>CM053588.1:267575653-267620266 GCA_028646515.1 Pseudochirops corinnae
AAGGCTGATATTTCTTCTGGGTCCTAGGGCCAGCTGAACTGCTGGAGGACTGAAGAAGCTTGCGTGGCCTGGCTGATCCTTGAGTTCCAGGCAAGAGAAGTGGTGAAGGGTCTGAGATGTGCTGGCCCCTGTGAACTTCAGTGTGTGCCAGGGACTGCCCTGAGGACTGGACAAGGACCTGGGAGCTGTCTATTTCTGAATCCAGGTGACTGTTTGGTGGATTCAGGAGCAAGCTGGGACCATGGAAGGGGATCCAGGGAATCAGAGAGACCACCCAGAGTCGAGATGAAGAAAAGGTCTCCCCTTGGATGAAACTGAGGTTTGCTGGACACAGAGGGGTGGAGGGTTTGTGTAATTTTCTGATGATTGTATTTAATGACTGATTGAGTTGATGTATGATTGATCCTTCCAGATGGCCTTCACCAGATTCTGGTCTCAGGAAAACTCCATCTCAGTTCTCAGCTTCCAGATGCTGGGAGAGAAACTCTCTCTCTCTCTCTCTCTCTCTCTCTTTCTCTGCCGGCTTTGGTCTCTATGATTCTTCCTTCACCAGGAGCAACATTCCAATTCTGTCTCTCTGCCTCTAGAATTCTTGCTTATATATACACAAGTCACTGGCCTCCTTTCTCAGCTAATCCCCTTCTTCCACTTCAACAGGAGAGTTCACGCCCTCTCAACAGGGGACAGAGGTCACACCTTCCATACTGAGCTCACACCTTCCATACTTAGCCCTAAGTTACTAAAGGCTAAGTATCTGCTAAACTGATTGCTGTTTCCATATATCTGAATTCCTCTGTTCCCAGATATATGGAATTATTAGTTCTACTATATTTTACAGATAGGGAAACTGAGGCAAATAAGGTTAAACAACTTGCCCAGGATCACACACACAGCTAGTCAGTGTCTGAGCCCAGATGACTGTGGAGGAGAGAGTGAGGCTAAAGACTTCCTGAAGTTCTGCCTCACTTCAATTCAATTCATGTGCAACTCAAGATATCCCCCTAGTAATGTCATTGGTCCTCTGAGAACAAAGGATGAACAATAGCAATGTAGGACAGCTAGGTGGTACAGTGGGGCCTGAAGTCAGGAAGATCTGGGTTCAAATTTGGTCTCAGATACTGACTAGCTGTGTGGCCTTGGGCAAGTCACTAAACCCTGTCTGCTTCTGTAAAAATGAGCTGGGGAAGAAAATGACAAACCATTCTAGTATCTTTGCTAAGAAAATCCCCAAAAGGGTCATGAAGGGTCTGGCATGAGTGAAAAAGGACTAAACAGCAGCAACAACAGAATTAAAATCAAACTTCAGATAATTACTGTATGACCCTGGACAAGTCACTCAACATATATGTCTCAGTTTCCTCCACTATCAAATTAGAATAATAATAACGCCTACCTCCCAGGGCTGTTGTGAGGAGCAACTGAGATAATTATTTGCTAAGTGCTGTAGGCACAGTTTCTGGCACATGACAGGTACATAATAAGTCTATCTCTCAGGTAAAAGGTGATAATTAAGGATAGAAAATAATGTGTCCGTGGGTAGCTATTGCTGTGATATTTCTGACAAAGACCCACTTCCATTCTCTCCTTAAGCAAAGGAGCATACTAAATACCTTCCTGTGTCCCATCTCCATGGGAGAAGTGACATTGGGACAATCACAGCAGCTTTCATTGTTTTAGGACAGGCCACTATGACAAGGGAAAAATCACAGGGTATGAATGTATATGGGTTATTTAGCCTTCATCTCGCTCCTTGACTCCTACCACTTCTATTAGAGATTATGGTAATGACTTCAGTGAGACAGGAAATTTTTAGTGTCCTAGAATTCATGAATTACTGTTTTTGCTGATAGTATTTTACTAACTTTATTAATAATAATAATACCCTTAAAGCCCAACATATTATGTGTGACAAGAGAGGAGCGGTAACAAAGTAAGAAAATACCAGCCAGGGATGTACAACCGGGATCCTGTGTGCCCTGACACTGCTGTATCTAAGTCTCGGCAAGAACCCTGCAATACCAGTCAACTGGATTCGGGCTGTGCTATTGATTGGGTTAGCACGCTGGCCAGAGGGATGTAATTGCTCATGTGAGTCTAAGGAATAAACAGGGCAGCATGAAGTTATACAACAGGATCTACCTAAGATCATCAGGATAAAAAAATCTTCACACAGAGGACACCAGACAGTACTGCTCCTTCATATGGCAACACCAAAAAGATGGCAATATACATAGCAATAGATCAGAAACACCCACATCCCCTCCTCCTGGAGATGCCTGGGTACAGATTGTGCTGACCACCAAAAGAAGTAAATTGGGGGCGTGCATGAAACGGACCAAAGACATAAATGCTTTTTAACCATCCTCTATTCCTTTGCCTGTCTGATTCCAACTCTCTGGGCTTCACTTTGCCTCAGATGCTTTCTCATCCTGGAACTTCCTTCTGCACCTGTGGCCATCTCATCCTGGAATATCCCTCTACTCACATAGTCCCCTTCTCCCATTGGCCAGTTCCTCCCAGGACTTCCATTTTGGGGAAGGACTGAAGTTGGTCGTCCTTCATTTCTCTCCCAGCTCTGCTTCTGACTCTAGATTTTGCCACCACGGTACCTGTGAGGGTACCTTCTCCAACTCTACTTTTCAGCTTCCTTCTCTGTGCTGTCTTCTCTGATTCTGATGGAAGCTCATTGAGGACAGGGCCTGTCTTTATTTTTTGCTTGGATTTGTGCCCCCAGTCTTTAGCACATGATAAATAGTTAACAAATTTTTATTCACTGTGCCAGTACCACATCAGGAAAGGATAAAGGTAAAGGCTCAAAAATAGATCCATACCCAACCAGACTCAAGACTCCAGAGGGAGGAAATTTCACCTACTTCTCCATTTAAAAAATTAGAGTTATCTCTTCCACATCACAAGGGTTAAAAGTGCAACACCCCCCATGATCTGGAAAATCCACACACAATGTTTTGGCCCTCCTATCATACCAGAGAAGTCTGAATTATGATGGTTTTAAAAGATAAAATATGTTGATATACAATATTATACATATATTTCATGCATTTCTAAGTTTCTAAGCTTTCTCTGTGTCATCTGCTGGCCTTGCATGTTCTCTAAGGCTTCCACAAAACTCCCCCAAATTCCCATTTAATCTCTTATGATGACCCATGATATATTGAAACTGCAGTGGGGTAAACTATACTTTCTTCCTACCACCAATTTCCAGCTTTGGGCCTGAGGACACTTCTGGATGCACAGTAGCTGTCAGCCATTCATTTGAACTTTACAAAATTTACTAATTTAAAAAAAATGGGGGCCTCATGTAGATGTAGGGAAGGAGATAAGAATGCAGAAGCACCCTGAATGCTTCATCTAAGGGAGTGGGGTGGGGAGGTATTTGAGATGGGTCTTGAAGGCAGTATGATGTAGTAGAAAAATCACTAGACCTGCCTGGAGTCAAGGGATCTGGGTTTAAAATATCTGTGGGATACTAAATATCACCTCACTTTTCTGGGTCTTAGCTTCCTCTTCTGCAAAATGAGGGGGTTGAATTAGATGACCTCAAAGGTCCTTTCCAACTCTCATTCTATGACCCTGAGACTGTGAAGAAGAAAAGATGGAAGAACAGACAGCCCTGCTGGAGGGATGAGCATGAGCATAGACGACTGTGGGAGAGAAGAATAATTAGGGAGGCTTCATTCTTTCCCTCATATCACGCAATAATAAAACAAAACAAAGCCCTTTTTCCTTTTCTCCCACCATTCTGCCATCCCCAACACACTTTTCCTGAGAATAAATTTGCTGTGGACAGTGTTCCTGGAATTTTAAAGCCTTTAGCGAACTTTCTGGCACAACTTTTAAAATGTACTCCCTGCCCTGACATCTCTACCCCAACCCATATCCTTCAATAGGAAACTGGCTCTTCTTTTGTACGTGACTATAAATAGTTTTCGAGTCTTTCCAATGCTACTTTGAAATATTTAGAATACATTTACGGGACATAGAAACACAACATTTGTGGTTGACTTTAGATCATTAATGCCCTGTTGTGATCTGGACATTCATGAACAGCTTATAAAAAGGCCTCTCCAGGCTTCTATGCCTGAAAATAGCTACATAAAAAGAGATATCATAGCATTAATGACAAAAAATATACAATGCAACCACTGAATTAGAGTTAAGTGGATATATTTGTGTCCTCATATCACCTTCTCACATGTACTTAAATTCCTAAGGAAGTCATGTGTAGACATGTCCAAAGAACTGTGTGTTTTCAAGAATTTAGTCCTGTTCTTCAGCTGTTTTAAGTGGTCCACCTGATTTAATATCATCTTTGGGGCAAATCAAATTGAACGGAGAATTATTATTTTCATTGATTTTTGATTCACAAAAAATAAAATTATATCAAAATAGAGAGAAGTTGTATAAATTATATGGCCCTTTGGCCACAAGCTTTTTAATTAAGTGCAGATATCAATAATGAACATTTTAATGAAATACCAGAGAATAAGTTTAGGTAAGAAATATAATGGGACCATTTCTTCCACTTTCCAAAGTGATCATAACTCATCCATGAAAACTAACATGAACCAAGAAGTCTAGAGCTTCAACTAACTTGGCGAGGCATGAATCAAAAGAGTGGGTAGGGCCAGAGTTAGTTATGAAAATAAGAACGTTAGCCAAACCAAACAATTTTTTAAAAAGCCAGACAGCATAATTATTTTTAAACAACTGAAAATTAGTTTAAAAAAATCTTTATGCACAAAATAAGTTCTATGTTTTGTGTATTATTAGGTTATATATTACTTGGATGTAGGGTGTATGTATTTATTTGCTTCATGTAATGCCATATGCTGGCAAATACAATTTTTTATGTACATTTAAAAACTGCCAGCCTATTGTATTCGCTTGTGATAAAAATAATATAAAATGTAGTTGCGTAAGTATGACTGCAAAGTGTTCCTTGCAAGTAACAGCTTGTAAGGAATTTAGCTACCTGCATTTTTAAAACATGAGGCTCAATGAGACAGGCCATCTATGATTTAGTAAGAGTAAGGAACCTTGCCAGCTTCAGCTTTCTCAGTTTCAAGATGGTGCTCCACTAGCCAAGACTTTATCCATCAAGTAGCAGAGAATCTGAAGGGCTTGCTTTCCCCAAAAAAAAGCATTTCCCCAAAGGACAAGGGGGTGGCTAAGAAAGATGTTCATTTTTCTCATCTCCTTTGTGAAATCTCCTTCCTTTTGAAGCCCAGCTGCTTTCAGAATTGGGAATTCACCAACAGTGGCTGCCTTCCTGTCCAGGGTCACCTGAAGGTGTGCAACTCTAAGAGGTGTGGCTAAGTATCTTGAGACTAGCTATCCTATTACACACCAGATTCTCTTCCCATCTTAACTTTCCTTTCATAGGGTAGGAGGGAAAAAATTTGATTCCAAGGGTATTTCAGCACACACGGAAGATTGTTCTGAAAGATAACTATAACAGTATTAAAAACAAAATAAAAAAGAAAGAAAATTATATCAGTGATGAGGGTAATTTTACAAACACTAGTTGGATGCTGTACAGAACTGGGGAACCTTTCACACTTTGGTATCAATTCAGCAGGAATGTCATCTAAGTATTTCTGCTTCAGTGACAGAATACTGTAACATACCTAACTGATGAGCCTCATACTGTGTGAAGATTTGATTTGTTTGAGTGATGAAAACAGACAGCAAAAGCACCAATTTTGATTTACAAAATGTTATTTAGAGTTTTAAGGGTCAACTCTCATTTAAAAATGAAAAAACTTATCTAAGGTCACACAAGTGATTATTAGTAAGGCTAGGATTTGAACCAGGATCTTCTGAACCCAAATCCAGGGTTCTTTCACTATCAATGAATCAATCAACATTTAATAAGTACCAAAGAGGTGACAGAGCTATGCTAAGTATTGGCCATGTTCTTAATCTGGAATCTGTGAACTTTAAAAAAAAATTATTTGTTTATTTACTTATTTTTAGTTTTCAACATTCTTTCATAAGATTTTGAGTTCCAAAATTTCCCCACCTCTCCCGACATCCCCCTCAAGTCAGCACGCAATCTGACAGAGACTACATGTGTACAATCAGATTAAACATATTTCAGCATTAGTCATGTCGTGAAAGAAGAGTCAGAACAAAAGGGAAAAACCATGAGAATAAAACACAACAAAAAAGAGAAAATAGTATTCTTCAATCTACATTCAGACGCCATAGTTTTTTCTCTGGATGTGGATCCATTTTTGGAATCTTTTGAAATTGCCTTAGATCACTGTATTGCTGAGAAGAGCTAAGTCTCTCAAAGTTGATCATCACACAATGTGGCTGTTACTGCGTACACTGTTCTGCTGGTTCTGCTCACTTTACTCAGTATCAGTTCATGTAAGTCTTTCAAGGATTTTCTGAAATCTACCTGCTCATCATTTCTTATAGAACAATAGTATTCTATGACATTGATATACCACAGCTTGCTCAGTCATTCCCCAATTGATGAACATCCCCTCAATTTACAATTCTTTGCCACCACAGAAAGAGCTGCTAAAAATATTTTTGTACATGTGAGTCCTGGGATACAGATCTAGTAGTGCTATTGCTGGATCAAAGGGTACGCTGGGAACTTAAAAAAATTGATAACTTTTTTCTATGTGACTGTTTTCTTTTGTAATCTTATGTATCTTATGCCTTTAAAAACATGATTCTGAGAAGGATCCATTGCCTTCACCAAAATGCCAAAAGCGTCCAGGGTCCCCCCAAAAGGTTAATGAGCCTCTGTGATTACAATACCATGATGCTTTCCAAAATGCATACCAGGAGAGTCGAAGGTCTGGATGGTCATTCCAAACTGAAATGGCTTTGAGAAAGGGTTCATTGAAATAAGAGGCTTTTTTTTTGTCATGATAGTACTAGCTTAGCTTGGTTTGGAGAGGTTCATAAACAGAAAAGGCAGTTAGTTGGCACATTGGATAAAGTGCTGGGTCTAGAGTCAGAAGACTCATTTTCCTGTGTTCAAGTCTGTCCTTAGACACTAGCTGTGTGACCCTATTTGCCTCAGTTTCCTCATCTGTAAAATGAGTTAGAAAAAGAAATGATAAGCCACTCCAGTATCTTTGCCAAGAAAACCCAAATAGTGTCATGGAGAAACAACTGAACAACAGAAATCAACAGAGAGCTGGCCTTCAGCTAATGACTTTTTCAGCCGCAGCAACTCATGAAAATAAACTAAGTTGCAGAGGGATTCTAATTTATATCAGTGGAAACTGGAGATTCTTGAAGAATTCAAGTTCATAGACCATAAGATCATTGATTTAGAGTGAGAAGGGATCTCAGAAGCCATGAAGTCTAATTCTATCTATCCCTGTTAACTTATCACTTATGAGACCTTGGGCAAATCATTTAACCTCTACCGGTCTGTTCTCTTGTCTAAAATGAGAGGGCTAAACTAGATGGCCTCTAAAGTCTTCCCCATGTCTAGATCTATGATTCCTATGATCCTAAGTATAACATACTTCTGAAGTTAGGGTGTGGGGAGTGGTAAATTTACAGTATGATTAAGGCACCAGAAACAGTGAATTGGTAAGTGACTCCACTAAGACCCCACTGTCAGGCATATTCTGTTTTTGTTATATTACATGGCCTCCGAAAACTATCTTGGTTTTTGTCTCCAAAACAAAGGGAAGGTTCCTACCCAAGAAAAGAATAGGAAAAGCTTCCTAACCCAAGGACCTCTCTAATTATTCTGATATTGGCTATGATATTGAGGTCAAGAGGGAAGGAGATCGCTAGGCAGAATATAATGTTGCACACATTCAATTATTTATGTAACGTACCAACATTTTAATTTAGGAAAGGAAAAGGACTTATAAAATCCTTGTACAAAGCCAACTGTGTAAGGATAGTGTACAGGGCAACATTTCCACACTTTAAGAATTTCCAGACATCTGGAGCCCTTTTCAAGATTAGATCCCCTGCATCTTTTTTCCACCATGAAAAGGAATTAGTACTTCCAAATGCCATAACCTTAATGTCTTCCCACAAAGCTTGTCTGAAAGTTCTTGCTGTTAAACAAGAAAATAATCTCTAAAGGAACATAATTCCTCTGTACCAGTACTAGCCCATGAGACATATCATAAGCCTTATATCACATAAGACAATTACACCTCAAAGTACTTATTGTTGTTCAGTTGTTTTTAGTTGTGTCCAACTCTTTGTGATCCCTTTTGGAGTTTTCTTGGGAGAGATACTGAAATGGTTTGCCATTTCCTTCTCCAGCTCATTTTATAGATGAGAAAACTGAGGCAAGCAGGGTTAAGTGACTTGTCCAGGGTCACACAGCTAGTAAAGTGTCTGAGGCCAGATTTGAACTTAAGAAGATAAGTCTTCCTGACTCCAGGCCCAGCACTCTATCCACTGTGCCACCTAGCTGCCCTATTATAAACAGCCTTTCTTGACAATACTTTCTAATATTTAATTCCACTTTGCTTGTTAACACTTTTTATTACATTAAATAAATTTAGTAGAAAAGTCCAGTTTTCATACTGTGGTCATTTATTCCTTCACAAAACAAAATCTTTATTTTGTTTTTTAAGTTTAAAAAATTAATTCCATCCATTCTCAGGATCCATTATATCACAACTCTGGAGAATTGTTGATATACTCAGCACTGAAGAGGATGTCATCAGTCTCTGATTCTACCACATGATAGCTTTTTTAAACAAACAACACTTAAATAGACAAATAACCAACTACTAAAATTAAATTCTAGAAGTTGTGGGACCAAGAAATCTATCTCAAGAACAAAATATCCATTCTAATTGGTTAATTGTCTGTGACAAAGACAACTCTTCTCAATTACTATTATTTTCTTAGCAAACAAGGTCTACACTAAGGTAAGGTCAGGTTCAATTCCATACAAATGTTTCTCTAGCAAAGATGGTACCTATGTAAATAAAGTAAAAGATGGGGTGTGGGGTCCTCTGGCAATTTCACGGCTGATTTAGCTAGGCAAGAAAGAAAAAAAAGGAGCCTATTTATACACATGTTCCTGGGTATAGTGAGAATCATGTAGTGGGTTGAATTATATAGTTTGGCAGTCTACACTGATTTAATTCACCAGATAATTACGCAATTCTCTTCTTCTTTTTGCTTAGGTAACCACAGTAATCAGATGAATTCCTCCAGGGCTTCTAGCTCCACCAGAGTCACTCTAACTGGTAAGTGATAAGTAGCAGAAGTTTTAATATATTTCTTTTTCCATTTTTACCTCAATTTTTCCTTAATGCCACACCTCCTTAATACAAGTCCACATGACTGAAGGGCTGGTCCCTTCTTCACACATTATATGTTGCCAAGTAGTGTAGATCCTGCTGTAACAGAAAATGATTACCTTTTAAGAATTTCCCTCAAGGATAGCTCTAGATAAATATGGTTTCCATGTTATCATGAAAATAGAATGTTTAAAAAGGAAGGAGCATATCTACCAAGGACCAAAGGACTGGGTATGTCCTTCTACCTTAATGATACAGGGGATGATTGGTGAGGCTGTTTCCATTATGAGAACGGGGCCTGTCACTACATTTTCTGTGAAACTGGGCCAGGTGAAAACATGTATGTGATTGTGATACTAAGCAGATAAATCCAGGCTCTTCAAGACTAAGTTCCCAGTTCATCTGTGAGGAAGATGATATCCTTCAGGTCATGGTAGGTTTCAGGGATGGGGAACTTGAAGTCTCAAGGCCACATGTGGCCCTCTAGATCCTTAAGGGCAGCCCTTTGCAGTTTGAATTCAGTTAAAAGGCCACTCTTGAGGACCTACAAGGCCACATGAGGCCTCAAGGCTATAGTTCCCCACCCCTGCTTTAGATAATTCTTTGTGGTGAAGAACTCTACACACATTTTTCAGTAACTCACTTGTAGTGTATCCCTAGTGCTTAGAACAATGCCTGGCAAACAGTAGCTGCTTAATCAACGCTTGTTGACTGATGGAGTGACTGAGGTGAATAGACAGCAGAAGTCCATCAGTGCACAGACTAAAATTCATGGCAGCTACAATTAAAACTTTGAGAAACACCTTTTGGAAAAGTTAGCTTCCTGTCACCTCTGTGGTATTCTGAAGTGACTAATTCTGAAATGGTTAAGTATTCAATATCAACTGTGTTGGTGTTGTGCAAATCAAGGAACTACCCTTCAGATAAGAATCCAATTTAGATTTAAGAATCCTATAGTGATAAATTGTCCTCCAGATCTATTTCTGTTTTTAAAAGACCTGTGTTTTCTGCTGCCTCTCCGTAGTATCCTTCACGTGTTGATTCCTGGAGCTATCTAACCAGCCCTAGTCAGTCTCCTGAGCTCAAGCGCTATACCACCAATTGCTTACTGGACATGTTTTGTAGGCATCTCAAATTAACCAAGTCCAAAAGGAGAATTCACGATCTTTGCCTGAAAACCCATGCCTTTTCCAGATTTCCCTATTTCTAGTGAGGGGGCTTCACCATCCTGCTGGTGACATATGTTTGCCATGTGAGTCATCTTCGACTTTTAATTTTAACTCCTTCCATCAGTTGCCACATCTTGTACCTTCACCACTTCTCTGTTACTTAACTGCTCTCCTCCCCACTCAGCCACCGCCCTAGTACAGATCGTCATCACCTTCCATCCGGACCCCTGGACTAGCCTCCTAAGTATTCTCCCTGCTTCAAATCTCTTCCCTCCAATCCACCCTCCATACAGCCGCTGAAATGATATCCCCAACACAGAGGTCTAGTCATATTGGTCCTTTGCTCAAAAAATTCCAGGGGTTCCTTGATGCCTCAGGGAGAAAATGTCGTTTCCTCTGTTTGGCATTTAAATAAGTCCCTTCACCCTCTGTTTCCACTCTACCTTTCCAGCATCATTATCATTACTCTCCTTCATGTACTCGACATGCCACCTCAACTAGTTTACTTGCTGTTCTTTATACATTACACTCTATCTGCTGTCTCCATACTTTTGTATAAGCTGCTCCCATTCCTAGAATGCATTTCCTGCTAACCTCTATCTCTTGGGTCCCCTCGCTTCCTCCAAAGCTCAGCTCAGGTGCTACGGCCTAGGGGAGGCCGAGGCGCCCACACTACTCCAAAGTTACCACGTGTATGTTTTGCATTTACTTATATGAGCAGGTGTGGTTTTCCCCCAGCAGAATTTAAACTCCTTGAGGGAAGGGACTATTTTGTTTTCATCTTTATATCATAGCACAGTACCTGGTACATAAAAGTCAGGCACTTAATAATTACTTATTGATTGACTGAAATAAAAAGCTATTATAACTTTATTTTGACATAAAAATCTGTGACATCAAGAATAATGCATTGGGGGGTGGGTAGGTGGTGCAGTGAATACAGCACCGGCCTTGGAGTCAGGAGGACCTGAGTTCAAATCTGGCCTCAGACACTTAACACTTACTAGCCATGTGACCTTGGGCAAGTCACTTAACCCCAATTGCGCTGCAAAAAGCAAAAAAAAAAAAGAAGCATGCATTGGCCAGTAGCTGAGGACAAAACTCTTGCTTAAACCATTCACGTGTTTCTCCTTTCCCTTCTTCTTGTTTATTTTCCCCCTTATCTTGTCCTCTTAATATAAGATAAACTAAAATCCATTCATGTTGTGGTAATGTCTATCATGGATAGCAATTGTACCCATTTAACTGAGCTTACTATCATCTCAGAAAGGGTGTTATCACTGTAGATTCCTTAGTATAATTAAATAAATAGGATCATGAGACCATAGATTTAGAACTGGAAAGGACCTTAGAGGTCACCCAGTCTGACATCTTTGTTTAACAAATGAGGAAACTGAGGCCAAAGAGATTCAATGACTTGCCCAAGTGCATACAGATAGCAGATGGCACTTTGTTGGATGAGTGATCTCATTTATCTGGTTCTATTAAACATTCTTTAAAGATATTAATTTAAAGAAAATAATAGTAAATGAAAAGGAAATAATTACTGTATTAGTAAAGGTTATATTAAATAAAACATAATCCAAAATAATTTAGAGACAGCAAAGGACCTATAAACATGGTTCCTAATACATAATATGCATATAATAAATGCTTTATTTATCCATCTATCTATAAATACATCATGTTTTATGAACTTTAGTGGCACCTTCACTTCCCACCTGGCTCCACTTCTTTGCACGTCTGTATCACATCTCCAGGAACCTCCTCCACACTGGTACTTTCCCATCTCAACAATACCCTCTGCTCCTGTGACTGGAGGGCGGAATGAAGAACTACTTCTAAAACCTCCATATGATGAGAGGACCTGGCCAGCCCTCTCTCCATGTCCCATCTGGACGTATTCCTCTTTACTTTTTCATCATACTCCCTGTCAAGCACCTTTCCTCACCCCCCTGTTCAGCTTCCTTTGGTGTATTATTTCCCCCCATTAGATTGTAAGCCCCTTGAGGGTAAAGACTGTGTTTCTTTTTTTGTGTTTATATCCACAGTGCTTGGTACACAGCAGGTACTTAATAAATATTCATTGCCTGCCTGATGGACCTTGGTCATACCTCTCTAATATACTTATATGGAATCATAATTATTTGCATTTTTGCCTAATCTCACTGCCTACACTTGAACTCCTTGGAGAACAGGGGCTATGTTTTATTTATCTTTGTATCTTCCTCACTACCTAGTACTTGGTCTTACACGTTATTTTTCGGTCTGTATCTGTGATTTTATTTTTGAATTTCCTTCCTGATGCAGATTGGTAATAAATCTGTAACTTTTGTTCAGTTGTTTTCCAGTCGTGTGTGACTCTTCATGACTCCATCTGGGATTTTCTTGGCAAAGATACTGAAGTGATTTGCTATTTCCTTGTCTAGTTGATTTTACATGAGAGGAAACTGAGGCAAACAGGATTAAGTGTCTTGCCCAGCATCACAGAGTTAGTGTCTGAGTTCAAATTTGAACTCAGAAAGATGGACGTTCCTGACTCCAGACTCCATCCACTGTACTACTAACTGCTCTGAAATCTGTAACTTAATAGGGACACTGAAAGGTTCAGTGACCATGTGTCAGAGGCTGGACTTGAACCTGGGTCATCTAGACTGCAAGGGCTGATCCTCTAGTTACTATATCAGGCTTCTATATAGAACCTTGATAAATGCTTGTCAAATGAGTGAATTCTAGAATATTTTTGAAGAAATGATGCTTTTATCACTTTTAAACATATACAGTGACCTCTACCAGCCTAAAAAAAGTTTCGGCAAGTAGAATTCCTCATAAGATCAATTACAAGGGAGGGATTGGATAATTAATAAATAGTACCCCAATGATTTGTATAATACCTAATAGCACATATAATTGCCATTCACTAAATATTTAAATGAATGAATGAATTCTTCTAAAGCATTTGAAATGAACTTCTTGTTAAACAGGACAATCCTGATTCTTTATCCTTTATCATAAAAAGAGAAAAGGGGGTGAGATTAATGCCCAATGCCTCAGTTATCATAAATTTTAAATTATTACAACACTAGCAATCCTGGCACTAATACTATAAGTAAAGAAAACAATCTTAGAAACATACCTCTTTATGTTCTACTATATTTAGTATTATTTTAAATAAATATTTAGATAATAACGTATTACCCAATATCTAATTCACATGACATATAATCTCATGAAACTAAATGGAAAATTTAATTAAAAGCAAAAGCTCCAAACTTATACATCAAACAAAGGCTCAGAAACTGACTTACAAATATACATGATGGTCACTGACACAGTTATATATTTTAGTCCCCCAGGGCTTAGACATGTTTCAAAGAGATTTAAGGTTTCTTTCTTTTTTTTAAGGTTTTTTTTTCTTACAAGAACTATTCTCATTACTGTGATCTGAAAATGTCAGGTTAAGCGTCACACCTCAGAACACTTACGCCTCAGGTCCTACTGGAGATCATTTTCCAAAAGACAGATAATCCCAGGACAGCATTTGTTATTTTCCTAGGTCTCTCTGATGTCATCTCCACAAAATTCTTAGGCCCATGGCAAATAAATCATTGAATATGCAAAGGATATTTTAATGAATTTCATTACTCTTATTAAAAATTTTTAGGGGGAAAGTAGTAAAAATGAGTCTTTTTTTTTAAAAAAAAGAAAAACATACATTTTGACAGAAGTATCCAAAGTCATTTATAGGCAAAACATTTGTTACCATAAGGGCATTTCTGTCCAATTTGAAACTTGGTATTTTCCAGGAGTTTATCAAAGAAAGCACGATACAGGAAGAACTGGGTTCAAGCATCTGACACAGGCTGTGTCCCCCTGCACAAATCATCTCTGTGTTCTGACAATTTCTTGTAAATTGCAGAGGAGGTATTTCTCCCTCTCCCTCTGTCTTTCTCTTTCCATTTGTCTCTCTCTCTCCTCTCTCTCTCTCTCTGTCTCCGTCTCTCTCTATGTCTCCCTCTCTTTCTCTCTCTCTCTCTCTCTCTATGTCTCTCTCTGTCTCTCTCTCTTCATCTCTCTCTCTCCCTCCATTTCTTTCCTCTTCCCACTCTCTTTCTCCCCCCACTTTCTCTGTCTACATATACCTATCTGTACATATCAGAATACAGATACATATATAAATTTACATATACATCAGAAAGTAACAATTTTAGAAGGGTTTCCATATATTTGAGTATACTGAATATTAAACACAGACTTAAACATTTTGCATAGATGCATGATTGGGGCCATGCCAACACCTAGAAAGAATAATGTTTCAAGACCAGCTATCACCACATCAGCATGCCCGATTCCTCTTCCACTTTGGTCCAATACGAAGGGTAAGGTTAGCATTCTTTATCTGACTTGGCTTCAGGTTTCCACAGTGTCTCAATTCCCTTTGTTATTCAATCTGTAGTCAATTATCCTACACTTAAGCTAAGGGTCTGAGTAAATTTGGAAATATGTCTAGCCACTAACTGTGGTCATGATTTGATTCATTTTCCCCTGAAACTGTTGCAGCAGAGGCAGCTTTTGGAACGTTTTATTCACCTTGGACAGAAGCTTTAGCATAAACAAGCTATTAACCTGAATTTGGATAGAGTACATAACAGCTTAAACACGGACGCCAACTGTTACTGTCCTCAAAGACAAAAACTTGCCTCAAATAATTAAAGTGTCCCAGTTCCTTTTAAGCTGCCTATATGCTAATTAGCTTCACAGTTCTTTTCTTTCTTTGTTTTTTTAATGTGAAATGAATGAAATATATGGCATGAAATACATATACTACATGAAATATACAGTAGTGGCTGGGCTTTTGTGCTTAAAGAATAGTTTTGTAGAATCATTTGTGCAGCTGATTCAGTGCTATGCTTTAAATTGGGCAATGAGTCTAAAACTATTTTAAAACATCCAGGGTCAAGTCCCAAAATAGGACTTTTCCATTTGACTAACAATAAAAAAGTCCCCAAAGATTTTCCTACATTCAGAAAGGGAAAATGTCTATTTTATTTCTTTTATTTTTATTTTTTTGTTTTTTTAAATGAGTTTATTTACTTTAAGTTTATAAGATTCAGTTCCACAATCCCTTGAGTTTCAAATTTTCTCCCCTCCCTCCCTCCTCCCCCATGGAGGCTTGCAATCAAGTATAGGATCTGCAAAAACTTTCACATTGGAATAAGTCTATTTTAAAGATAAAATTTTATACTGTATAGACTTTCATATTGTCAATAACTAAGAAACAAGCCTGGAAGAAAAGAGGCTAGATTTTCACCAGTTTGTCTTCTAAGCAGAAATTCATAAGTTTGTCACTTAACAGTTTACTTGCAAGAACAGTGGAGTAAAATGGGGGAAAAGAGAACATCTCCCAAATATGAACATCATTTAAGAAGTCTTAAGTCCTGTAAGTGAGTAGCAGTCAAAGATAAGAACATAAGAGGAAGATGATAAAGCTATAAATTTGATACGATTATATGTCCTACTCCTATTATTAAATCTCTCTCTCTCTCTCTCTCTCTCTCTCTCTCTCTCTCTCTCTCTCTCTCTCTCTCTATATATATATATATATATATATATATATATACACTACACACCCATTAGTCAAATGTGACAGATAAAACCCCTTACAAAATCAGTTATGGAAAGAGATATCTTAGTGGATGCAAGGTAATTAAGCCAAAAGGCAAGAAAGTACAGGAAATGTTGTTTTATGACCTTTCAGATCATTAATTATGAATGTTGTCATCTCAAACTAATTTTCATAAAAGCTTCATTTGACCCCAGTGACCTTTGCTGTTATTTATCTTCCCTATTCTCACCCTCCTACCCCTTACTCAATAATAACAAGCTGGAACATACTTGGCATAATCATGCTCTCACCTCCCCATAATGCTCTCCTCAGTTTCCTTCAATGAAATCTCTATTGCTTGAAACAACAAGCCAAAACAAAACAAAATGATGTCAACAATTAGCTTCTTGACAATGAGACTAATTACTCCTTTTCTACCTTCATTTTTACAAAGCTGTATATAGATATTTCCTGCTTGGTAACAGCTAGACCCATAATTCTAACCATTCTAGGACTCACTTAATACGATGCCTTTCTCTTGGATTTTCCCATAATATTTTCAACTATTGACTCAGGGAAAGTCTATATTATATAGCACAATGCCTGGCATATAGAAAGCAGTTAATACAGCTTGTTGACTGACTATCTCGAGTAGAATGCCAGTAACATATCTGGATCATTTCGTTTCAATCTGTTACACGTAACCAGGGAAGTTAATGACATGTACACATTATAGGTCCAAATGAAGCCAAATAGTCAGAAACCAAGATCCATTCTGCCACTAACCACTCTACAACTGAAGTCAGATCCCTGTTGGTGTGGAGAACATCATAGAAAATATAGGAACAACCAGGAAATATCCTACCTTGTATGTAGATGGAGCATCCGTTTCAAAAATTTCTTTGGGAACTCCAGGCTGGAGGAATGCAGTGAATACTAAAAGATGTTTTGGTCTACTAAGCTTCCCTTGCAAGTGTAGTGTAGACATAGCCTTAGAAACTTTGCTTTATCTCTTGCTTATTCTGGATCTCTTCTGAATTCTGAACTTGGACTATTTCTTTTCTTTTTTTTCACACTTTCCCTGAGTCCATAGATTCTACCATCCACCCAGTGCTTGTGGTTCCTAAATCTTACTGTCTACCCCACATCTCTTTATCCTGTTGAATCTTGCCTCCAGTTATCTCTTTAGCATCTCCTCCTCAGTATCTCATCAGCAATTCAAGTGTAACATGACCAAGATTGTTGTCTGCAACTTTCCTCATAAACTTTTCCCCTTACTCTGCTCAGTCTTGTTATCTGACTCTTCACTTTCTTGCCTCTTACCCAAACTCCACCCCCCAATGATTTGCCCTTTCTGGCTACTGATCCTCTCTTTCAAATCTTATTTAAATAGGAGAGTTTTTAATTTGTATTAAATGTCCTTAAACAACTCCCCCAAATCAGCACCTATAATAGATGTCTCCCACTTCTATCTCCCCAAATCTCATTGTACATCCTTATTGATACCTCATACTATAAAAATCAAGCTTCTATAGTTTTCTTATTAAATAAGGCACTGGAAATCCATAGTTAACTGACAGCATGAAATGTCATATATCCCTTGGCAAACTACCCTTATTATTGTCATTTATTCAGCATATAATAGTGTGCTTAACTCTTTGTACATGAAAAGAGGTGGTCTGTGCTCTTATGGATTTGTCATTAGGTATATTAAACAAAATACCAGTGATCTTGATATGATTAAGTCATTTGTTAAAAGGTGCTCAGGGAAAAAAAGAATGGCTTAATAGGCAGGATCAGGTTCATAGGATCATAGATTTAGAGCTGGAAGTGACCTGAGAGGTCTTTGAATCCAATCCCCTCATTGTACAAATTGAGTGGCTTCTGCTACTATTAATCCCCAACAAGTCCCCTAAACTTGTCAAGGCTTCAGTTTCCTTGTCTGTTAAATGGAGGGTTTGTAATTTTATGGTTGCTTCCCAGCTCTAAATTTACATGAGTTCCATAAATCTATGAGGTATGGAAAGAATAAAATGAACTTAATTCCTTGGACCATTTCAACTGGCCCCTAGGGTTGGAGGGAAGTGAAAAGGTGCTGCTTACTTTACCAGTCTGTCATGTTGATTTAACAGCTCTGTGTGTGTGTGTGTGTGTGTGTGTGTGTGTGTGTGTGTGTGTACAAAGCACAGTCCCTTCCATACTTCACAGACCTCCTAAAATCTCATCTTTATAAGACTGATTTTGCAAACAACAAAATGAATTAAAGGAGGGACTATCTTTGTTCTTCAGTTCATATTTCAAAAAGGACAATAATGAGACAGAAAGAAGCAGACAAGGACACACATACACACATGCCTACATCTGTACATACATACACCTAGGGACAAAGCTACAGATAGCAGGAAACTAAACATTAACTATGGGCACAAACCTTCATGTTTGTGGTTTTAATATTGTGAAATAGGCTGAAATTCAATGAGGTCAAAGAGGGTAAAATTGCATTTCAGAGAGTTTTAGGAAGCCTTTGAAAAATTGGGGATAGGGGTGGGGGTGGGAGGTTAGTAGGTTAGTGTTTTGTACAGCCGGAAAGGACAAACATCACCAAGAAACAGGGCAATAATAAGGTGAACAGCACTGTCATTCCTTCTCTCCCTAGAGGTCAGTGCACTTTGGCCTGGCACAGGAAACTGAGTCCATTCTGTTCCTTTCATTACTCATAGGCTCATAAGATTCCTAGAAACTTTGAGTGGAAGAAGGGACCTTAAGAGATCCATACTCCTCAGACAAGAAACGGACAACAAATAAGAAAACTGCACCACAGAGGGGTTTGTTTATTGCTGTTGTGTTTGTCCTTCGTTCTTGAACAGGACCATGACATCAGGGAGATGACGACACGACTTGCAGTTGACTTTGATTTGAGTGAGTAAGGGCTGGGCAAGGTCACCAACCTCACTTTCTCCTCCAGAGTCCTCTGGGTACAGTGGCCAGATATTCATCAGGAGGACTGGAGATGGCCTAGGATGGGAGACCCTGGCCCTTTCTGGCTCAGGCCTTTTCAGGTTCTCACTTTGAGTGAGATAATGCCCATTCAGTGAATAGGCAGGCCTCTAAATAGTTACTCAAGGGATGGCCCCTTCAATTTAAAAAAAAAAAATCAAACTAGGAGGGGAAGACCCTCAGTCTCTCTCCTCCCCTCTTCTCCCCTCTCCTTCCTCCTTTCCTCCCTCCCTCTTTCTCTCCCTCCCTCCCTTTTTTCCTCCCTCCCTACCTTCCTTCCTTCCATCCCTCCTTCTTCTCCTCCTTCTCCCTTTCCTTTCCTCTCTCCTTCCTTTCTTCCTCCCTCCCTCCCCTCTACACTTCTTCCTTCCTTCCTTCTTTCCTTCCTTCCTTCTTTCCTTCCTTCCTTCCTTCCTTCCTTCCTTCTTTCCTTCCTTCCTTCCTACTTCCCTTCTTTCCTTCCCTGAGGTTGCTCTGCCCAGGGGAAGGCACATTTCAATAGCCAAAAGCTGCCTTTTTTCCTTCGGGTTTACTGGCTAGATTTCTTTCTCAAAGACACAAGCCTTAAACCCAGTCCACTATGGAGTCCACAGATTGGACAATAGGTCCCTGCCTTCCTAGCACAGAGTGCATGTAAATACTAAATAGTGATTGTTTCCCTTTTGGCTGAAGTGTTTAAGTGATTTGCTCTACAAAGTCTACAAGGCTACACTTTAGCAAAACTTAGGCCTCTTTTCTCCTAGACAGGCATTAATTTCAACTGCCTAATTGAGATCAACTCTTTCTCTTAACCACCTCTCACTTCTTAGTCCATTTAAAATATGTATATTCTTGTTCCTTTTGCTCAGCGTCTGCATCAGACAGGTTCTTGGCTTTGGTGCCTTTAAAGAAAATCCCAAACAAACTTTAAGGTCAGGTGTCTCTTTTTGGTATGTACAAGAAATATACAGGAAGATGCTTTCAGCTGCCTGCTGAGAGGGGATTGGATTTCTCTCAGTTGCTCATACTAATCTCAAGTTTGTATCAATGCCACTGCTGCTAACCACTTCTCCTACTAACATTTTCTCAAAGTCATTAAAAATCAAGCCTACAAATCTTTGGTCTTTCCCCCTTACTCATCATATTTTGGAGAGCAGAATCCTAACCTGATTTCAATCTTCTTGGTTGACTTAATACAACATGGAAGCTTCCCTCCTCTGTAGGGTTAACTACCTTCATCTTTTCCCAACTAAGGTCCTATTCCCAAACTTTCCTATGTCTCAACATGACCATAATTGGGCAAAAGAGGGTCACTCTCTCAGGGGAAGACTATCCACCTTACTATGATGATAACAATAACTGGCATTTACATCTTTTATATCATTTGATTCTCACTAACAACACTGCAAAAACGCTGTTATTATCCCCATTTCACAAATGAGTGTCTTGCCCAGGATCACACAACTAGCAAGTGTCTAAGGTAGGATTTGAACCTGGGTCTTCTTGACTCCAAGTTCATCATTCTTTCTCCCATATCCCATATCTTTTGGATCATTTGTATTTTATCTTATATGGAACTGGTTACTATAACTTTCTTCTGCTCTAAGAGCCAACTATGTTACAGCAGACAGAGTAAGGTTCAAACCCAGTCTGAGATACTTACTTTGTGATACTGGGCAGTTACTTACTCACTATTTGCCTCAGTTTCCACAGCTTTAAAATGTCGATAATAACAGCACCTAATACTGTGAGGCCCAAAGGAGATGTTTGCAAAGCATTTCGCAGACCTTAAAGGGCCATATAAGTGCTAGCTATTACAGGATCACTACTTTGCTACCTTGAATAAATACAATACTGTTTGAAATCCTATTACTAATGTCTCCCTTATTTTGTACCAGTTGTAACAGACTACTCTTTATTTTAAAGGTTCTCCACTTTTATCTTTATTAGCTCTGCCATTTTACATTCACAGCTGAATCCTCTTCTGAATTATCTCCACTGTTTTACAGAAATAGAATGTAGAGCTTGAAGGAACCTTAGACATCATTCCAGTTCAATTCCCTCATTTTTATAGATGAGGAAACTGAGGCCCAGAGAGGTTAAGAGACTTGCTCATGATAACATAAGCAGTGAAGGACAAAACTGAGATTTGAACCTAGGTCCCCCTACTCCAAATACAATGCTTTGTTTATTATACTAGGATACTTTTCATTTTCAATTATCCTTGCCCATATAATAGTAACCACATCTGACAGCTATGCAGCATTATGTACCTAGAGCCCCCTGCTTCTCCACCTAGAGAAGTATGTATCCTTGGTATGTATGTATCACTGGTATCCTTGGGCTCTTTTGAGTGATAAATGTGTTTTCAAAAATGTTTTCTGTAATCCAAGATCTCCCCTATCAATTATCTTAGGAGTGCCAAATATACACAAGATAAGGTTATATTACTGCACTTATGTCCTACTTTGATACCTTGTAGTAGTCTGGAACTGATCCTGAGTACTCTATGAAAGATAGTGGAGCTCAAGGTCTGACAAGTTCTACCAAATTCTTTCAAATGCTAAAATTTTCCTAAGGCACACAGGTCTGAATTGATTGTGCCCTCTGGCCACCTCTCCACTGAAATAACTTTGTATTGACCCTAAACTTTGTTTACATACTTTTCTGCTTATACAGTATGGTGTTTTCCCCAAAACATCACACAAGCTCCTTGGGCACAGGGGTTCTTTCTGCTTGGCCAGAGATTTATCTTTTCAATGGTTTGATTACCCATCACCTAAACTCTTTCTTTTATATAAATACAATTCAATTTTGAACTAAATGCAAAAAATAAGTTGAAAGGAGGTAAATAATTCTTCCATTGGGCCTATAAATCAGGATCGATAACTTTAGTCCTACTAATTCTTGAAAAATTGAGGATGGAGTACGACCTGTTGATGGGTGTCTGAACCGGGATATGTGTTTAGTAGGGTGTGCATAGAATCCTCTAATTCACTAACTCACTAGATCTACTCTGCTATGATTCAATGGCCAATATTGTAGCCCAGAAGTACCTAGGAGGGCCAAGCACAGAGAAGATTTTCTGAGTTAGCTGTGGGCAATGACAATGATATCTCGAAGTCTTTCTTCCCATTACATTCTTCACTGCCAAGTTTTTATGCCATTATACATCATGCCTTTGACAGCAAATACACCATCATTTCATTTTGATAAAAACCAAATAGCCAGCCAAAACCAACAACAAACAAAACAAAAGCCCCTAAACAATCAAAACCAGAACACCTCAGGCCTTCCAAGTTCATAGGTAGAGTTCATTTCAGAACATTTCAAAACTATAAAATATCTGTGAAACTTCACAGTTTATTCAGTACCATTACTTGAATAAGTTATGAAAATTAAGTGGTTAAGAGAACCGAAAGCATGTAAGTCTTCCATTTTCTTCTTCCAATAACCTCATCTATTACAATGAAAACTAACCAGCTTAGAAATGACACTTCCTGGTCATTGGCAGTTATCATGGTGATAATACAACTATCAAAATATTAACATTTTAAATGATCAATTAATATTAATTCCTTCAACTTAATAATAGCTAGAATTTAGGTAGTGCTTTAAGGTTTACAAAACACTATATCATCTGTTTTTATCCTCGGGACAATTATGGGAGGTAAGTGGTAGTATACCCATTTTACAGATGAAGAAACTGAAGCAGGAAAAGATTCAAGAACTTGCCTAGGTTCACATAGCTAGTCTCTGAGGATGAATTTGAACTCTGATATTCTTGATTCCAGGTCCAGTGTTGTAATCACTGTGTACCTAGCTGTCTCCAAGCAGGGAGAGATAGGGAAAGGAAAATGTTTATGAAACAGACTCTTCAGAGGAGGGAACAAAATACAGAAATAATCTTTGGGATTATTTCCCTTTTAAGAAAATTGTTGGTTTAACAACACTCATTTGAGAATAGTCCTTTTTAAAAATTCTTTCCAAAACTAAAACTTCACCTTTTCATTGCCTGATCTTTACTGAACTATGAGGAGATATTCTTTCTACTATTGGCTAGAAGCCACTTTTATAGGCTATATATTTAGAGAAAAAGTAACAAAGACAAAAACCTCAAGGGCCAACCACTGAAGAGATTAGAAAACGTAATTCCCTTCTTTCCTTCTTTGAAGAGGTGGGGGCCCATGAATGTGAAACATTATACAGAAATGTTGGAGACAGCGGAAGGGTTGGTTAATTTTGCTGGTTAATTATTCCTCTTCTTTTTTGTTTATTCTTTGGTACAAAAGATGGCCCTTTGGGGAGGAGAAAGAGGAGGAATACTTTTGAAAATGAAAATTTTAATGAAAATTTTAAAAAATTAAAAAATATTAAATTTACTAAGCAGGAGTCCTCAAACTTTGTGCATGTCATAGCCTCCTTAGACAATCTGGTGAAACCTATGGATTCCTTCTTAGAATAATGATTTTAAATGCGCAGAATAAAATACACAAGATTACAAAGGAAATTGACTATATTGAAATACCATTATCAAAATATTTTTAAAAATTTCAGACACCAGGTAAAGAACATCTGTACCAGAAAGTAAAAAAAAAAAAAAAAAAAGATTATTCACTATCTGGTGAATGGATGGAACTATCTTTTTTCTGTTTATTAGCAGTGAGTTTTTATAGATATTTCTATGACCAAGTAAGGAAAAATATATACCTATGTGTATAATACATACACATATATGAGATGGGGGTGGGGTGAGAGGGAGGGGGAGAGAGAGACAGAGAGAGAGAGAAACAGAAACAGAGAGAGAGAGAGACACACGGGGATAGAGAGAGACAGAGGGAGATAGGGAGAAAGGGAGAGGCAGGGGAGAGGAACAGAGAGAGAGACAGAGAGAAGCACAGGGGGGTGGTGGGGGAGGGAGAGCCAGAGCCAGGGAGAGGGGAGGGAGAGAGAGAGAGAGAGAGAGAGAGAGAGAGAGAGAGAGAGAGAGAGAGAATCATCTGTATACACACAAAAATATAGGTGACAACTTTGGAAGGCCAAGAATGAAGTTATTACTTATCGCTAGGAGCCTTACTGTGATTTTTGCTTTCATATTAATTTTCAATTTACACTTTAGGGCCAGGCTCAGGTCTTGTTTGAATTACATATGTAACTGTGAATCCTCCATTATTTCTCTGACTGTTTGGATAAAAGGAGTTTTCTATGTGCTGTTTTAATAAATTTTCATAGGATTAGAAAATGATTTTGCTATTATTTTTTTGTTATTAATTTTTAAATTTCCTTTTTAAAAAATGTGGCAGGATCATCTCACTATAAAAGTATCCATTAGTTATGGATCCCTATATTAGTATATAGGTGCTTTAAGGACAGACATCATTGTAAAGCATAAGGAAAAGGCAGGATTTGAGGGTTTTTTTTTTAATGAGATATCAGAAGACCCAGCTTTTACACCCTTTAATGTGTGATACTCCATTAATGTGTCCTTGGAGCTTTAGGACTCTATATGTTCATGTGGAGAAAGAAATAAGGATAGAGACCGGATGTGTGATTTCACTGCTACACAGAACATTGATGAATATAGAAACTACCCCGACAGCACCTTCTTTGCCACCAATAGACTTGGAGAGTGGCCCAGAACACAGAAAGGCTAAGACCCCTGCCCAGAGTCTCACAACCAATATGTCTCAGGAGCAGGACTTAAACCCAGGTGTTCCCGGCTCAAGGTCAGTTCCCTATCCACCAGGCCACACTGCTTAGTGTGGGGGATACAAAAATAGAAAGATAAACCATTCCTTCCCTCAAATAGTATGCATTTTACTGCGGGGTAAACAACATGTACACATGTAAGTATATATAAAATCTATGAAAAGCAAATACAAGGTAATTTTTTAGGGGGAAGTGGAGGCAATAGCAGCTAAGGTGGTCAGGAAAGGAATCATGGAGGCTGTGGTGACTGAGCTGAAGAACATCAAGGATTCTGAGAAGTGGAAGTAAGCACAGACAATTTTTGGATAGATTCTATGAAGGGAGCATAAATCATGATAAACCTGCAAAAAGTTAAGTTACAGCTAGGCTGTGAAGGGCTTTAAATGACAAACAGAGGAATTTATATTCAGTCCTAAAGGTAATAGGAAGTCACTGGAACTTACTGAGCAGGAGAATGACATGGTCTTCCTAGGATGGCCACATGTGTCCTTGAGGTTGAAGGTTTCCCCATCCCTGGTCTTGACCATGGTCAGATGAGGAAACTGATGCCCAACAAAATGAAAGGGCTGCCCTCCCAAATTGCAGAACTGGGTTTCAAGCCCAGGTGTCCCAATTCCTAATCTTGTGCTCCCCCTCCCAACCCAATTATATCATGTTACCTCTATCAAGAAAATAGGATTATAAGACAGTGCTGAAAGGGACTTAGAGAATATCTACTCTGGTCTCCTGATTTTACAATGGGAACCCAGCGTGCCAAAGAGGTTAAGTGACTCACTCACAGAGCACAGGTCAGAAATGAGTTGGCGAATAAGTATTTAAGTACCTGCTATGTGCCACATACAGGACTATACCAAAGTTTTATGTTTGGGATAATTCTACCCAAATATGGCTGCTGTGTTAAAGATGGGGTCTTTACAAATGCCCAAGATGCCACATCACTGTGTGTGGAAGAAATGACCTAAGGTCATTGCATACGTAGTCTAGAATTACAGTGCTGAAGCTGAGAGATCAAGGCTCTGGAAACAGGGTTCCAACCAGCCTTTAATTTCCTTATTGTTGGGGTTGTCGATACAGCAGCTGTTCCTCATGACCTTAAGGATCAAACAAATGCCTTTTATTTCAATTCAGCTGTCAATAACCTGCCTCATTACACAGAAGACCTTTCATGTGCTTCCTGGCCCAACCAAATGGCCTTTTTAAGTGTCCTGTACTCCGTGACCCTGCACTGGCTGTTCCTCACACCTGTGATGCCTTCTTTCTTCACATGGACTTCTTAGGATCCACATTCTCCTTCCAAATTCAGCACAAGCACCAGCCTCTCCTGTGTAAAGTTTTTCATGGTGCCTTCCCACCTCCAAATTCCCAACTTGTTTATTAGGTATAAATCTTGTGAGGCATAGTGGTGCAGGGGATAGAGAGCTGACCTTAGAGACAAAAAAGACCTGCCTTAAGTCTCTGACACACTGATTTCTTGACCCAGGGCAAGTGATTTAACCTTTTAGTGCCCCCAGGCAAGTCTCCAAGGCTTTAAATTGAAGGTGCCAATCTGTATTGGCAGAAGAAGTTCCTCTATACTGATGAACTTGGAGGCCCAGTTGCAACCCTCACCCCATATTTTTTACATATACCTAAATATGTGCATGTTTCCCCCCTCCTTGAGGTCAAGGACAGTTTCTTTTTTGCCTTTATAACCCTCTTCCCCTCCCCCCCAAGTGGTGCTGGGCACATAGCAGATGCCTAACCAAGACCTGCTGATTAACTGGTAAATCACAAATCAGATACCTAATAATATCCATTGACTAGGTAGCACGAATTTTCTCCTGTTAATCCAGGAAAGTGTTAGTCATAAGATATGGGATCACAGATTTAGAACAGAGGCCATCAAATCCAGTCCTTTAATTGAGAAAACAGACTTTAAAACAGGTTAAGCAACTTGCCCAAAGTCACACAGGTAATAAAGGGAAGAGGCAGAATTTGAACCCAAGGCCTCTGATTCCATCCAGTATTCTTTCTCTTATATCATGCTACTAGATCCTTTCAGATGATGATGGAGAAAAGCCCTCTTTGCCCCATTGACCCAAACCATCTTAGATATTATCCAGTGAAAAGAGCCACAGGCATGCCTCTCAGGAAGCTCTAACATCACCAGGAGTTGGCCCATAAAAGTAGGTGACCCCTTCCCACCAACACTGGGGAACTTTTTTTCATTTTGTTAACTAAGTGGTCTCTCAACATATTTCACTGAGCTAAACTTTACCCCTTTCTATTCAAGTGAAAAAAAAAGGGGCAAGGGCATTTCCCATCACAAGTGGAAACAATACTAGATTTACAGTCATAAGACTGAGCTTTGAATTCTAGTTCTTGTTCTTAGAACTTGTGAGAACACTGGAAAGTCATTTAATGTCATTAGGTTTTAGTCTTCTCATCCCTAAAATGGGAGGGCTTCATTAGATGATCTCTGAGGTCATTCAGACTCAAAATCCTAGGTTTCTTGGTTCACTGGTACACCCATTGATATATGCCGCCTTGTTAGATGCTGCATAGCCTCTGTTGGGTGCTTTTAGAATTTGTTTTTTGCATTTTGGGAGACAATCAGGATTAAATTAATTACCCAGGGACACATAGTAACTATATGAGGCCTGATCTGAACTCAGGTCTTCTTGACTGTAAGGCCAGTGCTCCATCCACTGTGTCACCTAGCTTCCCCAGTTGGGTGTTTTTAAAATCATGCACACACTTCCTTAGAGTCTAGCCACAAATCCAGCCACGTGTGATTCTACTTCTGTTTCCAAAGCACTGCTGGGCATTCAAAAGGTCTCATTCAATAAATACTTCATTGATTAATTGGCTTCATTTTATTTCCCAAAGAAAAGAAAATTTCAAGATACTTTGTTTCTGTATTTAAGTTATATATTTGGAAACACTTATTTAAAATATTTCCTTCTACTCTCTATGCCGAAATCTTTTACTTTAATGTGCCTTAGACTTTGGATATGTGTTATCCATTAATCTATATTGCCAGACAAAATGTTAACACATCTCAAGATGCCTCATTAAACACCTTCCCATCTGATCCACTGCGGACAGTGATATAATTGGGGAAGGGATGAGAATAACAGCTAACTTTTTTTTTTAGCTCAACATGATCACTTGCAAAAATTAAGTTGTAGGGAGGTCCATCTTCCCTGCCCCTGCTAAAACAGCATTTGTATATTCAGTGGTGATAAATAGAATAAATGTTTGTATAATTCTGTTACATCACTTCTGGTGTCTTAATTCGGACATGAGCAATGTATTAAATTAGTTAACATTCCCCATGAAAGACATTAACTGGAGGACATCTAAAGTAGGCACACAGCAAGTACTCTGTGACACCAGGAAACCTAGTCTCACAGAAAAATGTTTATAGCTTGTGAAGAAGCCAGGTCTATAAAGTGCTGGACACAGAGAGCAAAGAAAGGCTGAATATTGTTGTGGGATAAAACTAAGTCAGATCTCTAGAATTGGGGATCGATGATTAATTAGATTACAAGATAACAATGAAAACATGACTTGATAAAGTCAGACCTTCAGCACATTTCTGCAAACAGACTGTTCACACTGAACATGTGGTTTTGTGTTGTGTGAGTGGTGAATACCACCTTTAATGAGGAGGGAAAAAGAGAGTAAAGAAAGAAACCCGAGGCTCAGCAACATTTCAAATACATTTTCAGCCTTAACTTTAATAGCACACTCTGAAAAGTTATTGACTGATATCAAGGTATGCCCAAAGAGGGAAAGTTTTAGGTCCTGATAATCAGAACCATCTCTAAAGCCCATTTTATAGCAAGTAATTAATAAGATTAATATGGCATGAAATGCTTGCTGGGCAGGAAGCATGCAGCTTATTCAGAGAAGAAATATGAAGGCAAAATCTCTGGCTTAACTTTAAAGCAGGGCTTCCCCTTTTTTGTGTCATGCATCCCTTTGGCAGTCTGGTGGGGCCTCTGGACTCTCCGAATAATGTTTTTAAATTGATAAAATACATAGGATTACAAAGGAAATCAATGATATTAAAATGCAGTTTTCACAAAAAGACAAAAACAAGTTCACAGAACCCAGTCTAAGAACTTCCGACTTCAAGTTTTGAAGTCAGTAAGGATTCTGAATCAGGTTTTTTTTTTCCTTCCACTACACCCAAGGGAAAAGGTATGAGACAATGCACTTTTGCAAGGAAATCAACTTTTAAATATGTTGTCTCCACCGGGTATCATTTTCATATGAAATCAATCAATGGAGACAGCACCTTCCACTTTTCTTGTAGTCCCCAGCAACCAGTATAGTGCTTTTGGTACATACGAGGCATTCAGTAAGTATCTAGTGGCTGATTTGGCATTTGATCAATTAACTAGCACTTATTAGGTACCAACTAGATGCCAAATATTATGCTAGAGACTAGTTCGGGAAGTACAAAGAATGAAAAAATAGCTACCTCCAAGAAAAGTACATTCTAGTGGAGGAGACAAGTACATTATATGTGTATGTGTAAAATATATATGTGTGTGTATATATGTGTATATATATATATATATCTGTATATATATATCCATATATATATATCCGTATATATATATATATATATATATATATATATATATATATATATATATATGTATGTATATAGATAGATAGTTGTTGTTTAGTTGTGTCCACTTTCTGTGACCATATCTGGGGATTGCTTGATGAAGAGCCTGGAGTGGTTGGCCATTTCCTTCTCTAACTTATTTTACAGATGAGGAAACTGAGGCAAACAGGGTTAAGTGACTTGCCTGGGGTAATACAGCTAGTATGTGTCTGAGGCCAAATTTGAATTCAGGTCTTCCTGACTCCAGGCCTAGGCATTGCATCCACAGTGACACTTAGTTGCCTTGCGTGTGTGTGTCTATACAATACTGCCAAAGTTAATTAGTAACTTTAATATTATACCAAAGGGATACTTTATATGACTTGATAAAATAATAACAAAATCCACTAGGAGAAGCAAGAGGTTCAGAACATCAAAGGAAATAACAAAAAGGCAGATATGAAGAGGCAACGGCACTTCTTAATCTCCAACTATACATAAAGCTTTAGTCATTAAAGCAATTTCGTATTGATTAGAGTGGATGAGAGAATCAGAAATAACAGAATTCATTAACCCAGAGTTCAATAAATCCTAAAAATCAGTTACTTAGGAAAGAACTTCCTATTTCATTAAAAAATACTGCTTTGGCATGTTGGAAAGCAGTCTGGCGGAAATTAGGCTTAGACCAACATCTTCTACCATATTCCAAAATAATTTTAAAATGGATCTATGACTTCAGTGTTAAAAAATATGAAAGGAAGCAGATCATATATCTTCCACAGTTACGGGTGAGGGATGTGTTCTTAAGTAAAGAAGGGGTAAAGCCAATTACTAAATACTAAACAGATAATTCTGGTTATATGACATTGAAAAGTTTCCACAGAAACAACATACTTAGGACAAGAAGAGAAGCAATCAAATAAGAAAAAAACCTCTTTGTATCTAATTTCTCACATAAGGGCATGGCAACTAAAAGTAATTCCCCTAATACCAAAGGACATGAACAGTTCTCAAAAGAATTACAAACCATTAACCACGTGAAAGAATGCTCCAAATCACTAACAAGGAGAGAAATGTAAATCAAAACAACCTTTAGGTTCTACTTCAGACCCCATGAATTGGCAGAGATGGCCAAAGACAGGACTAGTTTGTATTGGAGGGGTTATGGGAAGATAGGCACACCAGTACACTATTGATAGAGCTGTGAATCAGCACGACCACTTTGGAAAACAACGTGGAATTTTATAAATAAAGTGACTAAAATGTCCACACCCTTTGACCCAGAGATTCCACTAACACACATATACACCTGAGGACTTCTAGTCAAATTCTGACTTATTTTCTTCATGTCTTAAACAAGGGCATGGGACAAAATGATCTCTTACATACATTCTAACTCTGTACATGTAATTTGTAACTTACGTACTTTTAGATATATGTTTTTGTAGAAAATTCATACAGCAGGAGTTATATATCTGCTCTGCTCTCTCTCTCTTTTTTTGAAAACTGTACAAGCCTGAGTACAATGGCTACAATTTTTTTTGGGGGGGGGGCAGAATACTTAATCAATATTATCTGGAGGTAATAATAAGAATATGGACATTTTTATTTCTAGAAAGCTGGCTTATCAGACACTGGTTCACTTTATATGTCTTAGAAGAGAGCTCATCTAAAAGCCAAACTCTCTGCCAGACATAGGAGAGGGGCTACATGTCACGTCAATATGTTCAGCTACATTTTTAAGGCAGAGGAAATGTCACTGTAAGTCTTCATTGCAAACATACAGTACAGAAATATCAGCCCCCACATGTCATGGGGTACAATGAAACTTCTGAAATTGTAAAATTTGTGAATCACTGAGGTTTTGTTTTGTTTTTTATTACCCTCACACTTAAGTAAATTTTATTTAAGTGGACAAGGGGACAACAAAACAAGCTAACCTAGTGAGTGTGGGTGGAGACTAGAAGTCCCACAGAAAAAATATTCTTTTGCCACATGTCCACATTTGGACATTATCTCTCTAATTATGGAGTCATGGGAAGGGTTGCTTTAGAATGGAATGTGAAATTAATTAGAAGAGATCATTTCCTGAAGTAAAATGTTCTCAGATCATTTTCTGAACTATAATTCCATACTCTTTCTCCCTGCCCCCATCATGCGTAAATCATAAACTTCTTTTATTCCAGGGATAATAATTTTAAGAAATCAAATTAGAAACAAAGAAATATGATGCATGATCTAACAATGATAAACCAGTACAATCAGGCTATTTTTTTCAACTTTCATGCTTTAAAAAAAAAAAAGAGCTTAAAACATTTTGGAATTAATTTGCCCATTATAAACCTCATCATTACAAGGTGCTTTTCAAAAGTCACAGAAGATGGAGTTATCATTTCACACCAGCATAACAGCTAAAGTTATATTCTTCAAAGTTTGTGTTCTTTTTTATGACCTATAAACATGAATGGTGGAGTATATAATTATATATATGTATATAAATATATACATATGTGTATACACACATATACATGTATGTACACACTTTCTCTCTATCAGCTCTGGAGTCAAAGGCCTTGAGTTTGAATTTTGACTTTGCTACTTACTATCTATATGACCTCAGAAAAGTTTCAGGTTCTGCATTTGTAAAATGAGGAGGTTGTTCTATATTGGAGGCATTAGTGCTGCCTGAACCATATTAAAATGTAACTGGGAAATAGTTAACAAAGTAGATAGAAATACAATAGAACATAAATAATGTTAATATGTGGTTTTCAGTGTCCCCTGCTTCTATCTGAGTTTGACACCACTGCTCTATATGACCTCTCAGTCTCTAAAGTCCCTTTCAGAGCTAAATCCAAGATGTTACAATCCTGTATCATTAATCTGACACATCAGTCTTTGAGGGCTGAACAGATTACATAGATTACCACAGTACTGACTGCTAGGGTCCGTAATAATGAAAGACTTGTAACTCTGGAAACAATTTAAATATAGTATTTGAAGAAATGTCCATTCACTCCACTGCCCCAAACTAAGAATTATTGACAATATCATGTCACCCAAGATTTCCTGAAGAAGGAGCCTTCCTCCCTACTCGGGCTGGCTTTAATTGCTTTGTTTTCCACAGCAACCTCACTTCTCTAAGTTTTCAGAGTGGCATCTGTTTTAAGGACACACAGTCACGGGGAAGGGGGGGTAAGAATGGTTTCTCTGACACAAGACACTTGAAAGATTAATGATTATGTAATGACAACTTAATAATTATGGAAACCTGCCCTTCCCCCTTCTTTCACCTACCCAGGCCTTAGGAGAGAATGCCAAATCTCATTAACTTGTACACTGACAAATGAAGCATGAGTGTCTGACTTGATTTTGATGAAGGAAGTCATTAAAACAGCAGCAAGGGACCAAGACTTTCCCCGTACAAATGATAATTTCAGTTGTCTATGTCTGAAGATGGAGGGAAGAAAACGTCTGACAAGCCCTATTTCCCCTGATGATGACAACCCCACGTCTCACAAAACTAAAGGTCTGATGGCAGGCGTCCCATTACTGAACAGCTCTGGGTCTGTCTACAATGCTTAAATACTTAATCAAATCTATTCAGAGTCTAAGTCAAAGACAAGAAAGTAATTTAGGAAATTACTATTGTCAAGCATACCTCCCTTTATCTTCCCTAAAGACCCGTCCCAAACTGAGACAGACATTTATGTAGGAAGAGAAATGGTGCAAATCTGTCTATTGCCATCTATCTGTTGTTGATTTAAATACCTGTTGGCTCTTTATAAGTGACTATAATCAAATAAGAATAGAATAAAGAAATATTACATTTTTGAACACCAGGAAAATGAGATTTAAAAACAAACTGAATATAAAGTTACTCTTAATTGTTTTTCTGTTAACACCAAATGGACTGGAACAGAAACCTCCAAAAATAAAACATGTACTATGCAGACAAAATCTGAAAGTCAAATAGTAACATGATCCTTATCTATATATAACCGTAGCCCAGAATTTGATAGGCCCAATCTGAATTAGGTGATACCATTCCCCTAGGTTAGGGACTAGAACTATGATTTCACTAGTCTAGGGAAACTCCCTCAATCAATGTAGGTTGGCATTTTTCTACAATTTCTAAAGTTGCCTAGAGCAATGAAAGGTTAAATGACTTGTTGAGGCCAATGTTTAATTTTAGGAGATTAAGAGATTTAATGGAGACTATGAGTAGTTTCTGGGCAAAGGAGATCTCTCCAGTTTGTTAAATAAATATTGAGGAACTAGGGCTCTATACTTAGGTGATTAATTGAAATCTAGTAACTAGTGAAACACCCAAATATGCCCCTGGCTTCCACTAGAATTCATATGATAAGGTTAAATATTCTAACAAGTCAAGTAGCCAATCCACACGGCCAATATGTTTCAGAAGTAAGATTTGAACTCAAGTCATCTTGGCTTTGAAGTTAGATGTTTACTCACTATGCCACTGGTCTCTAGGTCAGCCAAATTAATGGCTAATTGCCAACTCTCTATTTTCATTGCATGAATGTAGAAAGAGTCTAAGCAAAATCAAACACAGAACTGAAAAGTCTCCTCATTTGAAAATGAGGGGGTTGATGGATAAATATCATGTTAGGTCTCTTCCAGCTCTTTGTATTAGAAAACCAAGTTTTGAAATGTCGCCTTGTGAAAGTGAGCAAGATAGGAACTTTAGAACAGTGATAGAATTTCTTTAAGAAATGGAAATATATAGCTAATCTAATTATTGTTTTAAAATTATCTCATGGAAAGATTTTAGCACAAAGACAAACAGATGTTTCAAGCAAACTAGACATACTTTTTCTTTATGCACTAAAATGTATGTCTATAATGCTGACAAGTATATTATCTATAACAAGTTTAAGAAATAATGGTGGTACTATCTCTATTCCTTTACTAAATCTAGCAGAGGGGAAAATTACGGACTCACTTATTTTTTAATGACAGTGACACACTGAAGATTGTTAAATATATAATGCAAAGAAACAAAAAGCCTGAGCCCAAGTCACCTAGTGTGTAGCTCATGCCAATACCACAAGAAAAATTCTGACACATACTATGTGTCAGACTCAAAAATGCCCTCAACATCTTGAAAAATCTTACTTATCAGTGTTTCCTGAAAAATCCTAATTATTTCTCTCTTCAAGCGTTTGATGGTTCCTTCCAGTTCTAAATCTTCAATCTTACGATATTCTCTTTTGCGACTTGTATTGTTTATTAAAGATAACAGGGAAACGAAGTATCACTTAAAAAAAAAAAGTACATCAGATAAATAAATATGTGGCAGAGCTGTTAGAAGGATTTCAAAATGGATCCACATATATTCACTATGACTAAGGAATAAAACATTGAACATTTTAAGAGAGTAGTATAGAGTCAAGAAATTATCAGCAACCAACACATATGCTCCCTTGAGTAGAAAGGTTATCAGAGTCCACCACACTCCCTTGTAGGTCAAATCTCAGCCTGCTACTTGACTTGTTACAATATTTAACCTTACCATATGAATTCTAGAGGAAGCTGGGGGCATATTTGGATATTTCATTAGTTGCTGGATTTCAATTAATCAGCTGGGCACAGAGCCCTATAGGGTTCATCAATATTTATTTAATAAACTGGAGAGACCTCCTTTCCCTGGAAGCTACTTATACTCTCCATTAAATCTCTTAATCTCCTAAAATTAAACAAATGTTAAAGCTACTAAATTTATAATTTATTAGAAACAGGACTGATAACCAAATAAGACATATATAATCATTGAAAATATTTTATCTGTGAGAAGGATTACAGTTAGATCCACCATAAATCTCACTACAACAGCAAAGGGCTTCTCTTTACTACTGAGAACACAGCTTCCCCTCCAGTCAGGTTAACAAAATGTCTCTTTGCAAGAATCTTCCACATCTTGTTTTGCAAGATAAAGGTTGGGATAGTTTCATGAAGAGAAAAGATATCTCCATCTTCTTTCTCTGTCAGTCTCTCCAGATGTTAACGACAAAACTGAACCTTTGACTTCTCTCAAGCTGCTCTTCAACTCTCTTTAGATTCACCCCCTCATAAAATTATCTTTTTGGTATTTCTTAATAAAGTAACAGTTGTAACATGAATGTTTTCACCTTTTGTCTCTAAGTCTTCTCCATAGTTTATCTCATAGATCAAAATGAAATTCACAGACATTTTCCCCCTAACCCCATAAGGAGAAGAAGCTCATTAGATAACAGTTTTAACCATAACACCAAGCTCAATAATTTGACTCAATTCGATTAACAGTTAAGTGTCTATTATGTGTCAGGCACTGTGCTAAGCATTGGGGACACAAATAAGAAAAAGAAAGACAGTCTCTGCTCTCAAGGAGCTTACAATTTACTGGGAGAAGACGACACACGAAAAGAAGGTGAAGGAGAGGGAAGGAGGAGGGCTGTCCTAGTTAAGGGAGGTGGGGAGGGGAGAGGAGGAGAATCCATTAAGTCCAAACCAGCAGAGTGGTGATGCAAAGTGGAAAGTTACCATAATAAGAATTTCCACAGCCTATGTAGAAGAAGCTTTTGAAACTGGAGTTACACTTAATTTCTCATTTCTAGAAAATAGTCACGAAAATAATTTACATGAATTATCAAGGTTTTTTTTTTAAAGATGTAGAAGAGAAGAGAAAAGCTTTCATAAAGGAGAGTAGTCCTTATCTTAGCAGTCCCACAATATATAAGGTTACAGAATTTAAGATTCAACCTCCATGTTTTCTAATTGTTGGCTATAAATGTTTAAAAATGTTTCCCAAGGATGATTTTCAATGTATATGTTAAAATCATGCAAGATTCCTTAAGAGATGTAAAATCGGAGGTAATTTTTCAATGATCCTCTGATTAAATCTGCAAGGCATAAAATTGGGAGAGAGGTATGCTTACCAAAGGTATTTGCCATTACCATGGAAAATGTTCTGTGTAGAATTCAAATGGCAGAAGAATTCTGGTGAGGTTCTCCAGATGCTCCCATCTGTGTGTAACATTGTGCTGTTTGTATCAATCCCCAAAGTGTTGCAGAGACTCCTAAATGTAATACAAAATCACTCAAGAGAGTTCAGTCTAACTATCCACATAGGAAAAACCAAGTGGAGGAAGAATGGCTATGGCCAGAAAAGAGTGTGCAGAGGGAAGATCAGTCCAAGAAGCTGGTACATTGAGTGTATATATCTTGGGTGGATGTTGTAGATGGACAATGGAGAGAGTGGGCTAAAATGCACTTGTGAAATTGTGCAGTGAGTCTAAGAGCAATAAAGGTACTAAGCTTCTCCCTGAAACAAAGGACCACCATTGTAACCTATATTCTTCCAGTGATGACATATGGCTGTAAATCATGAACCATAGTTTCCAAAGAATTAAAGTTACGAACCATCCAAGGAATAAAGGAGAAATACATGAAGAACACAAATGGATTAAAGAATTATCCAATTAGAAAATGGATGAAAGATATCAAAGAGACATATGAACAGACAGAGGCTAATCTCATAATGAGACAAAGGGATAATAAAGGGAGTGTGTATACTTCATTGGTATCTATGTAATAGCAATTAATCAAAAGGAAGGCTACCAGCATACTGGGAGCATGCCCTGGGGAAGATTCGTGAAACAACATGAACATTAGTCATAAAGAGTAAGAGAGACTAAATCAATCAATCAGTAAACATTTATTAAGCACCTACTATATGCCAGGTACTGTGCTAAGCCCTGGGGATACAAAAAGAGGCAAAAGACAATCCCTGCCCTCAAGAAACTTACAATCTAATAGGGGAGACAATATGCAAACAATTTACATATATATATACACACACACATACATACACACACAAAGCAATCTATAAACAGGATAAATAGGAAATAATTAACAGAGTGAAAGCACTGAAATTTAGAGGAGCTGGGGAAGGTTTCCTATAGATGGGAAATGTTAAGTACTATGTCAGATAATACCTATATTGATGAGACCACAGACCCATAAAATACTGAAATATTGTAGAATAAAGGATTGAAAATAACCAAATTCATTGTGTTGAAATATCATTTCACATAATCATTTGGCTCATAGCTCAAGGAGACCTTTGAAGGAATCTAACTCAACTCCTTTATTTTACAAATGAGGAATTAAGGCCTTGAAAGGTGAAGTGACCTTGTGCCTAAGGTCCCATAAGTAGGAAGTGGACTTCAGCCCCTGGAAAGCTACAAGTTTGTGAGAAATATAATTAGAACATGAAAATTTTATGGTCCTGAATAAATTCAGGTCCACATATTTCTTTTTGTTAATTTAAAAAGTATATTTTTCCCAAGTATGCTTTAGTCTGAAGAAAAGGTATAGGGGTATACTCTGATCTTCACCAAAACAAATGTATATAACATAAAGTAGTGAATGGCTGACAGCTGAGAGAAGTGACAATTGACAATACATGAAGGAGACTGAAGAACTGTAGCAAGCATACCAATGAACTCTAAGAACAAAGCCATGTGGGACTCTTTAATACTGGGGCAAACTTCAAGGCATTATGGTGCAATATAATAGCAGATATTCATTACTTTTTTCCAGCTCTTTCTTTTTAAATCTTTGTTACAAGAAATGGCTGACCACAGTGGGGAGGGGGAAGGGATAAATCTGGAAACAGAGATTATATGAAAAGAAAAAAGTCAATAAAATAAGATTAAAAATTGATATTTATAATGATAATGTTGGTCAATCAAGAAAAGGTTAATTATGTTCAGTACACCATGTTTAGGAAGGCAAGGAATCACCTAAATTGTCTTAGGAATATTTTCATCCAAGTGGTGAAAGTTTAAAAAAAAATAAAGGCTTGGAACATAAAAAGGCAAGTGGCAAGTTATCTGGAAAATTCATTTATTTGGGACACCTCCTTCTTTTACAAAGCTGGATAAATAAGTCATGACTATACTTATGATGTGGTAAATGACAAACTTGACTTTGTCTTTAAAAAGAAAAAGAAAAATCTCTAAGCAACACATTAGGGTATGATACTCTGCCAAATAAAGGACTCTATTTGTAAATAAAGCACTTTATGTGGCCGGGATAGACATGGAAAAAGATCAAACACAGAGTAATTTCAGATGAATATCTCTGCCATGCATCCTTCTCTTCAGTTTCTAATGGATTACATTTATAGCTCTTTGAGACAGAAAACTGCGTCTAAACTACTGTACCTTATTATCCTTATTACTCAATACATGCACTAAGACCCACCAGACCTTGCTTGGAAGGTTGCACACACCAACCAGATCCCAAGGCAGAGGGATCTTCAAAAACAGAGAAGTTTGTTTATGTTCTTGGTCATGCTTCCCAAACTCAGTCCCCAAGAAACCTCCTCTTACAAAGAGTTTGACATTTTTACAGAATACAATGTGGGGGCATTTTCAAAGTTCAAATAAAGCGGGACATAAAAAGTAATCCTAAATTGGGAGAATTACCCAACTGGTAGCAATAATAAAGAAAAGAGTTGGCTTTTTTTTTTTACTGACATTTGGATGTCAGTAGAAAAACTTCAAAAAAGAAAAAAATGAGAAGGGCTCAAGTTGAAAGGAAAGCAACAAGGAGAGATAGGGTCTCTCTGCTGTAGGCTGTGGGGAAGCTCTCTACAGCAAAGCTTTTTGTCTCTTTTCATGAGCTGCTCTACTACATTCTAAACTCGATGACTCTGGGCTGGGGGAGCTTTGATTCACTCCTACATTAATAAGGCTGGGGCTTCTTGCCTTGTGGAGACAATACCAGTGCTGGAGCTTTCTCCCTTGTCTACCAGATCACTGTGAATTCCCCAGTAATGTGGTAGAGGATGACAGGTTATTCTGAAAAGCTAAAAACTTTGACCCGTCCTTTTCTCCTTTGGTGAAGAATGTTTTAAGTCCCAACTAAAATCTCACTTTTTATAGGAAGTCTTCCCCAAACCTTAATTCAACACTTTCTCTGTGTTATTTCCTAATTATCCTGTTTGTTTATCTCTCTCTCTCTCTCTCTCTCTATCTGTGTCTATTTATCTATCTGTCTATCTATCTGTCTATCTATCTATCTATCTATCTATCTATCTATCTATCTATCTATCTATCTGTCTATCTCTGTCTTTCCTACTAAATTGTGAGGTCCTTGAGGGGCAGTGATTATCGTTTTATATCCCCAGCACAGTGCCTGGCATATGATAGGTGCTTAATAAATTTGATTGACTGATTGACTGAATGGGAATGGAGCGTCAAGCTCTATGGACATGATCCATCAAGTAAGCAAGTGCTTATGATTTGAACGGGGAGCATAATTGAAATAACATATTGTGTTGTGCTCCTTTCCACTGACATTCCTGAAAAATATCTCAACTGTTTACCAAACAGTGAAGAGAGACTAAAAACACCAGAAAGGCATTCGTCCAATTCATTTGCACGAGCCAGTAAGTGCTTGCAAATGTTCATATCTGAAGAAGCTCTTAATGTTATTGACAGCTTATTCAAGGAGGTGGGCACAGCCCCATGTGACAAAATCAATATCACCCTTCTAGGAATTAGCCATTTCCCTAGTACTTCCACAGCCATCAGAAACAAGTGATTTGGTATACCTAGATTAATTTTAATAAACCCTTTTTAGCTTCTGCAATTTAACCATGGAAGGCAGCAGTCCCATCCTAAAGTAACAATTGAATTAGCTACAACAGGACTAATTATAAAAGCCAAACCACAGAATAACTACCTTTTTGAAGAAAAAAATAATCTTGAATAAATGGAGTCAATTTCAGAGGGATTTTCTTTGTTTTGCTGATCGTAGCCTGTGTCTTGGTTTTGTTTTCCCTGAGACATGATGCCTCATTCAGAGAACAGAAAGTTAGTGGACTAGAAAATGGCATTGCACAAAGAGAAGGCAAGGGGGAGGGAGGAAATGGAAATGCTGAGAGAAGAGTGAATCTGGCAAGTGGGACTGAGAATTAGGAGAGGAAGGAAAGGGTGGAGAGAGTTGGAAAGGCATAGAAGCTGTCTCATGCTAGCTAGCAGGGGAGGAAAAGATGCTGGCACATGAGGTACCCCTGTAGACCAATGGTTTGTGGGACATGGTGAGGAAAATAGAGAAAATTTAAGGATGAAGATGTTCATGTGCTTTGCTTCCATTTCAGCCCCCTACAGCCATCAGCAGGGGAAGCAATCCCCATGGAGATTCAGCTTGGCAACCCCTTCTGTGGTGCTCCAGCTACTGGCGACAGAGGAGACAGTTCTTGACACCAAAGGCCTTTGCACTGTCAAATATTCACCATCAGAAACTGAACTGATTTCATTAGTGGAAATAATATTAAAGCTGATGTATTACCATTGGCTTAGTTGCTCTACCTTAAGGACTATGGGATCATTTCATCTAACTTGCAACTGAAACCTCCTATATGTGTTGCTTCTCCTTTAGAATGTGAACTCAATCTTGGCTCAGTCTAAACTTTTCTCTTTATATCACCAATACACAGCACAGTGCTTCCTTTGCATACAGTAAGTGCTTAATAATTGATTTTTATTTGTTCATTCATGCTGGAGGATGTTGACTTTAAGAAACAGAATAAAGGAGGGGGAGGAATTGTGGATATCCTGGCTAGGGTTAGAGGATTGTAGTGCCAACCACACTGGTATACCCAGGATGGCTACTAGCACAGGCTCTTAGATCTGCTTTACTAGGAAAGATGGCTGTTTAAGGGGTCAATAATCTTTTTAAAATTATATTCACTGGTTCAGGGCAAAATTCAGCACCCTGAACTTTAGAGAAAATACAGAGAAAATACAAGTAGAGAAATAAAGACCGACAGGGCTCTGACTGCCCAAATCAACTATACACTTTACATACATCCCTGGATTGAGAGAGCAGTTGGGGAACTCTGAACATACAGCCACTCAGAATCTCGACCAGGGAATCACAAGATCCTTCTCATAAGTGAGCTACCAAAGCAAAAGCTCACCTCTCAGAATATATACTCTTTCAGCTAATAGGTTCAAAGCCAGAAGGCATCACAACCCTCCCGGACTCAGTGCCTAATTAGAAATTAGCAAAAGATGTGAAAGCCTTCCTACAAGCAAGCCTCCCCTAAGCAAGTTTCCCTTAATTGTCTCCATGTGAGGCCTATTAATAGGCAGGGAAAATCTTACATATTATTAACATTACAAGGATGGGTGAGAAGCTGATGGTGCTAGTTAGCAGTGTAAAAGATTACTAACTAGTAGCATTAGGCGGGGTCAAAAAGACAATGGTAAAGAATCAGACTGCTCACTCTTGGATAAAGCAGCTGGATGAAGAACCTAAAAGGAAAAGAGGATACTTAATTCTGCTACCATTATTGGGCTCTCTACTCTGTTCTATCTTAATAGAATTTGTAGCTTCCTTCAAAGCCTGGCTTGGGTGCCAATCCATACACAAGAAATTTCCTGATCCCCCTAGTTGTTATTATTCACTCAAAGACTACATCACTTTGTTTTCATTCTGTATATAGTTTGTCTAAACTTATTCACAGACATATCACCCCTTCTCTCCCTCCCTCCTTGGAGAACATAAGTTTTTTGAGAGTGGAGGCTGTTTTAAATTTTTGTCTTTGAATTCCTCAGCACCTTAACACACTGCCTGGAACATGGTAAGCACTCAGTAAATGCTTGTCAAATTGAACTGATTATAAAATAGCTCTTCGCAATATGGTTGATGCTTGGTTGTTTCAGAGGCAGACATAATCAATCCAGATAGTAGATTATAGAGGCCCTCGGCTTCTGCTTCTCCTCCCTGGCTGTCAGCCTTCTGGCCATAGCACTGCTCATTAGCACCTCCATCAGAGGATGTACAAGGGGAATGGAAGGTGAAACTCAAATCAAACCATTTACTCCTTGTTAGCAGTACTAGCTGAAAGTCTAATGGGAAAAAAAGATCGAAACAACCATGAAGGTTGGATATTATCTAGGGGCTTCAGTCCATAGGATCTTGGTTCCCATGAGAATGGATAATTTGAGAGTGGGCTATAGAAATGGAAATAATTAAGCGGGAGGGAAATAATCAAAGATTCAGAATGGTAGCTATTCCTAGGCAGATGGGATGGGTTTTAAGAGGCCAGCTGTCAGGTTGTGTGCCTCTTGACACTCTATGTATTTAACCACAAGGAGATACAATACAGATATCTAATATTCTTATGCCTTTGTGACAGAATTGGTAGGATTGCTCAGAGAATTATCAGTAGATCCTAGAATATCATCATGACAATAAAACTACCTAGGATATTCTTAGGATGTGGGGTCCAGATGTGGAATTCTTACTTCCCTAAGTGAAACCAGGCATGTCATATAGGGGAGCCCCATAAGACAGGGGTCATCTGCTTACATGTTATCCAAAAGCAATCTTGAAGTTTCGGAGCAGTGTCTGTGGACTACTAGCTTTGCTAGTGACCACCATCTGCCTCAAAACATAAAAGTCAACATGTCATGGTTTTGTATGTGGTGGGTATACACAAACCATAACAAAAATAGAGCTTCAAAGAAGAAATAGAATAAAACTTGTCATCAGGGAAAAATATGAGTAGGGAAACAAACAAAACAAAAACATGGGTTAGTCCCATGATGAGAATGAGGGATGACAGATGGACATTCCAACTGCTCCACTGGTATCTTCAACATGTGCTGAGAAAGTAAGGAAAGCCTCCAGCATATTGAGTGGACTCCCTGAAGTGAACTTATGGGCAGATATGGACAAAAGTTACACAGCATGAGAAAAAGTGGATGGGCCTTGATCTGTGTTATTGGAGGGGACACCTAAATCAACGAAATCATGGATCCATTTGTGTATCTGAGTAAAATAATGGTTCTGAATTTGCTCGTCCAAATAGTCATTGTTCATTTGAAAAGAGAATGTATGAGAAGGCAAAGAATGACAATTTTAGGTCCTAAAACAGTGCTTAGCAGGAATGGAGTTATGCTAAGAAGTAGTCAAGTCCCTTTAATGGTTTTAATTCCAATCTCCCACTCAGGAGCAAGTAAATCATCCTATAGTGTGATTCTGTTCTCGTGTTCTCTCCCTTCTTGAAATTTTATGTCATTTTCATTATTATAACTCCCCACCAACTTTCCATCATCAAACCCCATGCTCAACAGAACATAAAGGATGTTTGGTGCCAAATGGTGCCACCAGGTGCATGCATGTAATCCCATGAGAAGACTAGCCATCAGTTAAGGTATTATAGAAGGTAAGTCATTAAGGTAATATTGTAATAATATTTTGCCATATTGTGGTGAGAACTGATGGGTCCAGAATGATCAAGAATAGGGAGTAAGTAGGAGAATGGCACAACAGATATGTTTAAGAGAAGGGCAGCTAGGTGGCGCCATAGAGCAGAAAGCATTGGGCCTGAAATCGGGAAGACTTCCTGACTGCAAATTTGGCCTCTGATACTTACTAGATGTGTGACCCTGAGCAAGTCACTTAATCTTGTTTGCCTTGGTTCCTCATGCAAAAAATGAGCTGGAGAAGGAAATGGCAAACCACTCCAGTATCTGTATGAGATTATGCAGATTCAGACATGACTGAAATGACTGAATAATATGTTTTAAAAAATCATCCAGAGCGTCCTAAAACAATTGGGTTCATATTAACTTTACTGTGCATATTTTCAAAAACCCAATTGCCTTTATTGGAAAATGGATGTTCCAATTCTACTTTAGTTATACTGCTCAAATCCAGCAGTACACAAAAGTATACATCCACATGGAGCAAATTTTTAAATTCTGTGACAGTAAACAGAAGGAAGAGTTAATTCCAGTCCTCATTCCCACCCAATAAGTTGGGTAAGCCTAAGCAAACACTTCTCCTTCCTTGTAAACAAACAAACAAACAAACAACAAAAACAAAACTTAGAGCTGACATTCTTTACTTGGAATCAGTGAACTTATTTGTAATCCCACAATTTTACTTTATGCAATTAAAATCGTTATTCTGAGAAATCCATAAGCTTTCCCAGACTGCAAACAGGGATCCATGAACAAAATGTTTTAAGGACACTGTAATAGTAATCAGTTTAGCAGTATACTTAGCACTTAAAGTGCTAAGTGTGGAAGGTGCAAACGCTGTTAAGAAGGCATGAACTCCCCTGTTGATGTGGAAGAAGGGGATTGGCTGAGGTGTGTACATAAGCAAGAATTCCAGAGACAGACAGAATTGGAATTTTGCTCCCCTTGAAGGAAGAATCCTGGAGACTGAAGCCAGCTGAGG
>CM053588.1:267620766-267655854 GCA_028646515.1 Pseudochirops corinnae
TAATGCTGCGCCACACTCAGCTGCACCCTTCATTCCGTCCTCCTGCCATACATGTGCTAATGTGGCTGCATTCTTTGACATCCTGTTATATATGAGAGTACTCTTTGTATATTTTAATACTTTAATCATTTTAATGCTGAAAAATTGTCATAAATGTGTGTATGTATGTGTGAATGAATGTGTAGGTGTTATACACACAGCAAAAGGCTGTTCTCCAAAAAAGAGTCAAGGTTTAAGTCTGGGAAATGAGGACAAGGTGTGTTGCTATGCACAGGATGTCACACCCACCATCAGGCAACAGGTGGTAGCATCTAAATATGGTAACAGCTTTCTTCACACAATCTTATAAAGAATTTTGTTCTGAGATCCTTTAGATATATGATGCTGTAATGGGCACTGGAAAAATTTTTTAATAATGTGGAGAAGAGTTATTTCTGATTCTTTAAGAATTTATCATCTCTAGAAAATGCTGGGGGGTGTGTGTGTGTATTTCAGTTGTGATTCACCCTCAACAATTCATAACAGTAACAGAGTTCAGAGATAATGTGGATTAAGGAAATTCACAGAGAACCTTGACTCAACAACTTCACTTCAGTCAAAAGAAGCAATCTCTTCTGTTTTAATAAGTCAAGCAAAGTTGCCTGTGTCTGGACTGGAATCCATATCTGTATTAAAAGTGAGTGGGGAGATAGAGAAAAGACAAGTGGTTCCAAGGATGTAAAATTATCCCCTGGTGTATGCCCTTGTCTGGGCATTTGCAAAGCTGAGGCCAACTTATATGATGAAGTGGGGCAGATACTGGGGTCCTTCCCCATCCCTGACAGTTGAAAATGCTTTTGGTCATCCTTTCTCCCCATGCCCTTTCTCCTAAAAGATAACCAGATCTAAGGGGTTCTGAGATTAGTGTTTGATTTAAATCCTTGGGATGATCAATCAGGTTAAGTGACTTTGTAAATCAAGGACTTCTCATGGTTACACAACAACTTGCTCTGGGCACATGTGTGCACACTTGTCTGACTGTTTGAGGCTGTCTCTTGAAGTTGCTATGTGTTGGAATATGTGAATTTCCCACTGTTCAAAACAGGGATATGTTTTTGCAGGCTGTAAATTATAATGTCAGGTGGATTGTGTGTGCATATGCTAATCAGGAAGCAGGAGGCCTACAAAAGAGAACTGTGCTCTTATCTGGGTGATTTCTCCTGGCCTGTGGGTAAGTATGAATTAAAATGTAATGTCAACAAGCAGGGTGTTGGTTTCCAAAGCCTTTTAGGTTAGTAAAGATGTAAGAAGCTAACTGAAAGTAGGGCGTGAATAAGAAAGGAGTTTAGACAAAGGAAACTTGTATATATAAGTGAGAAAGAGACAGATAACAAGACTGGTCACATAAATTATCTCAGGTACTCTCCATGATAAAATGGCAGACCCTGAGAATGTGCACTCCTTGAGACTGTCTTTGGGTTCTTTTGGTATTTCCAGCACTTAGCACTGTGTTTGGCACGTAGTAGGTGCTTAATAAATGTTCACTGACACAAATCTGGAGTTAGAAGGGACCTCAGAGGCCATCTAGTCCAATCCCCAAAATTTTGCAAGGCTGAATAACTCACTCATGGACAATGAGATAATAAACATCAAAGGCAGCATTTGAACTCTGGCCCTCTGACTTAAAAACCAGAAAGCTTTCCACTATAACATGCTTTCTCCCCAAACCAGCCCTTTGCAATAGATGTGTTTCAGAAAATCTTCGAACAAACTGATGGTAAATCAAATCACAACTAAAAACTAAGGGTCATAGGTAGGATCTGAACCTAGGTCTTTCTAACTACAAATTCAGTCCTTTAACTACACCAAACAGCCTCCTCCACATCAGTATATATCTCTACGGTTTTGTCATGTGGAGCATTTTTACACCATGATTATATCATACCATTTCATTAAACTGTATGCTCCTAAAGGGTATAGGACCAAATCTCTATTTTTTGGTAACATCTCCCATCTCTGAGGATGGTAATCTATTCACAGTTGGGTTCAATATATAATACTGTCTCACTTTCTGACTAAAGTGTGTAGCAACAGAAAAGTAGAATAGATTGAAAGGGACCAAATGCAGTTAATAACACACAATGCTCACAGATCATGGGAAGTTCTCATTCACTGACAAGGTTATGAAGTTTTTAATATTTGTGCCCATAGAGGAAGTGTTTAGGGATATGATGGGATAGGCTAATGCTTAATGAAAACCTGTGTGTGTGTGTGTGTGTGTGTGTGTGTGTGTGTGTGTACCTGTGAAGGCTGCCAGGTGGCCATTTCTTGTTTGAATGCAAGAGAGGCCAAGTGAAGGCTCAGGGATGGCATTTGTGCCACCTTGGCACCATGTGACAGCAGATTTAATTCCATACTTGTCCTCCTGCACATTGCACTGGATGTCCCAGAGCACAGTGCTTATAATCTGTTTTATAAGGCTGCGCTACACTTTCCAGTATGGTAAGTAGGATGTGTGATAACAACTACTGGCTAGTGGCCTGACACATTCAGGGCTATTTGGTGAGAACTGCATGCTTGTGTTATGGTGTACGGGTCTGAATACTGTACGAGCACTGGGGATCGTGATTCACACAACTGGTGACAGCGTTTCCACTGCTTTTGTGGCTCAGGTTTAACTGGAAGGATGAGGGTGCTCTCACATCGGATTGATGCAAGTTTCTGGAGATTGGAGAGAGGTCCAGTTTAGAAAAATTAAAAATGTAGGTATGAACCATCTGTTAAAGTACTTTCAATCAGTCAACATTAATTATGCTCCAGACACCGTGGTAAGCGCTGGAAGTACAAAAAGGAGCAAAACATAGGAGAAATCTGGCTGCAGTGGGTTAGGGAAGAGGTACCAGTGTAGAAGGAAGGGCGGATTTTCCTTGTGGAATTTCCAAAGGATTTTCTCAACTTAAAGATGGAGATGGGATGTCACTTGGGAAGACAGGGACACCTGTGTTCCATCTGTGACCACTTGATGATGAACCCACACAGCTTGCAAGGATATCAGGTAAACCGTCAGTGGACAATGAGGACAAGGTATGGATGGCCCCGGGTTTTTAAGGGTGCCTGACTCAAAAGCTTAGTCCAGCCTCATTTTCTCGCAGCTCAGCACCAAACTTTCTCCTGCTCCTGGAATATAACCGCTTTCAAACCAGATGGAGGCAGGATGAAGGATAGAGGATGGAGATACCGCCAGCTGCTCCCCCGATCTCCCCCTCCCCCTCTTCCCGTAGCTCCCACCCTCTTCCTCAAAGGGAAACCAGTCCAGCCCAGCCCAACCCCACCCCGCGCATCATCCTTCCCCACCCACCCTCCCTCCGAACTCCGCGCCCAGGAGACACAAAGCCGGGCGCAAGGAGGGGTGGGCGTAGGAATGAGGCCAGGGCAGCCCCTCTCTGGAGGAGGGGGGTGTTTTGGGAATGGTTGAGGCGGGGAGGGGGAAATGGCCGCGCGCGTCTACCTTTACGAAGAGGCCAGGTCAGTGGCAGGCGGGGAGGGATGGCCTCAGCATCGCGTGCGCTGCGCGGCTCCTCCGCATCCACCGCTGCGCTCTGGGCGCCAGCACCGCTCCAGCTCCGCGAAAATCCCGCTGCCGCTGCCTCTGCCGCGCTGCCTCCGCCGCTGCTGCCGCTGCTGCCACTGCTACCGCTACCTCCCGCCGCCGCCGAGTGCGGGAGCCTCGGCCAGACGCGGCAGGCGCTGACTCCCCTTTCCTCCGCTGCTCGCCTCCTCTCCCCCAGCGCCTGCCACTGTCAAGCGGAGCCCCGCCCCCTGCGCTCACAGCCCGAACCGGGAGCCTGGAGCAGCCGGCAGCAGGGGCGGAGCCGGGACCACCCGGGAGAACCACGCCGCCCGCCGGGATTGGCCCCGCGCCGGCGCCGGCTCCGCCCCCTCCCGCCCCCTCCCTTGCCGTAGCCCTGCAGCTGGGGGCACCTCGCGCCCCCTACCCTGCAGGATCGCCTCGGGATGCTGGGCACCGGGCATTTGCGCTCGTGCCCCTCTCTTCCGTCGCACGCCTCCTCTGCAGCGGGTGCTTTCCCCTGGAGTGGGTATCCCCTGCTTCACCTCCTCTGGGGGTTTTGCCGTTTCTCCATCTCGGGTCTCCCAGAGGCCCGCCAGAAAATAAATGCAGTCAACAAACACTTCTCTGGGGGCGCCTTCCAGAGGACTGGCTGCTCTAGGAAGAAATGTTATTTATTTATGGAAAGTGATTTCTTAAGGAACCCTGGGAGGAAGTGTGTGTGTGTGTGTGTGTGTGTGTGTGTGTGTGTGTGTGTGTGTGTGTGTGTGTGTGTAGATGAGGAAAAAGGGACCCAGTGAAGTCAAAGGACGGATCAAGGTCACAAAGTCTTTTAGTCCAAGAACCCACCTACTGAGCGGGAAGCACCTACCAAAGAAAAGGCACATTGCAAAGCTTGGGCACCCAAGAACTAAAGAGAGGCAGTCCCCCTCCCCCGCCCTAGAACCTAGACCCTTCCAAGGCTAGGATTTCTAGCCACCTGCTTCTTCTGCCTCAAATCATAACACAAATCTAGTGGTGTTTGTTTTGTCTTTGTATAACCAGCCTCTTGTATACAGTAGGTACTCATTAAATGCTGTTTCGATTGGATTTTTTAAAACAATTGTTAACTGGATTTCAATATTTGATAGGGAAGCAGCATCGCATAGTGGGTTGTGCTAGACTTGGAAGTCATAAAGTCCTGAGCTTGGAATCCTGCCTCAGACGCTTGGAGCTCTGTAAACCTGGACAAATTACTTTTACTCTCTTAGCCTCAGATTCTTCATCTATGTTGTCGCTGAGTCCTGTTCAGCTCTTTGTGACCTCATGAACCATAGCACTCCAGGCTCTTCTGTCCTCCGCTATCTCCCTAGGTCTGTCCAAGTTCATGTTCTTTGCTTCTATGACAATAGCCATCTTATCCACTGTCATCCTCTTCCCCTTTTGCCTTCAGTCCTTCCCAACATCAGGATCTTTTCCAGGGAGTCCTGTCCTGTCATTATTAAGCTTGATCCAGGAAGGCAATCTGTCTGAGAGAGCATAGCACGAACTGGTTAGGAGAAAGCAATGGTTCTGATTTCAGTCCCGTCCCTCACCACATGTATGTCTTTGGTAATATCTGTGTAAGGATGTAGGGTTCACCAAATCAATCACTCCATCCACTTAAAAGTAACTACATTAATCAGGTGAGAACAGTTCTATTGAATCACACATCAACCAAAGACATTGGGTATGAAAAGTCCTTAATTTAGTTCTTGAAAGTTGTTGGGTGAAATGAAGAGATTTTGCATATAAGTATATGCAGATTATAAGGAAGATTTAGTTCCACCCTATAGAGAGTTCTATAAAACTAGCAACTTAATTTGTAATTGGGCATTTTTGGCAGCTTACTGGTAGGGGCTGTTCCAGCAAAACCCCTGAGAGAGAATCAGAATCATTTTGGGTAGGGACAGAGTGGAGAGGAAGAAAAGAGCCTCAAACCCCAATCTCCTTCCAACCCCCAACTTTGATCAGAGGAGGACTTAGTATATTTTAAAGTGTGTGGAGGATTTTGAATTTCCCATTAATATCCTACTAGAGTCCTCCAAACATTAGGCAACAGTATTTGTATTGGGAGCCAAGACATGGACATACTGAGGAAAGGTAGTTCCAGGCCTCTCCAACGAACCTCACAGAGAGCTACATCATACTTAAGCAGAAGGGAGCTTGATAACTTTCTCTGATGGGGTCATGTCACAGACTTTTGGGGGGACTCTTTTGTACTGTCGTAATAATATACCACTTAATAAATATACCTTTCTTGAAGCTAATTAAGTCTGACTGACTAATTGACATCCACTGATAGTGCGGGGAAACAGACTGATAGGGGGCTTGTGGGCTGTCTGATACTACTTATAGTATATATACTATAATACATCCCAAACCCATTAGAGTTTTCTACAATCCTGAATGGATCTGGGCTCTGAGGATCTGGCCTGCTAGTTCAAGTATGGAATTGAAAGAGTGAGCCCAGGACATGGGTTACACCTGTAACTACTTTAATTTTAATTTAATCATTCATGCAAAGACATTAACATATTTAGTCATTGGCCTCTGACATATTAGCAATTCATGTTCAGGGTGCTGAGAATTCTTCAAAAAGTGTTCTATAATCCAGCAATTCCCAAACTTTTTGGTCTCAGGATCCCTTTGTATTCTTAAAAATTATGAAGGACACAAAGAGTATTTTTTAAAATGTAGATATTATCATATTAAAACACTTATTAATTCATTTAAAAATAATAATCCTTTACATGTTAGCATAAGTAACATATTTTAATGAAAAATAACTACTTTTTCCAAAACAAAAAAAATAGAAGAATGGTATTGTTTAAGTATTCTTGCCAATCTCTTTAATGTCTGGCATAATAGAAGACAGTCAATTTCTCATATTGGATCCTGCATTCGATTTGTTTCAAAATGTTAGTTTGGTTAAGGTATATGAAGAAAATCTGGCCTCATACAGATAAGTAGTTGGGAAAGAGAGGAGTGTGGCAGCTCTGAATATGCTGGCATAATTCTGAATTGTAAAATATAACAGACTTTCCACATGGAAGACAGAACCAAAACATCTATTCAAACACAGAAAACTGAATCCCACCACCAGAAAGGCAAATCCCATAGCAACAAAGAAATCTATATACAATAACACTGCAATTGGCATCCGTCTCCAAGCCTTCCCCCTTCTGGGGCCTTCTCTCAAACAAACACCGTCTCACCGCACAGCTCAATGCCTACTTCTTCACTCATTCTCAGCTCTAACTACTCTGACCAACTTCCTCTGGGCTCTGTTCCACCCTTCCTACTTCACCTTTCCTGCTCTACCCTTTCAGCAAATTGCTCCTATCACAGGCTTCATGTGACTCAAACTCATGTGACTTAGGCTTCCAAGTGACTTAAGCAGGTCACATGGGCCTATTAATGGATGGGAAAGATCTTCCCATTTACATTCCCATTACACTTCCCTAATTAGTACATAAGCTTCCTGAAGGCAGGAACTGTCTTTCTGCTTGTATATATGTATATATATTCCCAACCTTTAGCACATGCAGTAAGTATTTGATAAATGCTTGTTGCCTGACACTGACTCTGTATTACTGTGAAAATAGTTTTGACCTCGAGGAAATCACCCCTACCAACTCTCCCCACCCCCAAAACACACACACACACACACACACACACACACACACACACACACAGAGTGTCAGGTTTCCCAGGGGTCAACAGAACACACTTGGAGAACCATTGCTGTAATCAAAATTGAAACACCAATTTTAAAATATGGAGCTTCACTTTGCTATGAAATGGGATCATTTTGAGAGTGACAGCCCAAGGAGAGAGGTGAACCCTCTTGCCTTAGAGGCATCAGGAGACATCAGGAGAAGTAGGTTTCAGTAAAATTTGGGCTGAAAATTCTTGGATAGGAAGTATAAAAAATTAAAAAGAGCCACCAGCAGAAACAGAGCAATGTGGTTCTGGCATCAGTGTGCAGGTTTTTCCCCCTCCAAGATTTAGTGCCTATAGTGATGAAATTCATGATGAAAATTGGCCCAGGCAACATGTAAGCTATGGTGCTTCAGAATATTTTGGCAAAGAAAAAAACTCTGTTTCACTATACTCTCAAAAAGGAAAAAAAATTGTGATTACAGTTACTCAACATTTAAAACTGTGTCCTCCTCAAGCTAGGACAGCTCATGCATTAATATTGTTTTGCCATAGGTTAATATTTGAAAACTAAACAATTTGTCATTTATTTTGTAGAAAAATTTTCTCAATTTCATTGGTTTCTTCTCTACTTTTCTCTGCAATCCTTCCTCCTAAAGCCATTCCTTCTTTCATGAGATTCCGATGGCTAATTAGTACTTTAGGGTTATGATTTTTTTCTTTTCTCACATTTTCCTGTATAGAAGTCTAGAAAATAAAAATGATAAGGGAACAGTGACTTCATTGGAGATTTGCAGACAGACTAAAACCAGAAGGGAAGCTTGTAGCTGATTCTCTTCCAGGAACAGATGTCCTACCTCCCAAAGGAGTTATTATGGATGGGAAGAAATGAGATAATGAAAATATACAAGCTACTTTGGAAATGCTATCAAATAAGACTGTGTTTGCCAGCCAGTCTGGTAAGTGATATTTACTGACAAAGGAAAAAGAAAAAACACAATAGTTGTTTTCTGAGCAATAGTCAAAGGGGGAAAGGACCAGGAAAAATCATTTAAGAATTGAAGCAGTTGAGATGATTGGACTATGCACAGCGTGATAGAAGATTGTAAAGCACATTGGGCAAAGTCCTAGGGAAGCAGATAGTATGGCACTAGTTGGCCTCAGCTGGCTTTCAGCCGTCAGGTTTGCCCTTAAAATGGAACTCTGGCAGCTCACAAGGCTGGGGACATGACTTTTCAGCAAAGCCATAATTAGTCATTTTTCTCCAGGATCAAAAGTCTCTGTGTAAGCAACACAAAATTGGTCTTTAAGTACACCATCCAGTAGCAGAGAGACAGAATACGCAGAAAATAGGCTTCCCTGGAATGGGGCTACTCAAAGGAGGGGGAGATGAACTGTCTACTGGCCTTTCTTCAGGGTCTAACCAACTTCTCTTGGATAGTCTCCTCTCTTGGCTCTCCTACTTGTGTGACCACTCAGTCTCCATTAATGGATCTTCATCCATGACATCTTCACTAGTTATGGTGTCCCTCAAGGCTCTGTCCTAGGTCTTACTGTCTTTTCTTTATATACTCTCTCACTTGGTGATCTCATAAGCTCCCATGGGTTCAATTATCATCTCTTTGTAGATGATTCCCAGATTTATTTATGCAGCCCTGGACTCTCTCCTGAGCACTCATCATCACCAGCTGCTTCTTGGATATTTTGAATGAGATGCCCTGCAGGGATGTCAAAGTCGACATGTCTAAAGATGAGTCCTGATCTTTCCCTCCAAACTATCTCCTCTTCTGAGAAGAGTGTTGGTATTGACAAGGGCATTCCTTTCCTTCCACTTTAAGCAGGTTCATAGCTTCTGTGTCATCCTCAACTCTTTTATCTTAATCACCCCACATATTCAATCAGTTGCCGAACTTTATAATTTCTCTTTCCATTTACAAATAACCCCTTTTCACAGTTGTCATCCTCATTGAGGGTTCCATGACTGTTTGCCTGGATTATTATAAAAAGCTTCTAATTGTACTCCATGTATTTTCTCTCCTACTCCAATCCATCATTTACTTAGCTATCAAAGTTATTTTCCTAATCATGCTTGTAACCATCACCTGCTCAATAAACTCCAATGTCTCTCTGTTAGCAATAGTGTAAAATAATCTTCTTTTTAACATTTAAAGCTTTTTACATATTTCTTGGCTTCTTCCTATTTTTTTAGTGTTTTGATACATTATCCCTCACCTTATGCTCTTTGGTCCAGCCACAAACAGTGCTCCATTTCCTCTCTCTGGGCCATTGTAGTAATTGTCCCCTATGCCCAGAAGGCTCTCTCTCCTAATCTTTAGCTCTTAGAAACCTTAGCTTCCATGAAGAATCTGCTCAAACATCATCCCTTCAAGAGGTCTTTCCTGGTCTAGCCAGTTGTTAAGTGTCTTCCCTTCTTAGTTACTTTCTATCTATTCTATGTCTATTTCCTTGCCCTGCCATTTGCTATCTGTGTGACCTTGGGCAAGTCTCTTAATTTATCTGAAACTCATTTTTCTCATGTGTAAAATGAAGGAGTTAGAAGAGATAGCATCTAAGGTCACTTTCAGTTCTAAATCCATGACCCTATGACCCCAAATTTGAAACCAACCCCTGGTGATGGACTGGTGGCCCATTCTCTGAATTTGTTTATCTTAATTTTATATTTTAAAGTACAGTTATCTCTTCCACATCATGGGGATTTGGTGCACAGTGCCCCTGCACCCCAATCTGAAAAATCCGCATAAAATTTTTTGGCCCTCCCTTAGTATCAGAGAAGAAATATTAATTATGGCATTAACATATAAAATATATTGATATTATACAATGCTATACATATATTTTATGCATTTCTGAGTTTCTAAACTTTTTCAGTGTTGTGTGCAGCTTCCACAAAACTCCCTGAAAATTCCCATTTAATTTCTTATGCCAACCTCTGATATATCAAAACCTTGATGGGGAAAGTCATGATATGGAAGGGATAACTATAGTAGGCATCCTATAGCAATTTGTGTATATTTTTCTTTCTTTCTTAAAATGTAAGCTCCTTGAGGGCAGGGACTATTTTTGCTTTACAAAGAGCACACCAATTAGCACAATGTTCAGCACGTATTAACATTCATAAATTCTTATTGATAAATTGGTTTGTAGCTTCTTTCTAAAACTAATTATACTTGCTAGCTTCAAGCTGATTTCGATCCAAGTGCAATTGCTTTAACCTCTATCAAGTCTTAATACCCCAAGGCAGAAATTTAGTTTGGTTGCCCCAACCTAGTTATGCCTCTGATTTTCTTTTCTTTTTTTAAATTTTAGACAAATATGAAAATTCAAATACACAATAAGAAAAGAAAAAGAAACATTATAAACTTAAATATTAAACTCAAATATAAAATAAAAAAGAAAAAACATGTCATGGGTGCAGCAGAACAGAGGAGAAGATTCAGAATATATAGCAATAACTTATCATTTCAAGAAAGTATATATTACTGTGCATTATGTTGAAAGCTGTCCATCTTTTCTTTCCTTCCTTATAGATTCTCTTTTGTTCTCTTTTATATATTTTTTACTTTGTTCTTTTTTTCCCTCCTACCTCCCCCCTACCCACCACCTCAAGGCTACAATTGAGTATGGATATATTTATATATAGGTATTGATGTATACATACATGTATACATACATACACATACTTTCCCTAAGAGATTCTACTCTTAATCCTGTTTGTGTTTGTGCGTATCTTCTTTTCCTATCTCTCCTACTTCTCTAATTTACTTCTACCTGTTACCTTGTCTTCCTATTACTTAACCTACCCCATTCCAGAAATCCATCCCTTATCCTCCCATTCCCCTAAATCTAAAGATCCTTCTATATCCTCCTTTTAACCTATTCCCTCACCTTCCCCTATAAAGATTCCTCCTTTGTCCTCTCCCTCCTCTCTTAGAGTTTTATTTCTTTCTAAATTTGGAAGACTTTGGTACTCTCCTAAATGCATATGTATTTTCCCCTATTAAAGCCATTCCTGATGAAAGTAGGTTTCCAGAACTAACAGCTACCCTTCCTCATCTAATTCCTCTATATTGGTTCTTCCTTTTGTACCTTATTTGTATAAGATAATTACTCTTCTAGCTGTTCTTGAATGGTTTTACTTTTTGAAGTGATGTCATACTCAGGTCTACCCCAATGTTTCTTATAAGTTACCTAATTACTAGTAACAGTCTTAGACATAGGTTTTACATTTTCATACATAAAAGGTGAACATTCTATCCTTATTGAATCCCTTATAATTGGTCATTGGTATGTACTTTATTTTTCTCTTGGCTCTTGTATGTCAAATCTTCTGTTGAGTTCAGAGTTTTTTAAAATAGACTCCTGAAAGTCTTACAGTTGAACAAATGTCCATTTTTTTTCTATTCATAATTATGCTTAGCTTTGCTGGGTATGATATTTTCAGCCAGAGACCCAGTTCTTTTACTCTTTGATATATAGTGTTCCAAGACCTACACTCTTTTAGTGTTGCCAACTCTAGGTCTTGTGTGATTCTAATTGTGATGCTGTCCTATGTAAATTATTTTTTTTTCTTGTTGTTTGTAATATTTTTTCCTTGATCTGGGGGTTTCAGAAGTTAACTATAATATTTCTATGAGTTTTCTTTGTAGACCTCTTTCAGGTGGTGATTGGTGGATTTTTTCTATTTCAACTGTCTCTTCTTGTTCTAATGCTTTAGGAAAATGCTATTTAATTATTTCTTGTATTATTGTATCAAGATTCTTTTTTTCTGATCAGAACTTTCAGGTAGTTCAATTATTCTTATGTTTTCTCTTCTCAATCTGTTCTCTAGACCCTTGGTTTTCTTATGAGATGTTTCACATTATCTTCTATTTTTTCATTCTTTATATTTTGTTTTTTTTTATTTCTTCATCTCTTATAACTTCATTGGCTTCCTCTTGCCTAATTCTGATTTTCAAGGAATCATTTTCTTCCTTCAGATTCTGGATTTCCTTTTCTAATTGGTTGACTTTCTTGTAACAATTTTCTTTTTCTTGTATTATTTTCTTGTATTTTAATCTTTTTTTGTATTATTCTTATTTTTCTTTTTAGTTTTTCCTCAATCTCTCTCATTTGATTTTTAAAGTCTTTTTAAAGTTCTTCAGTGAATTCTTTTGGGCAGTTGACCATTTGCCATTATTCTTTGGAGCAGAAGGTTTTTTTGCTTCAATATCCTCCTCTGAAGACAAACCCTGGTCTTCTCTATTGCTATAGTAGCTCCCTGTGGTTGGATTCTTTGTCCTTTGCCTGTGCATTTTTTGGGTAATAATTTAGTTCTCATAATCTCATAATCTAATCCTGGGGCATGGGGGATAGTGCCTCTGGCCTCTGATCCTCTTCAGTTCTTCCCTTTGACCTTGAACTCAAACCAAGACCTCCAACCTCCTATAAGTCTCCACAGTCAGTGTTGGTCCCACCCCACTGCTTTTGCACTTACTGGGTAAAAGTTCCTGTGACTGGGGTGGAAGCAGCCTCTGAAACCAGAGCTTGCAGCTTGTTGTTAAAACCGACCCTAGGTTGGAGGTGTTTACTCTTCATAGGGAGGAAATCTAGTACGGGGATTTTTCTTCAGGTACTTTCCGACTATCCCAAGAAAACCCCACTTCTGCCCCTACACTTACTTGTTTTCAGGGCTCTATGTCCACCCAGAGGCTCTATTTTATCTCTTTTGTGGAGGAAAATATTGAGAGCTTGAAATTTTCTGACCTACTCAGCTATCTTCCCAGAATCCTGTCCTCATGTCTCTGATTTTAGAACACATATGTGCTGCTTTTTTGAATTTCTTACTTGGGATATCATAGCCTCTTAAACTCTGAGATGCTTGTCTAACTGGAAGATGGCTAGTCGACTGTTAAATTGGTAAGCCTGTGATAAATGTGTATATGCACATATACATACATAATATATAATAATACAATATAATACATACAGAAGAAGATATTGAGACCTAGAGAAAAGAAGTCATTTGCCCAAGGCTACAGAAGTACCAAGTAGGAAAGTCAAGATTCAAATCCAGAACCCATGTTCTCTGACTCCAAATATATTGCTTTCTTCTGTACCACATTGAGCTTATTGACTATATTTTGATTGTAAACACCAATTTAGGACCATAGAATTAGATCTTGGAGGGACCTAGATGTTATTTAATCCAAACTCCTCATTTTAAAGATGAGTAAACTGAGCCCAGAGGGGTTGAGTTCCCTGAGGTCATATAGGTAGTAGGTGACAAAAAAGGGATATATACTTAGGACATCTGACTTCAACCCTAAATCCTGTAATCTTTCCATTGCACCAGTGGTGTTAAACTCAAAAAGAGATTGGGGTGAAGAGGTGCTACTGTGCATAAGAACCCCTGCAGACAACACAATGATTTAGACATCTATGTATGCTTATATATTTATTTTTTTCTAAATTAATACATAGCATATTCAAATCAGAAAGGAACTACTTTTTAATCTGTTTGGGGCTATACTTGGGAAAGTTGTGGGCTGAATGTGGCATGCATCATTGACACCTCTGCACTGTCCCATCCTGCCTCCCCTTATTGGGCAAGACTTTATTTGATATTCAATTATAGGCATGGAGAGAGAATAAACTGTAATTTGTTGTTGGGGAGAAATAGGACAAAGGTCTTGTATCTTGTCAATTTCCCCCAACCAGCCTTGTCCTTATGATTTTTTATAGACTAGACTAGGAGCATGATGATCTTGCTCTTCTGGAAAAGCAATTTCCTGATTACAGTTTAACTCCTTTTCTTTCACATATAGGGAAGGAGAGCCCTGGGATCACCTATCCCAGCTAGGAGGGTAGGATAAGACACAAGAACTTAAATGTTCCTTTCACCTGTAAGTCAGACCTCTGTCTTTGATCTAGGATTAAGGTGCATATTACTTGTTTTAAAAGGAGTATGTGAGTAATCTCCTTGAGAGTAAAAAGAAAAAATAAAAGGAGAGAAATTAAAAGAATAGACCTGGGCTTAGCCTGGGCATCTTCTACTTTCTGGTGTAGCCTGGCTGAGAAGTGGTTCACAGCCATCAGGCAAAAGAATTGTATTCCTCCCCCATAGGGGAGAAGTTTATTAATTAAAGTGCCCCTAGCAGGAAGATAATGTGGTATAGTGTATATAGTATAGAGTATAATGGATCTGGACTCAGACATGCAGGTTCAAATCCTACCTCTGATTGTTTAATACCTATATGACCTTGAACAAATCATTTCACTTATTTTGGCCTCAGTTTCTCATCTGTGAAATGAGGGCATTGGATTAGATAACTTCTAAGTTCACTTTTAACTCTAAACCTGTGATCCTATTGAGTGGTCTTGAGATAGCTGAAAAACAGATGGGGCGGAGAAGTAATTCCTGGCAAGAGAACCATAGCTAGTGATGCCCAGTGGGCAGAAATGGAGGAGCAACAGAGGGTGACACCCAATAGAAAGTGAGAGGTTCTGAGTCTGTAGCAGCAACATTGCCCAAATACGTCTGTGCCTCTGCAGAGTTGGAGGCATGATTTGGCCCTCCATGTGTGTGCAAGTAGCCACACATGTTCTCAATGTTTGTATTTCCATGGACCCTTATACATTTCAACTCTTCCCACTGAGGCTATGTGTAATTTGTAGGATAGGGAGCTACAGTTTCATGGGAAGAATGTTCCTTTGCTAATTTGTTTTACTATGTTATTTCATTAAGTGCCCTTGCTTCAAACTAAGTGTGTTTTCTGTCTGGCTAATAAAGGAAAACACATTGATGTCGGCTTCAAGGCTATGGTTTGGAGATGAGAAGCCTTATATAAAAAATACCCACCCTTTTCAGTTGGACTCTGAGCATTGGGTTCAGATCATGTCTGGTGGCTCCGCGGATTATAACAGAGACCATGGTGGCCCGAAGGGCATGGACCCTGATGGTGTCGTCAAGAGCAACTGGAACGAAATTGTGGACAGCTTCGATGATATGGATGTCAAGGAGTCTCTGCTCTGGGGCATCTATGTTTGGGTTCGAAAAGCCATCGGCCATCCAACAGAGAGCCATTATCCCCAGCATCAAAGGGCATGATGTGATTGCCCAGGTATAGTCAGGCACTGGCAAGACAGCCACATTTGCTATTTCCATCCTGCAATAGTTGGAGATCGAGCTCAAGGAGACCCAGGCTCTAGTATTGGCCCCGACCAGAGAGCTGACTCAACAGATCCAGAAGGTAATTTTAGCTCTTGGAGACTATATGGGAGCAACATGTCATGCCTGCATTGGTGGAACCAATGTTCCAAAGGAAATGCAAAAACTGCAGGCTGAGGCACCACACATTGTTGTTGGAACTCCTGGGCGAGTGTTTGATACGCTAAACAGAAGATATCTTTCTCCAAAATGGATCAAGATGTTTATTTTGGATGAAGCAGATGAAATATTGAGTTGTGGATGTAGGGATCAAATCTACGAGACTTTCCAGAAATTAAGTACAAATATTCAGGTTGTGTTGCTCTCTGCCACAATGCCAACTGATGTGTTAGAAGTGACCAAAAAATTCATGAGAGATCCTATTCTCATTCTGGTGAAAAAGGAAGAAGTGACCCTTGAGGGAATTAAACAATTCTACGCTAATGGTGAAAGAGAGGAATGGAAGCTAGATACTCTTTGTGACTTGTATGAGATACTGACCATTACACAGGCTGTTATTTTTCTGAACAGGAGACGAAAGGTAGATTGGCTGAATGAAAAGATGCATGCCAGGGATTTCACAGTTTCTGCTCTGCATGGTGACATGGTTTAGAAGGAGCGATATATTATCATGAGGGAGTTCAGATCAGGATCAAGCTGGGTTCTGATCATTATAGACTTGTTGGCTTGTGGGATTGATGTGATTTGGTTATAAACTATGATCTACCTAACAATTGTAAAAACTATAAATAACAGAATTAGCAGAGGTGGTCGTTTTGGCTATCAACTTTGTTACTGAAGAAGACAAGAGTACTCTTCGTGACACTGAGACTTTCTACAATACTCCAGTGGAGGAGATGCCAATGAATGTGGCTGATCTTATCTAATCCCTGGGATGAGATGGTTTTGAACGCAGCGCTTGCTGTTCCTGAATAGGTGATTCACAACGTGCATTGTGCTTCTTTCTTTGGGAATAGTGAACCCTATCTTAATGCTCATAAAGGATCAGAAATACAGATTTTTGATAGCAAAGCGACTTTAGTTGTAAGCTCTTGTGGAGAAAGAGCTACTGGCTTTCTCCTTTAGAGTTAGACTGTTGGGGTTGGGTATAAAAGATAAGGGGTCTGTAAAATCTTTCTTTATTAGAAATTTATTTCCTAGTTCTGTAGAAATGGTTGTATTAGATGTTCTCTATCATTTAATAATTTACTTGTGGACTAAAAGATATAAGTACTGTATAAAATCAGCCAGTTGTGTTAAACTAGCATATCTGCCTTTATTGTGTTAGTCAGTAGACTGAATAGGAAAGGCTTTTCAAATGGATTAATTTTTTTTAAGAAAGCATTTGAATGCATTTTGTTTGGTATTGTATTTATTCAATAATGTATTTAATTAGTGCTAAGTGTGAACTGGACCCTGTTGCTAAGCCCCAGCAAGGAATCATAAAGTAGGTAGGGCTAAACACAGTAAAATTGTCATATTGCACATGTCTTAATGAAGTTTGAATGTTCAATAAATTACTTATGTATTCACTTTGAATTTAAAAAAATACCCCACAAACTTGAGTAGAGTACTACAGGTTAAAAAAGAAAGGCTTTCAACATTGCCCTCAGTCTAGGTGGTTTGGTTGAATATTTACTGAGGGATTACAACAGGCTTGATAGATCCTATATCTTACTCCCTACATTCCCACTTCTAGTTTCTATAGGAGGAGCAGGAGAAGGGAGGATTTGATCTAAATTAAGAGGAAAATGAAGATTGTGGAGGTAATTTGTAGGGGTTTGAACTAGTGAAATAGGGCAGATGTTGAATTGGTTTGGAGAAACTGAGGAAAAATCTTCAGGCTCAGATATTGATCCATATTCCAGATTTGGGTTGGATAAAGAGCTGGGTCAAGGAGAAGGGAGGATTGGTGGGACATGGGGGTGGGGAACCTGAATTTGAAGAAATAAGAGAATTGTAGTTGTCTAGAGAAGGCAAGTTGAGTAGGAAAAAGCAAGTTAAACAATTAGAGAGTAAAGCAAATTGACACAACAAATTAATGAGTAGGACAAATTGGGAGGGACTACTTAATTTTTTGTCTTTGTATTTCCTACATCTGATATAGTGCCAGCACAAAGTAGGTTCTTAATAAATGCTTGCTGATTGATTAACTGAGGCCAAGGTTATGGAACCTTTTCTCCTATAAGTCAGATGGCATAGGAAAGAAAACTTCAATTACATAACTACAAACTCTATCAAATATGTGTCATTGGTTCTAGAACATACTAGATGAAGATGAATGACTCCGTGAAAATCTGTCAGTACTTCTGGGAAAATAATTCAGCACATTTTCTATTGACTACAGATCAATAGTTCTGTTTGGGAAAGGATATAACATCACAAAAAGGAATAACAACTTGCAAACTTCCTTCAAAACATCTTCATAGAGATCTGGGACCTGAGTTCAAATCCGGCCTCGGACTTCAGCTATGTGAACCCAGGCAAGACATTTAACCACTGTCTCAGTTTCCTCGCTTGAAAAATGGGGATTATAATAGCACCAAGCTCCCAGGATTGCTGTGAAGATTGCATGAGGTAATACTTACAAAGCACTTAGCACCATGCCTGACACAGTAAGAATTGTATATGAGCTATTATCAATAAAATTCTGTTAGATATATCATTTTCATTTCCATGCAGCCAATATTGTAAATATATTTTAAGCAATTTCTCACAGTCTTGACACATTGCATTATGACTGCACAGAGGTGACTCTGGGTTCTTACAAGTTGTACTTCCGGCACAAGCTCTGACTTGTTCTATTGTCGATATGGTCATAGCAACAGAATCTGAATGTTTTCTGCGTACCAGCTAAATTGTACGGGGAGAGGTTTGGCACTGGTGTGTTGAGTACTAGGCGATACATTTTTTTTGGGCCATGGCAGCCCATGAAAACAAGAAAAATACAAAATGGATCTTAGTCCTGTTTGGTCCTTTTCTGCTTCTGTGATGATAGTGGTAGAAGAAACAGAGGGAGCTAAGAATCACAGTTTTTAGGCCATCCATGAATATTAGTTCAACTGTTGATATTCTAAATATGAGATTCTTCCTTTTTTCACTGACTGATAAGTAAATATATTAATAGAGGAACCATATATTGATGTAGTCTCAAATTAAGCCAAAAGATGAAACTATACCTAAAAAGAAAGAGGCCTTATGGGTTCTTCTTGGAGAAGAAAATAAGGCATCATCAATTCCATCTCCAATGGCAACAAGAATTGTTTTTTACAAGGTACTTGGTCATCTTCTATCACCATGCTTCTGATGAACAATAATAACGATGACAAACAAATGCCATGAACATAATTACAGCTTATACACAACCATCTGCTGCTGAAGATGAGAATGTTGACAAATTCTACCAAGAACTCAGATAAGACCCTTCTCATTAAATCTATAAACCCTTTAATTTAGGAAAGGCAGCACAGTAAGATGGATGTAGGTCTAACATTGTACTTGGGAAGAACTAGGTTCTCATGGCTTTTCTGGCTCACGTGGGCTGAATGCTCATGGACAAGTCCCTTATCTTCTCAGTATAACTAAGAGACAACTTTTAAAGACTATAAATTACAGATGAGTTGCTGCTTTGCATCCATACTGGATGTTTCCATAGTGGGGGTTTCCTACACAGATAAAATCATAACTCTATTCTCTCTCTGTTTCCTCATCTTTCCCTTGCAAACAACTTCAAAATCCCAAACAAATAAAAAAAGTACTTTAATAGTGATTTCAATGAAAAGTTGAATGACAAGTAAGGGTATGTTAGTAAATGTTTAACAACCAGCTTTCTGGACAGAAAAAAAAGTTTGTGCAGCACACTTCTCACCTTAATCTTCATTATTCACATTTTATTCATCAGTTTCTTAGGTCTAGCAACTAACAAAATAAATAGAGCTTTGATTTGCAACATTTGCTGATTTATGAGGTATAAATGTTCATACTGAAAATTTAACAATCAGCTTCCTTGGGCCTGTATAAGCTGGCTCCAGCATATATTTGAGGGATAATGACAACAACTAGACTGAAAAATATGGCTTAGGAATGAAAAAAAAAGAAAAAAAGTCTTGGAGATGATATAGAATTCTCTCTTATTTAAGAATAGAATTATCTTGTAGTTCAATCAATCAATTAATGAACATTAATGAACATTTATTAAGTGCTTACTTACTATATGGCAGGCACTGTGATAGATGGTAAGGATATATAGCCATATGAAGACAGCCCCTGTCCTCAAGGAGCTTATATTCTATTGGGTGACATAGCACATACACATTAACCTGCATACAAAATATATACAAAATAGATTAGCATTAGCATCTGGGAGTATGGGGAGGGAAGAGAAAGGGAATTATTAAGGGGAATTTATTATTAAGGAAAAGAATTAGCATTTATTAAAAGCCAGGCTCCATGCTAAGCACTTCACAAATATCATCTCATTTAATATTCTAAAATTTAAGACCTCACTTGCCTTTCTTACAGTACAAAAGCAAAAAAGCTAGAATTCATGGAGGATTGGAATCAGTTATTATTTCCCTAGATACTTAGATAAGTTCAGGGACTTCATTCTGAACCACATCGTGATCCTCGAAATGACACTGTGAGGTAGGTACTAGTATAACTCCCATTTAATAGTTGAGTAAACTGAGGCCAACAGAAGTTAAGTGACTTGCCCAGGGCCACATAGCTAGTAAGTGTCTGAGGTCACATTTGAATTCAGGTTTCCCTGACTCCAAGTTCACCACCACTGTCTCCATTTCACCACCTTGCTGGGCAGGAGAGGCATGAAAGAAGGAGGTGGCATTGGAACAGAATTCAACCATAAAGTCCCTGCAGAAGAACATGTAGTTAGCTAGCATGGGGGTGGGCTTGGGGGGAGACTTTCATCTCTATAGAGTAGGGAGCATGTAGATGGAGCTGGCAAAAATGGAAATGTTGAAGGCAGCTAGAATTGCTTGCAGCACTATAATTTTTTAAAACTTCACTTTAAGTAGGTCGCACTGTGAATTCTAATTTGATAGCAACTCCTAAGTATCTCTCAAAGGATGAGCCATTTTAAGGAAGAAGTGTACAGAGGAGCTCAGCTGTTAATGATGCATGTACATAAACACAATGCTGTTCCAGGAGAGGCTGGGCTGGAGCGTGAAGCTTTTCAGGTGGGCTTTGGCTCATCTCAGATTTTGCAGATTGGGTGCTTATTTCCAGGTAGCTGCATTCTGCACTTGTCAGGTTAAATGACAGCTGTGACATCTGGCAGAACAATCACTTTCTAAAAAGCAACAACAGCTTTTTTAGGCTTTAGATAGGATTCTACAGATTTGTGTTCCGAACCCCACAGTTCTTAGGCACTGTTCAGTGTTACGCAAATTAGAAGGGCTTCTGAAGTTAATGCCCAATCAAATGCCATGTTAAAAAAAAAAAAGATAGGGCCAATTCTGGATGACAATGTGTAAAGCCTATGCTTTCGATTTGTAAGTTTAATGAATGTCATATAGTCAGGAGGGCACCTTGGAATTTCATTATTAAACTGTTTGCTAGTAGGTGGAATTTGGTATAAAGCAGGCCAATCTCGAATTCTATCCATGGGGTAAAGATTGGGAGGCACATGCCCCTGTCAAAATAGTGTCAAAATCCCAATTCAGGACTTCATCGTCTTCTGCCTGGGTTATAGTAATAGTCTCCTGACTCATCTCTTGGTCATTTGTCTTTCTCTCACCAATCCATTCTTCATATTTCTTGAAAATAATTTTCCTGATAATAATAGTTGGCATTGGCATAGTGCCTTAAGTTTTACAAAGTGCTTAACATATGTAATGCTTACTACCCTGGTTCTCACTTCCTGGAAGGGCAGGCATGTTAGATTTCACTACACTCCCAAGATTCTCCAGTAGCCATAAAGGGATTGGAATTGTCTAGGCCCTCTGCTAATAGCTCTAACCCCCATCTCATGTCAGGCCTCCCTTCCTCCCTACAACTGGGGAACGCTTGCACCAGATTAGCTTTAACAAAGGAAGATTTACTTTGAAAAGGTATAACCACAAATGTGCCAACTCTCTCCCCCAATACATGGAAGGCGTAATTCCCTTCCCCTCTTTGAACCACCTTAGTTTCTGGGGAGGGGATTAATTTCCTAGTTTAGATTGGCTCCTACATAGCCCAGTCCCAGTTCCAAGTCTGACCCTCCTCCCACCCCCCAACTTGGTCTCCCTTTCTACTTCTCCCGGTTTAGCTGGTAGCCTAACTGGCTGTACCATCCCACCTGGAATCCTGCCTCCACCAAAGGTCGCTATGGCTCAAACTCCAATCTGATGGGAATTACTGCTGATATCTAAACCTGGGAAGGATAAAAATACAGAACAAGACAATCATCCTCAGGCTCATTTCTCAGAGCTGGAATAAAGAGAGAGCAGGGGAAGTTTAGCTCATAGTCCCTCCCTGGAGGAGAGTGATTGTCTCTTTTCCTCCAATTTTATAGACAGCAGCCTTTCTGACTAATTAGTCAATCAAAGGAAGTTAGCCTCACCCACGTAGTAGGGATGCAGGAGGGCTCCATGCTAGCCGATGATCTGGGTGTGCTCCCAAGGCAAGCTCTGTTACACTTGCATTATCTTATTTCATCCCCATAACAACCCTCCGAGGTAGGCATCATAGGATTCCCATTTTACCAATGAGAAAACTAAGGTTCAGAGAAGTTGAGTAATTTTCCTCTGGTCACACCACCAAGAAATGTTGGAGGCAGAATTCAGACTTAAGGCTCTTTGAACTCCAAGCCTGAGACTACGTTATATTGCCACTGATATAAAGACCTGACTTTGTCATTACTTTTCTCTAAAATATTCGGTTGCTCCTTTTTGCATATAGGATGAAATGTTCTCTAGCCTGACCGTCATAACTCTCCATGTTCTGATTCTCACTCACCTTTCCAGCCTTATTTCATACTACACTCATTTACACACTTTACATTACATTCAGCCTGGACTACTAGTTGTTTGCTAGTAGATTTGGTCCTTTCTGTGTACTTAGGCATTTCTGGAATACATTACCTTTACTTCTCTATCTGCTGAACTCACCTCTTCATGAAGCCTTCCTTGATTCCCCCTGGTTAGAAGTGACTTCTCCTTCATTATATATTTTTTATAACATGTCTAAATCCTTACTTTTCTCCATCACACTCTACTGCATATCACAAATTGGTCTTGTATTTCCCAATCTCCTCACTTAGGCTGAAAACTCTTTGATGTCAAGGACTATGATGTTCCTTTTTTTCTTTCTTTCTTTCTTTCTTTCTTTCTTTCTTTCTTTCTTTCTTTTTCTTCTCTTTTTTTCTTTTTTTCAGTGCTAAGAGGTTAGCATAGCACACAATTAATGTTTATTGAATGCATTAATGGACTACCAAATACATGAGTCTCTGAGAGGTCATGTTATAATGAGCTCTTTCTGAAACTTTCATTTCATTCAACAAATGTGAAACATGACATTCCTTAACAGAGAAGCAATAAATTTAAAATGCAGAGAGATACATACATTTAATTTTTTTTTTTTTTTTTTTTTTTGCTGCACTCTATATCTATATATATTAAGGGCCTTTCTTTCCTTCAATTTTCTTGGCTGGAGGGAGTAATGGTAAGGACAGATTAATAGAAACAGACAAACAAAAAGAATCTAGGTTACACACAAGTCATTTCTGTTCCTCTTCCTTTCTTTCACCCTAGCCCTAGCACCTCTGTCAAACACCTCTCAGCATCTGGATATTTCAAATGTTCTGTTCCTTCAAGCCCACAGTCCTATTCCTTACTACAATCTGCTAGTCTCCTCCTTTTTGCTAAGAAAATTGGGGCTAATTTGTAAGGGCAGCTAGGTGGAGCAGAGGATAGAGTGCTGATCCTGGAGCCAGAAAGACTCATTTAAATGAGTTCAAATCCTGCCTCAGATGCTTACTAGCTGGGTGACCTTAGGAAAATCACTTAATCCTGCTTGCCTCAGTTTCCTCATCTGCAAAAATGAGCTGGAAAAGGAAATGGGTATCTTTGTCAAGAGAATTCCAAATGCCCCCAATAGGGTCATGAAGAGTCAAAATAAGCTTTCTCTCCCTTCTTCAAAATCTTTCTATATCTTTACTAATTTTCTCTCCCTTCTTTATGACTGCAGAGGATGAGTAGCTTTCACACCAGGGCTAACCTCTCCACTTGTATCTTTGATCCCGTCCTCTCCTGTTCTTACTTTAGCAATTGTTTATTCTCGTTGCTGTAATGAGAAGGAGCACTGGCCTCGCTGCCCTAAGTGACTCATGCACATTTTCTGACTCCAACAATTCCCAGCTCTTGTGACCAGGAGCAAGGCATGGAACTGCTCCCATTTTCAATTTCTTCATATTTGTACTATCTACCTCTCAGCCTTGTCAAAAAATGCTCAGATAATCATTCCCTATCTCTTTCTCTCAGTATCAAACCAATGATAATAATATAAAATAATAATAACTTACTTTTTTTTTGGTCCTTTAACATTTGCAAAGTACTTGATGCATCATCTCATTTGACCTTCATGATGTTCCTATGAGGGAAGTAATGACTGATATTAACCCCAACTTAAAGACTCAGAAAAATGAAGTGACTTGCCCATGGTCATATAGTTTGTAAGTAAGTACCAAAGGCAGAATTCTAGAAAAGTTTAGATTTGCTGCTTCCACTTCCTTATGAGCACTCTCTCTTTCCTCCCTTTTAATCTCACTTCTATCTTTGAAACTTCTCTGAAACTCCTTTCTTCAAGGCAGCTTTTGCTGTCTTAACTGCCAGAGGTTCCTCGGTCCTTCTCCTTTTTGACCTTTCTGCAGCAGTTTATACTGTTGATCATCCCTGATCTTCCTTGGCTTTTGGAATACTGCTCTCCTTTGGTTGCCCTCCTACATATTTCCTCTGGGTCTGCTTCTATTTACTTCTCATTCTATCCACTAAGTTCAGGTGACCCCTGAGGCTTTGTCCTTTGCCTTCTTTATATTCCCTCTCCATGATCTCTTCTGGCTGGCCACTTCCCTCCTCTTTTCCTACCTAGGCCTTCGGACCTTGGTTTTTACTCAGTTGCTACATTCTTCTTGAGGGGAGTGATATTTAACCCTCTCAGCTCTAGAGCTCCTGCATGAGAGCCCAAGATGTCTTCATTGGTTGGTATAGCATCTAACTCATATCTAGCTAGTGTGTCCTAGCCACACTTCACCTGACACCATGGTTATTTTCTTCCAATCCACCCTGACTGTGGCTACGTCCTCTGGACCCCTAGATCTTGCCATCCATCCTGTGTGCGACACATTTACCTTCCCTTCCATCCCCCATGCCCCAACTATTATCGAATTAATACTGTGATAGTTAATAGAAAGGGTGTGTCAATCAACTCTCTTATGGTTTCACTCTTTACCCTGGTGACTTTCTAAACCAAAACACCTCTTCTGGTCTACTAACTATTCCCTTATAAGTGTGTTCATTATAAGCGTCTTAATTTAGATAAGATTAGATAAAACATTTATTCAGTTCAGTTGACCATCTCCAGTTGGTAATGTCAAGCCTATTTGTTTGACCCTGGACCCATTTTCCAAATTTTTCTTTAAAGGGATGAGATGTATGTCTTTCATTTGTTAATGCTTTCCTATTCTCCAGTTGTGGCTACTAGGACTGCTTGTTATGATTCCCAGTCTACAGATTGTATGTGTGTATGTATGTATGTACATATACACATATATGTTTGTAAACACACACATACAAATACGTGTATAGAGAGATGTGAATATATATATAATATTGTGCACACATACACACACATATAGATAAATAGATAGATATGCCACCCCTTTCCCCAGTCTCCATTTCTGTAATGATGAAAGATATATGCCATGCTACCCTTTGAACTGCCATAACTATTCATAAGTCTTAATAAGCCTGTCCCTTTAAAAGGAAGTCAGACCCCAGCCTGACCAGCATTCCCAACTCACCACTTAAAAGAAGCTACACAAAACCATGTGTTGTTGCCCAGCAACCTTCCTCTCTTTCCCCTCCACCCCAAAGCTCTGTTGGAGCTTCATGGGCACTTGACTGTTGCTCTGGTTCCTCATTGGCTTGTCTGGATGCTTTGATCCTTATCTCCATCTCTGGATGCTTTCCTCTACCTGGTCTGTTATTCCTTGACAGCTGTTCTTGTGTACTCCCATGGTATTGACTGCGCGGCCCTTCCTTTCTAATCTCTCTTTTCTACCTCCCTGCCCTGCCCCCTACACATTCAGGCTTGCAGATTTGGATGTTAACCTTGTTACCTCCAGCTGTCCAACAGTGGGAGGTGAGCTGGTAGTATAAATGTTTAATAGAAATATTGCTATAATTTGGGAACTTGTCTACAATATGCTTTGACAAGGTAACCAAATGAAGATAAAACACATAGAAAAGTAACCTAAGGGATACAGGGCTAAGGTTAGCCAGCCTGGGTTAGCCCTAAGGCAAAATTGTGAAATAAATGAAGTTTGCTCTTAGCATTCCATGTTTTCATTTGTGCCCCTTCTTTCTCTTTGCACTGCCCTTTATTGTCTGGCTCCTAAGCAGGGCTAGTCTAAGCACTGGCAAACACTTTCACTGGGAAGGTTCCAGGGTGTTCATTTGTTCATTAAATTCTGCTAGAGGAAGAGGGAGGTAAGTGTAACTGGGGAATTCCAGGGTAAATGGAGGCTGGTAACACAAGGCAGTACCAGGAACCAGATGGACAGGTCAGTCAGTCAGTCAATGAATTGTAAACAGCTAGAAGCAGAAGCAGTGTCAGAGAAAGAAGTAAAATAAAAATTAAAAATTCAGAACAGTTCTGAGAGGGGAGCTAGCAGGAGGCATATTCTGGACTTCAGGTTTCAGGAGTTCAGTGCTAGGAGACAGGCAGTGAGATCAAACTAAGCAAGGAGAGTGGATTCGGTTCTTTTCATTCAAACCCTGCACAAGGTCCATGTGAGTTTTAGAACTTTGCTTTTTATGATTCTTAGTATACAGTGCTCTCTCCATATATACATGTACAAATACATACATACATATATTATATATATATATATATATATATACACATACACACACATGCCACCTCTTAGACCAATCTCTAATGCATTGCATATACTAATTTTTCCAACTTGCACAAATTTCCATTCAGCTGGAGAATTCTTCATGGTGCCATTCTCTTCATTAACCAGCCAGGGATCTATGGAGTAACAGAAGCCATTCATACCCACAGGGGGACTCCCTCTCCCCTTCCCCAGGATATGGTTTTGACGGTGCCATCGAGGAAAGGTCTTTACCAGGTTTGGAGAGCTAAAGTGGTAGGTTAACTCCCAAGTAGTCCTCTCTTGTAGTCCTTTTGCTTTCCATTCCATCAAGTACTGGATATGATCTCTATATCCCTTGGAATTGAGGATTTTCTTAACTATGGTTTCTTACTGCCTTTCAAACAGCAATGGGAGGAGGTGTAGCTGTAGCTCTGGGAGGGGCAGGTTATGGTCAATATGTATGTGGCAGAACAGGAACACAGGGGGAATGCATATAGAAGAGAGGAGTTTTAGCTGGAAAGTCAGTGTTTTTTTTTATTTGAACAAAAGCTCCTAGGAAATCCTGTTTACTGGAGGCTCCATGGGCTGACTCAAGCTTGGTTCACTTCACTGAAGATTCTAGGATTATCTGTTCCCTTCTTATAGGCTTTCCTGTTTGTTTGCAACTAACATTCTTAAAATAATAATAATAATAATAATAATAATAATAACAACAACAACATTTATATAGCGCTTACTATGTGCCAGGTAATACTAAGTGCTGGGAACATAAAGGTTAATTCTCCCCCCCCCCCAACCCCAGTCCTTGCTCTCAAGGTACTCACGTTCTAATTGGCAGGGGTGGGGGGGAAGGAGAAGAGAAAACACATAAATATCTGGTACATACAAGATATATGTGTGTATGAATATCTATATCTATATATTAGTCTTATTTCTATTCACACAGATGAAGCTAATTTTAAAGAGAAACGCATTAGCAGCTCTAGGGGTGGGGAAATGTGAGTGGGAGGAAGACCAGAAGGTTCTTCTATAGGAGATAAGATTTGAAGTGAACCTTGAAGAAGGCCATGGAAACTAAGAGGTTGGGGTCAGGGATCAGAGAACTTCAGGCATGGGGGAATAGCCAGTGAAAAGGGACTGAGTTAGTAGATGGACTGTCTTTTGTGAGAAAACCAGCAAATGGGCCAGTGTATTTAAATCATGTACTACATGGAGGGGAGTAAAGTGTAAAATAATTGAAATGGTAAGAAGGAAGAGGTTGTAAAGAGCTTTAAATGCCAAACAAGAGAGTCACAAGAGCAGGCATACCTTTTAGAAAAATCATCTTGGCAGCTGAGTGGAAGATGGACTGGAGTGGGGAGACCTGAGGTAGAAAGACCAGTCAGAAAGCTATTGCAATAGTCTAGGTGAGAGGTGATGAAGACCTGAAAGGGTAGTTGCTTGTATGAGTGGGTAAAAGGGAATGTAAATCGGAGATCTCCTGAAGGTGCAACTGATTTGGACAATAGAATGGATGTGTAGGGTGAGTGAATGTGAAAAGTCAAGGATGACACCAAGTTTGCGGGTGCAAGTCCTTTGGTAGTAGGAGATAGAAGTGGAAGCATTGTTCTAGTATTCTGTTGGTTCCCTAGGACTTGCCACAGGTTTGAGGGTGATAGGCAGGAAGCAAGGAAGTGAACCTTAGTCTGGAGGTTCCAATAGTAGCTGGTATTTATATATGGTTGCAAAATGCTTTACAAATGCCATTTCATTTTATCTTTGTAAAATTTTGGGAAATAGTTGCCATTATAACTCCATTTTATAGATGAGGAAATTAAGACCTGGAAGTATTAAGGAGGGGAACAGTACAGGAAAAACTAATGAGCTCTATTTTGGGGATATTGAATTTAAGATGTCTAGTGGACATTCAGTTTGAGATGTATGAAAGGCATTTGGAGATGTGAAATTGGAAGTCAACAGAGAGATTGGAGCAGAATAGGTAGATTTGAGAATCACTAGCATAGAGATGGTAATTAAATCTGTGGGAGCTGATGAGGTCAATAAGAGAAGTTGTATAGAGGGAGAAGAGAAGAGGAACCAGGATAGAACCCTGAGGGACACCTACAGTTAGGAAGTGTGATTTTGAGGAGGATCTTGAAAGGGAGACAGAGGCATGGTCAGAAAAGTATGAGGGAAATCAAGAAAGAATGGTATCATGAAGACCTAGAGAGAAGAGAGTATTAGGGAGGAGAGAGAGTGGTCAGTAGTAGTATCAAAGGCTGCAGAGAGGTTGAAGAGATTGACATTGAGAAAAGGTCATTGATTTGGAGACTAAGAGATCATTAGTAACTTTGGAGAGGGCAGTTTTGGTGGAATGGTAATTTCAGAAGTCAGGTTGTTAAGGGTTAAGAAGGGGGTGAAGGGAGAAAAAGTGGAGTTTAGCCACAAAGGGCAGAAAAGATGTAGGATGATAGCAAGGATGGAAGCGTCAAGTGAGGGTTTTTTCAAGATAAGAGAGACATTGGTGTGTTTGTCCGCAGTAGGAAATGAACCAATGGAGAGAGAAAGTTTTAAAATAAATGAAAGAGTGTGGTAATGACAGTGGGGCAATCTGTTGGAGGAGACTGGGTAGCATGAGATCACTTGAACAGGTAGAAAGATTTGTATTGATAAGGAGTAAGACTACTTTAACCTGTAAGATGGATAATGAAGGAGAAAGTGTCAGAAGACATCTGAATGTTAGATGAGGAAGAGCAAAGAAAAGGAAGCTCTCAGAGAATGACCTCAATTTTCTTCTGTAAAATATGAGGCAAGGTTCTCAGCTAAGACAGATGGCATGGTAGGGGGAGCAATAAGAAGTTTGAGGACAGATGAAAAGGTTTAGAATAGCCATTGTAGAGAGTGGGATAATGAGTTGATAAGGGAGGTATAATTGGATTGCCTAGAGTCAGTGGGGGCCCAGTTGAGGTTATGTAACATAAATTTGTAGTGTATCCAGTCAGAAAGTTTGTGTGATTTTCTCCATTTCTGTTTAGCAGCATATGTGTAAGAGTGAAGGTGGGTGAGGGAATGGTGGGGCCAAAGCTGAGACTTGTTTGGGTGCATTCAACAATATGATAAGGGGGATAGGGGTTCAAGAGAGAAAGACAGGGTAGATATGAATTGGTTTACTAAGGGTTCAAGATGGGGAGAAGGGGAGAGGGTAGCTAGTGCAGGAAAAATTATCTGGGAGAGAATTGAGGGGACAAGGGATTGGAGGTCATGGTGTGGATAAATAGTAGAATTTAGTAAATAAAAGGAGAGGGAGAGGTAAAAAGTTGATAGATTATGGTCAATTGAGGGGAGCTCAGAGTTCTTGAACTTGGAAATGGTACATCGTAGGTGATGGCAAAATCAAAGTTACGATCATCTTTGTGTGTGGCTGAGGTGGGGTGGAGGAGTAGCTCATGGGAGGTCAGTAAGTTAAAGAAAAGAGTGGTTAGGGTATTTTAGGGAGAATCAATATGTGAGTTGAAGTCACCTAGTATGAAGAGAGGAGTTGCAGAGGAGAGAAAAATTTGAGCCAGGTATCAAACTCATTGAGGAAGGAAGGTGAGGGACCTGGGAGTAGGAGGGCATCTGTAGACAATAGCTACAAGTATTTTAATTGTGTGACAGATATGAATAGCATGAACCTCAAAGGAAGAGAGGTAACTGAGTAATGGAGGAAGGGAGAGAACCTGAAAGTGGGAGTGGGGAGCAAGAAGTATTCCAACTCCGACCCCTTGACCAGTGAGCTGAGGAGAATGAGTGAAGGTGCAACTGGTACTGGAAAGGGTGGCCAGGGAGACTGTGTCATTGGCAGGGGGGGGGGGGGAGGGAGGGAGCCAAATACCCGTAAGAGCACGTAAATGGAAAGAATGGGAGAGAATAGATTTAAGATGAAGGGAAGTTTGTCACCTATGGAATAGGCATTACAGAGGGCACAATGGAAAGGCTGGGTGGTGTTTGGATGAAACTTTGGGGTGGAAGAGGGTTGAGGGGGATGGAAATGAAGATTGTGGTGGTAGGTGCAGTGGAGTTTGGATAATGATCTACAGGAATTCAGAGTCAATGGGATGTGAAGGGTATGTTCCGATGTGAGAATGTTCATCTTGGAGTGGAGGGTGCCATTCTACCCTCAAATGACAGGTACAGCAGGAGATGGAAGGCTTGACATTGAAGAGAAAGTCATCTTTTGCACCTCATCCTGTGGGGAGATAGGACTGGCAACAGAAGGTAGAAGGTGATCCCTACCAGCTTTTCCTTGAGGGACACACTGTACCTAGAAAGAAATGGAAGGCTCAGGGTATGAGTGCCCCTGTGGTCTAAAATCTTTTCGCCTGAGGAATCTGGCTATGAGGTGGCAAAAGGAAGTGGGAGAATCCCTGTGTAGAATCCCTCTGTAGGGAGAAACCCTCCTGCCTGACCCCTAGCAGCCTTTCCTCAGGGGACACACTATGCCATTTTACAGGTGAAGAAATTGAGACCCACATAAGATAAACAGTTTGTTCAAGGTCATACAGGTAGTAAGAAGTAGAAGTGATTTGATTTCAAGTTTTTCAACTCCAAATCCACAAGTCTTTCCTCTGAAGCCTTGAGGAATAACTGAGCTGCCTCAGGTGCAGTTAGAACAGCTTGGGCAGGAGGTAGAGAGAACCATTTTTGTGAGAGTGTCTACCATTACCAATGACAAATCATGTCTTGTGAGAGTGGCAGCTCAGGGGTAGAATCCTTCACGAATGTAGCCCAGTAAGAATCGAGAGCAGTTATAATAAACTGGGTAGTTTCTCTTCTGGGGTGTTTCCCGTGGGCTCCATAGGACCGGCAGGCAGCATCATGCTGACATGGGGCCACTGAAATCTCTGTGTGACTGTGCCCATGGAGTGTTCCCTGAGGAAACAGATGCCTTTGATTGCAGTTGAAGCAGTCTATAGACTACCATTTCCTTTGTTAGTAATGGGGAGAAACGGTTCCTTCTTTTTTTGATAGTGGACAGTAGGTTTCTTGTGTTTCTTGTATAAATGCAAAATGATTTGGATAGGGTTCATAGCTCTAGAGCTGAAGCTAGCTCATCAGTCATGTAGACCAAACCCCTCATTTTACATATGAGGAACCTGAGGCCCAGAGAGGTTCATGACTTGTCCAAGGTCATATAGTAACTAAGTAACAGAACTGAGATTTAAACCCAGATCCTTGGACTCCAAATCGGACATTTGTGCTTCCATTGCACCTGTGCTGACTTCCATGTTGAAACATTTTCCAGATGGCCCATTGCTCACATGGCTAGCTGGTGATATTCTGATTTCTGTGACAGTGAACCTGCTTTCTAACTGTAGTGACCTGGAATCTAGACTAACACAAAATTCAACTGGCTGAAGAAAATGACCACTTTTCCTTTCCCTGGTTGAATTTTCTGCCTGTTAGAGATGTTTGGAGCTTTTGTCAGCATATTAGACTTCTTTAGGTTTCTGGGTGCCCTACAAATGAGGGCTTCAGACCTTGAATGCACTATTCATGGCTAATAGCTCTTCTTGCCAAATCCCATAATTGTTTCAGCTTTGAATAAGTTCAGAGAATAGTCTACACACTGCCAAAGTCCGTCTCTGGTGAAGATAGCCACTACAGTTGCTGCAGTAGAGGGGACGTTTCCCTAACAAAACACCTTGATGGATCTGGGTTTGTTAGTACTGAGACCAGCCATGGATCATCTTTTTAATTTCCTAAGAGCCTTCTTTGTGCCAGTGGTCCATTTTAGGTACCAGACACAAGGTATTACTGTGATCTGGTATGTGCCTGGCAATGGTATGTGGTCTGAGCAAAAAAGTGTGGAATATTAACAAATTTCCCAAATTAATGGAGGCTATTTGTGGTCATAGGTGGCTCCTACCAGATCCATGCAGATGACTTGGGCATTGACAGCTTCTTGGACGAAGGCTCTTAGCAAGCAAAATAGGAGTAAAACACCTCTTAATAAAAGTAAGGCACAATTTCCCACAGATACAGTTGAGCAAGAATAATGAGAAGACATGTGTAGAGAACATGTGTGGAGGAGAACATGTAGACAGGACACACACATGGAAGTGTACTTGCCTTTGTTTCTACTTGTATGACTTGGGCAGCATCTCAGCCCCAGTTTTCTCATTCAAAAAATGAGGGTTTTGGACTAGATATCCATATGTACACCTAACTCAACATCTATGATCCTGTAGGGTAGTGGTTCTCAATCTTCCTAATGCTGTGACCCTTTAATACAGTTCCTCATGCTATGGTGACTCCCAACCATAAAATTATTTTCGTTGCTACTTCATAACTGTAATTTTGCTACTGTTATGAATCATAATGTAAATATCTGATATGCAGGATGTATTTTCATTGTTACAAATTGAACATAACCCACAGCTTGAGAACTGCTGCTATAGGGGCTCATACATAGAGAATATTTGTGACCGAGCACAAATGTGTAAGGTGAAATTCATTCCTCCAAAGCCACAGAGCATATACTTACTTTCGAATAATGTCATTGCCTTGTTGCTTCTGGGTCTGCTTCTCCTTGTCTCAGGCAGCACAATCTCTAAAAGATGTGCTGTGTCTTCTAGAATTGTTCCTTGCTGGTGCAATCCTTGGCTCAAAGGGCCAATTGCTTGGGATTCTCTTCTTCAGAGACTGATTATTCATTGCCCTCTGCCTACATGAGGAGTGGGACCAAGTTGGCCACAGGGGGAGAGAAGAGAGATCCTGAACTCTTTTTAGTTTCTATCACTAAGAGAAAAAAAAAACATAATTCCAGCCTCTCTATAGATCCATGAAGCTTCATTCTCCTTCTCTCTGAGGAGAACAGTGTGACCAGTCTCTGGCCCCAAGTTCCTACTTCTCTTTCTAGCAAGAATCAAAATCCCCCTTGGAGAAGGGTTCGGAAGGAGGGGACTTTAGAAGTATTTATTCTTGCCTTTCTGTGAGCCACCTCTAGACAGACCTATCTGGACACACATAATCTATAGAGGCAAATGAAAACAGGACCCCATGCAATATCCTGGTATATACTGGTATGTAGTAGTTGTTTCCTGATATTGGCCTGCTGGTCTCATGGTTGATATAAGACATGTCTCTACTGGACACAAGTTAGAGAACCTTCTTCCTAGCTCCAGCTTCTGGCTTCACCCGGAGTCCTTAGTTGAGATACTATCTTCTCTATAAGGCATTCTACCATTTGTCATTTTGCTGAAAGTCCTCTAAACTTTTTAATATTGCCACTGGGGGTGGCAGGGCATGAATTTTACTAAGCTTTATCTGGATTAGGTGTTTCTTTTCTAGATAGTGGTTCTTGTTCCAGGAAGCAAGCTTTTTAGAATACGTTGTTAATAGAACTATGATGCCTTCAGGCTTATGTCCATTTTTTCACTTTGATTTCCTGTCCACCAAGGACAGTGACTCTTTCAGAGGCCATACCATGATTTAAGGTTAGAAATTTCTTGTTGGACCCCTGATTAGTTTCAAATTGCTATTCTTCTTCTAATCAGCATTATTTTAGAAGCCACCCTTTCAAGGACTCTTGATTTTGGGCCTGTGAATTTCTTATCCAAATTATTTTGATCTTCTATAAAAACAAAAGGGAAAAAAACACAGGGGACAGCATGATCATTTTTCCCTCTAACTAGCAACTTTCTTGCCTCTGATATGGATATATAGTCAATAATAAACCTAGTCTCTATTATATATTTCACTGAGAGGCAATGTAGAGGTAGGTGGTAGAGTTGATAAAGTGCTGGACCCGAGTTTGAATCTGGCTCAGATATTAATTAGCTGTATGATCCTGGGCAAGTCACTTAACCCTGTTAACTTCAGTTTTCTCATGTGTAAAATGAACTAAAGAAGGAAATGGCGAAACATTCTACTGTATTTGCCAAGAAAACCCCAAGTGCAGTCAGACATGACTGAAATGACTGAACAAGAAGAACAACTCTGTGTGATGATTTCATCTGAGTGATATTTAAGATACCTTTGCAAACCAAGGCTATTAGGTAGTAGCTACAACATTGCTAGGCAACAAAAGCCCTAAGTGAAGATTTCTGGCATTAGGTTCCTTTCAAAACGTTTACAAAACCCACAACAAAACACAAAACTATAATTTTCACTCATAAACTGAAAAAAACCAAATAATAGGTCTTGAAGCTGTAATATAAACTATATATTATAAATCAGAAAATATGGAATGATTTTCTAAGATGATTGTCAAATAAAAATTAATTTTTAATTATTAATACTTCTTTGACAAGAGGGAAAAAGAAAGGTCAGTTTTAAAATCATGCATAACCAAAGTTAAAACCAATACCACTAGTGGATTTAAGACACGACCCAATTTGCTATTAAACAGAATATTGTTGGTGTAATTAATTTGATCTCAGTACATTTGGGTATCAGAGCATGAATTTAAAGTCTCAGTATAATTTAATTACAATTTAGAGTAAACATTTTAAGCTTCACAAAAATGAGTCATTATTTCCCTAAAAATAAGCATGGAGAATAAAACCTAATATATCAGTTAAAACAACCTATACT
>CM053588.1:267656354-267677601 GCA_028646515.1 Pseudochirops corinnae
CTGTTTGTATTCTCTGAAGTTCAGGGTGCTGACTTTTCCTCCTGAACTAGGTAAATGGTGTTTGATCGATTAAAGTAAGATTGTTAACCCATTTTGAGTTGCTTTCCTTTAGAAAAGCAGATCTAAGAACCTGTGCTAGTAGCCACCCTAGGCATGCTAGGGTGCTTGCTGTTACAATTGGTTAGGGATCAGCTTCATAATAAGAATCTACTCTCCTTATGTGACAAAATAAGGCAGTGCAGATAAGCAAATCAAAATCCCTCAGCCTCTGAATCCTCACTCCACCAAAGGTACTTTGGAAAGGTGTGTTATCTTCTATGTACTGCAGGCTGTTCATCAGTAATATAGGAATATTGCTTAGAATTATAGGGTGGAGGGAAATCAGTAGTTTTGTTGTAAAGTACAAGTATTAGGTGAGTACATTAATATGTTAAGAATTGGATGTGGGACTTCCTTCTACCAAGGGAGACCCCAGTCAGACATATCACTTAGTATCTAAGTCTTAAGCCATTGTCTGAGGCTCAAAGAAGATGTGACTCGCTCATGATCACATGGCTAGTGAATGTCAGAGGGACAAACTGAAAACAGGTCTTCTTGATTCTATGTACTATGTAATGTTATTACATGAATGTTATACATTGGAATTTAAAATGTTGAGGTAAATAGAGTGCAAGATTTGGAGTCAGAAAGACCTGGGTTCAGATCCTGCCTCAAACAGGCTATGTCATCCTGGGCAATTTTCTTAATCTCTGAGCCTCAGTTTCCTCATCTGTAAAATGGAAGGAGCTGGGTTACATGGTCTTGAAGGTCCTTTCCATCTCTAAATCTATGATCTTACAATAAAAAGAAATCTGATATAGAAGACTGAGAGATGGGGGAGATCTGGATTCAATGGCTACCCCTGTTAACAGTGACCACAGACATGCCTCACTTAATCTTTGACCCAGGCAAATCTAAGACCCAGGCAAGTGCAACATGAGTTGCACGTAAACTGGCAATCTCCATCAATGAAAAATTTCCAGAGTTCTAGAGAATTCTTCACAGGTCTGGACCTCTCAAGAAAAAAGTCCATTGGTACCACATATCAAGCAGGCAGATTACAGCCTTGATCTATACTAACAACTATTGTGTTTTTCTTTTCTTTTGCTTTCAGTTATTTCAAAAATTTTCGGTATTGCTCCTACGCTCCCCGAGTGAGAATATGTGTACCTTTGACTGATGGCATTTCTTCATTTGAGGACCTCTTGGCTAACAACATCTTGAGGATATTTGTCTGGGTCATAGCTTTCATTACCTGCTTTGGGAATCTATTTGTCATTGGCATGAGGTCGTTCATCAGAGCTGAAAATAAGACCCATGCCATGTCCATCAAAATTCTGTGCTGTAAGTGGGATTTGGGTTTGATTAGATTCGAACTCCAGCTCTCTGGGGACTGTCCTCAGGAGACATGGAAATCTACAACAAATGCAATTTATGCATAAGTTATAAATCTCACGGATTGGATCACCATTATCAGTGCCATGCTTCAGAGCTATTAGAACATTTCTCATGCTTTCAATGATCCAATGATTCCCACAAGCACAAGAAAAGATAAATCATATGAGGGGTTGTGGGAGGATATTGTATAGTAGGGTACGATAATAATAATAACAATAATAATAGCAAACATTTATGTCATACTTTCAGGTTTACAAAGTGCTTTAAATATGAAGATGAAGAAAACTGAGTCTAGAAGAGGTTAAGTGATTCATCCAGGATCACACAGCTAGTTAAGAGACTGAGGCAGGATTTAAATTCTGAACTCCTTCCACTGTGCCACCTCCCCCTATATAAAAACAGTGCTTTAATAAGACACTCATTTACAACAATAGTTCCTATTCTTAGGCTCTTAGACAGTCCTTGGGCATAGTCATACAGTTATATATCACGCCCACAATGCTGTCAAAGCCCAAACCAGATTAAGATGTAATTGGGAAATATTTCACAAAATAAATAAAACACAGACACTATGACACAGTAAATGCTTGTTCCTTTCCCTTTCCTACCAAACGTCAGAAGTGGGATTTGGCACAATACAGTACTATTTCTGAAAATATAATTGGAAATCATACAGATAGAAAATCTGCTAGACAACCACTAAAGAAAATAGTTATGCACTTTAGGGGATTTGTGGGAATGAGTATGGTACAGTGGAAATGGTTTTGGAATCCTAGGTCCTTGGATCAAATCCTGACTCTGACACTTAACTCTCTGCATGACCTTGGACATTTCACCTTGAGAGGATTTATTTTCCTATTTTATGTTTTATTGGACCAGACAGCATCTGAGGTCCGTCCCAGCTCTAGAGCATATTCTTATGATCTCACCAGTGCAGCTACTCCCTGTAGTGGTAGGAGATCACAAACCTTCTAAATCTGCTTATCAGATTCATCTCTTGTCCATATATTCCAACAAGTTTACTGTACTAATGTTCTGAGAGTTTTCCTGGAGTTCTGAGGACACCCTGAGGATACCAGTGAATTATGCAGGCTCTCTGTCCATTACCTTCTCTCCATGTCACAGTCCATCTTTTTTGTTCGGTCACATACATCTCTGATGACACCCATTTGGGTCAGTTCTATATTTTGTCATTTGTAATATGTCACAGTCAATTAAAACATGCCATGTGCCTCTCCATTTTTTTTATTTTAATACCCATTTTAAGCAGTTACAGCTTGCAATAGGATTTTTATAGCAAGCCCAAAAAGATGCAGTAGGTAGAGAACCAGCCTCCAAGCCAGGAAGACCTGGGCTCTGCCTGCAGGATGCTAGCCAAGTCACAAAATCTCAATGCCACTGGCAAATCTCTAAATTATACATCAGATCTATGATAGTAGAGGAAGTTTCTCTCATAGACAAAGTTATCTCTTCAATATACCAGTAAAATATAATTAATTAATAGAATTAATCTAAATTTTTAAAAGAATTTATGGGATTAAAAAAAAGAAATCTAGAAAGGGAATTCCCTCTGAAATTCATTCAAGTGTTCAGTAATAGTTCCTCACGTCTAGCCCAAATTATAGGACTCAGGAAGCAGACCTAGACAGATGGTTATGAGGAAATGGATTCTTACTACTTTTTAATTTAATTTAGTTTTGGGTTGTTGTTTTTTTAAGCCTGGGTCTCCCCCATCTCACTCAAGTTAGAAGTTCAGGGGCTACTCACTGGTCAGTCCTACCACTGATTGGCACAGGAACCCTATCTATTTCTGACCTGGGCTGATTCATCCACCTTAAGCAACCTGAAGACCTCCTTGATCCTGGGGCTCATTGTAATAATGACAAATTTAGTACAGATGCCTGATTAGCCTAATGCACTGCAACTCAGGACTCTTGAGCCCAACAGATCCACTAGTTGCAGCCTCCCTAGTAGCTGAGATTATAGGCTAGAAAATTACTACTAACATAAGACTTTTTTGCAATCCTTCAACAGGTGCTGACTGTCTAATGGGAGTTTACTTGTTTTTCATTGGATTCTTTGACATAAAATATAGAGGACAATACCAGAAGTATGCTTTATTGTGGATGGAAAGTTTACAGTGCCGCCTCATGGGGTTTCTGGCCATGTTGTCCACAGAGGTCTCCGTCTTGCTGCTGACATACTTGACTTTAGAGAAATATGTAGTCATCGTCTTTCCCTTCAGTAATATTCGTCCGGGAAAACGCCAGACCATGATCATCCTTGTATGCATCTGGATTGCTGGGTTCTTAATAGCTATTATTCCATTTTGGAGTGAGGAGTTTTTTGGAAACTTCTACGGAAAAAATGGAGTGTGTTTTCCACTCTATGACCAAACAGAAGATTTTAGAAGCAAAGGATATTCTCTTGGCATTTTTCTAGGTAAATTATGTTTTGGTTTTCCCATTTGACTTTTCTACAAATGTTATGAATTTCTGGCAAGGTTAATTTATGCCCATTACTAAGTAAAATTATATTGCCCATACTCTGTTTTTAATAAAAATGCTTGATACATGCTGATGAAATATTTTATTAAATGTTTTATTGTAGAAATTTAGTGCTAAAAATAGCTGAAGGCATACTAAAAAGCTCTCACATTAAATACAGGAGCTCTAGATGATCTTTCTTTGATCCGAAGCATCCTTCACTTTCATGTTTATCAACAATTACTGTAAGCTAAAACAATTCACCTGGGAACTCTGCCAACTTATGTGAGCCCCTTGTTCCTCAGACAACCTAGATGAGTTAGTTAGAATACAATTTCCCAAACACTAAAGTATTAGGCACTTTCAAGGACAAGGAAAGGAAGGGTTGTATATTTATTCTTCACCAAAAAAAAACTCTCTGAAGTCACAGGTCTTAATAAGGCACTTTCTCCCTAGAAAATTACTTACATTTTTGGGGAAAATATTTCCAAAAATTACTATGTCTCCATTTCCACTTTGGTAATGCAATCCGAATTTTATAAGGTCATAGTGGAAAAAGTCTGAAGTTTCAGAGACCTTAAAAATCTTTCTCTTCTCATCATAATAAAGCAGATCCTGCTTCATGAAGCCCCTAGATTTGAATTGCAACATCTTAAAATCTTGTCATGGAAAGTCATTGTATTTGAAAATACTTTTTCCCTTCTCATTTGACGATCTCCCATCTGTGGAGACACGATCCAGAACATATCCTCTTAACTCTGTTTTTTTTCTCTGCATGGCATTGTGGTTTTTGAAAGAAGACATACTTCTCTGCACTACCTGCTTAACAGATACATTTAACAGCACTTCTAAAAACACCCTTTTGTTTGCACTGTCGTCTTATAACAGCAAGGTGTTAAGATCTGTGCTTTTCCCCCACCAGGTGTGAATTTGCTGGCTTTCCTCCTCATAGTGTTTTCCTACATCAGCATGTTCTGTTCCATTCAAAAAACAGCCCTGCAGACATCCAAGGTGAGGACACACATTGGAAGGGATGTAGCTCTGGCCAATCGATTCTTCTTTATCGTGTTCTCTGATGCCATCTGCTGGATCCCTGTGTTTGTAATAAAAATTCTTTCCCTCTTCCCTGTGGAAATACCAGGTGAGTCCTCCTTCCTATTCTGGGAGAGAGAGAAAAAACATCTTCATCTGTGTCCTCTTTTCTATTTTATGAGTGGGAGGGGAGGAAGGAAGGTTAAAGAAAGAGGACAAATCAATATCACACAAATTGAGATTTTTCCCTCCTATTTAAAAGCCAGGAAGTCATTCAAAGACTCTATGTGCCTGGTAGCAGCTGGGGTAATCAGAAGATAGAAGGGGTCTGGAACCTGAGAGGGTGAAGAAGAAGCAGCCATGGGATTTCAATAGGTCTTCTGCTCCACTGGCCAATTTAATAGGACTTACAATAGCATTTAAAAATATCACAACATGTCTAGCTGGCTGTGTTCTTTACTGCAGAGGTGGCCCACAATGTAATTGGAAAATATTTAATAAAATATATAAAAACACAATAGAACATAAATAATGCTAATATATGGTTTTGAAAGTCAACATGCATGCCAGCAGGGATGATCTTATATAAGTTTAGTGATATCCATCTCTATCTGAATTTGATGTCAAGGCTTTTCTTTGAAAATGTATCCACATGAAAACCACATTTTATATTGAGTCTGCATTGGGCGACTAGGGAAAAGTAAGTTATTGACACCTTCAGAGTTCCTTATATCTGTGCATGATGTCATACTAAATTCTATACCTTCAAGTTAAACAGATACAGTCCCTGCCTTCAAAAGTCTCCATGATACTATTAAGTCAAGATATCTTATCACTCTTACCCAGACTCTGCCCAGAAGCCAAACCAGGTGTGGGCACTTTCCACCCCAAGCAGCCACTTGACTAAATGAGACTTCCCACAAGCCTTGGGAATCTTAATTGTCAATGCAAAACCCTATGCAGATACAGCTCTACAAGATTACAGAAACTTTATTCTGACAGGATCACTGGTCACAGAAAAATAATTGAAGGACATATACAAAACAATTTAAATTTAATTGTTTTTCCCCTCAGAGTGAAAAAATAGTGCAGTTCTGCCACTTTTTAAATTAAGAACTGGAAAGCTAATGCTTTATTTTATGAGAAAAATACTGACAGTGTATTTTGGTTTCATGTTATTCCCATATTAAGGAAGTTGAAGAGAAAGAAAAGATGATAGGGAAGAGAAAGGGAGGAATACAAAGGATATAGGAGTGAGAGGTAAACCAAGAAAGGAAGGAGCAGAAAATGGGGGGTGGGGAATACTGTAAAAAAGCAAGAAAATCTGACAAGGGGTAGGAAAAGCATCATTAGCGAGTATTTATGCGCTATAAGCACAAAAGTGAAACAAACATTCCATACCCTTGAGGATCTAGCTAATGTGTGTATGTGTGTGTACTTATACATATGTGTGTGTATATATGTATATGTGTATGTGCATGTGTGTATACACAAAAAGGAATAATTTCAGGGGGAAAGGTACTAAGAGGTAGAGAGATCAGGAAAGTCTTCCTGCAAAAGGGGGTGCTTAAGCTGCACCTTGAAGACAACAGAACTGAAGAAGTAGAGGTGAGGAAGAAATGCATTCCATGCCTGTGCAAGGGAATAAGAAGGGAGATAGGGTGCTGTGAGTGAAGAAAGGCAAGAAGGCCATTTTGGTTAGATCATTGTGTGCATGAAGGAAAATGAATAATACGTAATAAGGCTGGAAAGGAAGGTAGGAGCCAGACTGTGAAAGCCTCTAAATGCCAGAGCAATTGATGTTTGATTTAAGGGAAGGGCGTTTATTGGAGCAGAATGACATGGGAATAAGTTGTGCCCAAAGGAAACATGAAGCAGTGGGAAGAACTTGGAAACTTGGACTTGAATTGTAGACATGTATGACCTTGGACCTCATCTGTAAGATAAGGTTAATAACATTCCTAATACACAAAGGGTTGTTATAAGGAGAGTATTTTGTAAACCTTAAAAGACTTTAGGGATCTACAGCTTCCTCTACATTTTCACTTCATTGGATAGCTAGGTGGTACAGCCAAGAGAGTGCAAGGCCTAGAGTTAGGAATATTTCTCTTTCTGAGTTCAAATCTAGCCTTAGGTACTTACTAGCTGTGTGATCCTGGGCAAGTCACTTACTTTTCTCACTTAAATCTGGAGAAGGAAATAGCAAACCATTCCAGTATCTTTGTCAAGAAAATCCCGAATGGAGTCATGAAGAGTTGGAAACAACTGAACACATTCACTTTACTGGCCCAGACTAAAACTCTTCTATGCCTCAGTGGAAAGTCTTTGAGAGTTGCTATGACCAGAAAATTCCTCACCCTGTGACCAGTCTGGTGATGAACCTCTCCATTACAACTAGGCCAGGTTCTCAGACAAGAGCCAGTCTGGCACTGGTCTGTCCTTGAGGTTTATCCACCATAAAAAGTAAGTACTTAGACTCCACTTCTGCATCCTGCAGAAGCCCAGGCTCAACTCCAATCCACAATGAAACTGGAACAGGATTTTAATGGAGGTAAATCTTCAAGGGCTCTAGAAATGTGAGCTATTCTCTAAGAAGAAGAGGGGAGAGAATGAGAGGAGAGGCAATGTGAAAAAGGAATGAAGTGAGGAGGGGGTGGAGAAAGGCATATGATAAATGTATAGGACAAATAGAAGATAAACACAAACCCATTTGAGACAGACAGAGATAGAAAGAAATAAAAGTTGGGGAAGGGGATAAAGCAGACAAGGAAGAGTAAGAGGTATTATACGTGGTACTATAAAAAGAAAGTTAGACCTGAACTCAAATCCTAGCTGTGTTACATATTACCTGTAACACCTCAGGCAAATCACTTTAACTGTCTTGGACTTAGCTTCCTCATCTGAAGAGCTGGTGGATAAAATGTGTTTCATGTCCTTTCCAATTCCTGTAAATTTATCTGAAAGAGACAGAGACAGAGATAAATAAGACAGAGAAAGAAAAGGAGAATCAAAGAGACAGAGGGAGATAAAAAGAGACAGTGACTGAGAAAAATTGAAATAAGATAGAAAATGAAAGGAAGGGAAAGACAGAGGATGAAGGAGAGGAGTGAGACTTAACAGACTCAGGTATGCAGCAAGGTCTAAGTAAGGGAGTATAAGGAATAGGTAAGGGATGGTGATCATACTCTGCCATTCATTTGACAGGTGCATTTCAGAGTGCTGAGACCAGTTAATTGCTGTTCAAAACAGGGAGTCACTTTTTAACCATTGTTCAGTTTCTTCCACAGTTCTTAATCCTGGAGAGATTCCTTCTGAATAGTATTACACTTCAGGTTGAAAATTATTCCCCGAGCACAACCAGTGACCAGAAAAATATTATCTTAAGGGTAGATAAAATCAAGACGAATGCCAGAGATTCCCCATCCTTGCTGCTCTCTGATTAGGGAACCAAGATTTCAATATACCTGTGATCTCATCAAGGTGGATATCCATCCCTCCATTGGTACAGATCACAGCACAACTACGCATTCTCATCTAGCAGGATTCCTGCCAATGTTCCTTCATAGATATGCCGCAGAGGTCTTCTTGAAAGTGTTTTCATATTTGATGGAAATCAGTACAACTTTCAAGCTCTTCATCCTTCAATCTCACTACATGGTTGGCTCATATCTTTTTTGTGAATTCCTATTTCCTGAATGAGATCCCCCCTCCCATTTTTTATGCACGGAGTATCCTACTCATAGCAACCACGCCATTCCCTCAGTGACCTTTGAGTAACCTACAACTTTGTTCCTTTGGAGATTATGGTGTTCCAAAATTCACAATCATCTTACATCATAGGATCAGAGATTTAGAACCAGAATGGTATTGAGTCCTCTAATCTAACCCCCTCATTTGACAAAGAAGGAAACTGAGCCCCAGAAAAGTTAAGTGACTTGTCCAAAGTCTCACTGATAGTAAGTAACTGAGCTGAGATTTGAATCCAGATCCTCAGGTTCCAAGACCTGTGTTCCTTTTGTTAAGTTGTACTGCTAAGGAAAATTCCATAATGTTCACACTGATGTAAGAAAATCGATATAAACAGGAAAAAAAATAGTAGTCTACTCTGACATAATAAGGGAGGGAGATAGTAGCACCCAGATTCCCTTGATAAATTTCAGTCACCTGAACCATACGAACCATATCCCAGGATACTCGAGTACTAGTAGATTTGATTGCTCAACCAGTGTTAATGATCTTTGAAAAATTGTGGAGAATGTAAGAATAGTCACAAGACCCAAGAAGAGCAAGAGCTATCCCATTTTCGATAAAAGTAAGAGAAAAACATCTGTAAACTCTGGATCAGTAAGCTTCACTTTGATTCCTAGTAAAATCATAGAATGTATCATTAAACAGGTGGTTAGTGACTATCTTGAAAAGGAAATGATGATCCCAAAGATACAGCTTGAATTCATCAAGAAAATATCAGGCCCAACTAATCTCATTTCCTTTTTTTTATACTGGTAGATAGAAGAAAGCTGTAAAGGCCTAGATTTTAGCAGAAATAATAATAATAATAATATATATATGGCACCTATAATGCACCAGGCACTGTGCTAAAGGCTTCACAAACATTATCTCGTTGGATCCTCATAATGACCCTAGGAGGTAGGTGCTACTATTATTCCTATTTTACAGAAAAGTTAAGTGGCTTGCCCAAGATCACACAACAAATAAGTGACTAAGATTGGGTTTGAACTCAGGTCTTCCTGACCCCAGGCCCAGCACTCTATCTGCCACATCACAAAGCTTGTGTTAAAGGATCTCACACTATTCTCATGAAAAAGATAACGGGGTAGGTGATGGTGTGGCAAGATGGGCTTAAGAACTGGTTGGATGACTAGTTCTAAATAATATTCATGAATTGTTTGATAACAACATGAAAAGAGGTTTGCTGTGGAGTGCCTCAGAGACTTCTGCTCAGCTCTATGCTGTTTAAAATTTTTACAAATGATTTGAATAAAAGTAAAAATTGCATACTTAACAAATTTGGGGATGGTACAAACCATGAAGAGAGAAAATGAACATGTTACTTGACAGACATGGGATCTAAAAAAAAATCATGGGAGGCTAGAACATTGGGCTGAATCTGATAAGATGAAATTTAATAGGAATAAATGGAAAGTTGCATACTTAGGATATTAACTCTACATGATGGGGGAGACATTGTTACAAATAAGTTCATTTGAAAAATATCTGGGGTTTTAGTGGACTGGAAGCTCAATATAAGTCAAAGGTATGATATAGTGGGCAAAAATGCTACGTGATCTTGTTGTTGTTCAGTCACTTCAAACTCTTTGAGACCCCATTGAGGGTTTTCTTGACAGAGATATTACAGTAGTTTGCCATTTCCTTCATCTGCTCATTTTACAAATGAGGAAACTGAGGCAAACAGGGTTAAATGATTTGCCCAGGGTCACATAGCTACAAAGTATCTGAGGTCAAATTTGAATTCAGGTCTTCCTGAATCCAGGATTGGCACTCTATCCACTGTGCCACCTAGCTGACCAATGTGAGGTTAGATTATATTAAAGACTAGGGAGGTGATGAACTCTACCCTGGTCAGACCAGATCTGGAATGCTGAATTCAGTTCTGGGCACTATCTTTTAGAAAGGACATTGATAAGCTACACATAGTTCAGAGGAGGATGATCATCCTCCATTTTTTAGAATGAGCCTCGATAGATAAAGAGCCTCAGTAGCATACCCTAAGGAGATAAGTTGAAGGAGCTGGGCATGTTTATTTAGCCCTAAGAAGAGAAGATTTAATAGCAAAGGATATGAACAGGCAGTTTTCAGAGGAAGAAATTAAAGCTATATATAGTCATGTGAAAAAATGCTCTAAATCACTATTGATTAGAGAGATGCAAATCAAAACAATTCTGAGGTACCACATCACACCTATCAAATTGGTTAACATGACAAAAATGGGAAAATGATAAATGTTGGAGAAGATGTGGGAAAGTTGGAACACTAATTCATCATTGATAGAGTTGTGAGCTGATCCAACCATTCTAGAGAGCAATTTAGAACTATGTCCAAAGGGCTATAAAAATGTGCATACCCTTTGACTCAGTAATACTTCTAGAGTTGTATCCCAAAGAGACCATAAAAATGGGAAAAGGACCCATATGTACAAAAATACTTATAGCAGCTCCTTTTGTGGTGACCAAGAACTAGAAATCAAAAGGATGTCCATCAATTGGGGAATGGCTGAACAAGCTATCATATATGAATATAATACTATGGTGCTATAAGAAATAATGAGCAGGCAGAATTTAGAAAAACCTGGAAAGACTTACATGAACTGATGCTAAGTGAAATGAGCAGAACCAGGAGAACACTGTACACAGTAATAGCCACAGTGTTCAATGACTGATTTTGATAGACTTAGTCCTTCTCAGCAATGCAAGGACCTAAAACAATTCCAAAGGACCCATGATGGAAAATGCCATCCACATCCAAAGAAAGAACTATGGAGTCTGAATGCAGAGTAAAGCAGACTATTTTCTTTCTTTTTGTTTTGTTTGGTTTGGTTTTTCTTTCTCACAATTTCTCCTATAATTCTTCTATCCAACATGACTAATGTGAAAATAGAAATGTTTAATAGGAATATATATGTAGAGCCTATATCAAATTACATGCCGTCTTGGGGAGGGAGAAGGGGTAGAAAGGAGAGAAAATTTAAAACTTATAGAACTCAATGTTGAAAACTAAAAATAAATAAATTAACACCAAAATAAAAAAAAAGAGAAGATTTGAAATGAGGGGGCAGAAGCTTGATAGCTGACTTCAGCTATGGTAAGAGCTATGAAAAGAGGAGGCTTAGATTCTTCTGTTTGCCCCCATGGGTAAAACCAGGAGACAAGTGAAGCATGCAGAGAAGAAGATATTGGCTCAAGATAAAGACGCTTTTCCTGATAATTAAAACTATCCAAAAGCTGTTTCGGGTTCTCCCTCCCTGACATCTTCAAGCAAAGGTTGTATAGCTAATCCTTGAGTGCGTAGTAGCAATGGTTTCCATTCAGATATGGACTGAACTGACTGTCCAATCAGAAATCTCTGATTCTGTAGGATTGGACCCAAATACTCCCAAATTTTAGTTGTTGGTTTTTGCTTTTCCCTAGAGATTTTCAATAAAGTGAGAAAACTGGCAACTTAAAGATAGTATATGTCCCTCAAAAAAAATTTTTTTACAAGTTAACCCTAAAATATTTGTAAATTCTGTTATCAAATAAAAATAAACTAATAGTCTCCCATAATTAAACTTCTCATTTCCTTCTCTAGGCACAATAACTTCTTGGATTGTAATATTTTTTCTGCCAATAAACAGTGCCCTGAACCCCATCCTCTACACACTCACAACCAGTTTCTTTAAGGATAAATTGAAGCAAATGCTACACAAGCATCGAAGAAGGTCCATTTTTAAAGGTGAAAAGAAAAGTTTGTCTACTTCCATTGTTTGGACAAATGACTCCTCTTCCCTGAAACTTGGGGCATTGAACAAAATAACTCTAGGGGACAGTATTACAAAACCCACTTACTCATGATGGCCTTTGACTTAAGACCCTTAGGAATCAGAATAGACTCTTCATGGATTGGATGCCATTCCAAGAAGATGACTTCAGAAATACCTTTATTTTTCAGCAGCAGCGGACCTATCTGCCAGAGGCACCCTCTTGTGTGACTTGACTCTAAGCATTTCAGCACCAAGTTTTCTGGTTATCAGTTGTGCTAAGAATCGTACTTTCCTTTCCTTGTCTCCCTACAAGAAGCAGCATGGTATTGAATCCATTGGACTTGGAGGCAAGAAGAGCTGCCTCAAATTCCACCTTGGGCACTTGCAAGTTGTACAACCCTGTCCAAGTCACTTAACCTTTCCAGCCTCAGTTTCCTCATCTATAAAATGAGATAGTTGGACTAGATGACTTCTAAGGTCCCTTCTAACTCTAAACCAAGGATACTCTGATCTTATATATTATATATATATATGTCATATATATATATATAATAATTGATTTCCTTTCACTCAGGAAATTTGTGGGTTGTCTCTATTTAAATATGGAAGTGCATTTAAAATTCAGCTACCAAGAAAATGATTGTCTATTAAAAAAAATTAAAATGTAGCATCAAACTGGGGAGGAGAGGGTTGGGCAGGGCACAGTAGTAGCCTAATCTTTTAATCCCTTCACTGCTCTTTGAACTTTGGGTGAAACCATAAATTGTCTTCTTCTTTCTGTTCACAATCCCCCTGTTCTTGGGCTTTGTATTAACCAATAGGAGTTAGCCAGTCACTAAAGGATGCACCAGGGAAGGTTCCACATTCCTATTATATGTTAGGGAGGCAGTCTAACAGATCCTAGTCTAAAAGATCACATCTACTTGTATATTTTCTCCCACACTGAGGGCTTGAGCAAGAAACATTTGAAGTGATCTGAATCACAGTGAATGTCATGTACTCCAATTACTAAACAATCCTTCTATCACTTAGATTTTTATAGCAGTATTCTAATTAACTGGAACAAAATAAAATTTAAAAAAATTATTGACTTATACAACAATTCTTTAAAACTTTAAAACTCTTTACCAAAAAACCGTATCTTCAAATATGTACTCCTTTTGGACAAAATTGCATTTGTCCAATGTTTTCTGGTTGATTTCCCCAGTGTCAAGAGAAGGATTGGTTGAATATTACAACTGATAAAGCAACAGATAAGAAATTCAGCACCTGAACTGATTAGCCACGTGCTGCCTCTTGCATTCCAAGTTCTCCTTTCTGACAAAACACCAAAGGGTAACTTGATTTCTTCACTTTCCACCTTTCTAACTTCTGAAATAAGACAAAACACAGATATATAGTCTAATATATGGTGTCTCCTCTAATGGAATGTTGAATTCGATGCCTTTTTCTGAGTTAGTGAAGGAGCACCCCAAAAGAGGAATAGTGCTAGACTTGGAGTCAAGAAGACATTAGTGCAAATTCATCATTGATATATACTAGTTTTCTCATCCAACAGAAGTCACTTAATTTTTATCCACCTCAGGCACCTTGAAGTTGCCAATAAATTTGATTCTTTCAATGTTGCTAATTGCTTGGTGGAAGGAATTCCCATTCCAATAGTTTCAGACATCTTTGCTCTCCCATGCCAGATGAATTCAGAGGTCTTCGCTGCATTCATATTTCCAGTAGAACCTACGATAACAAAGAGGCATGGATTGGCTGTCCATTAATCACATTTATGCATTGTTCTTCTTTCAATTTGGACAAACTTTGGTCACTATTTAAAGCTTACTAAACCCATAATGAGGTAGATGCTGTACACACACACACACACACACACACACACACACACACACACACACACACACACACATATATAGCATTGTATATTCTGTAGCAGTTTGTAATTTTGATCAAATCAGTTTTTTTTAACTTTTCTGCTAAGTTTTTTTCTCATTTAGCAGAGAGAAATGACTCCACAACAAACTATAGCCTTTCTTCCTAGTATAGGAATCCTATTTCTTCCAAAACCATCTCTGTAGCATCTTCTCATTCCCCTGCAGTTCTAAAAATGTCAATCTCATCCTGTGTCTGAATTTTCTCTTTTCATCAGTTACCTTTTCTTGGCAAAATTCTCCTCTCTATTCCATTCAGGCATGATCTTTGTTCTTATACTTGGCCACTTGACTTCCAGCTCTTGTTTTACTCACTTTGGAGTCCTCTTTCATCTATTTTTTTATATTCACTGATTTCCAAAAGAAACACTAAAAAAGTGGCATCAATCTATTTGTCTTCACCAACAGTATGAAGCAGGGCATCACAGCAGATCTATCTAATCCATCTGAACCATTCTGGCCCTATCCACAGTCCAATTAGGAATGAATATGACCATTCACAGAAGCTTTTTCATCCTGATGAATACCCATAAAAGTTCATGAAAATTGCTGTTTGCAATGTCTCTAGCCTTAGTCCTCTAAAGCAAACATGAGTAGAAATGCAATGGAAAACCATGCAGGACACCTAAGTGAGTAGCTTAAAAATAATTTACATATTAGTATAACACAAACCACACTAAACCTTTGTTAATGATACTAAATTTAAAATTATAGTTGAATGCTAGCTTTAGCATTATACAAAATCTAGTAAGATGTTGACATATAAAGAGTTGGAACACTGGTACATCTTTGGCAGAATAGAAGACGGCATCTGGCACCTGTGATGTGTGAGAAACTATACCTCACCATTATTTTCCATGGTATAAATGACAAAATACTATTCTAAAAACTTAAGAAAAGAAGTGATAGTCACAGACATCCCTTAGGAACACAGGATCAGAGGCCACACCCCCAGTGGGTTGAAGTCTCTAGACCAAATACATATCAGTGTCAGCCTAGAAAGAAAATGGGATATCACAAGAAGACCACATATGATCTGAGACGGTGTATTAAGCAAGAACAGGGGAGAGGGCTGACGGACAGTGTTGCCAGGCAGACGGAACTGTGATTGGCAGAGAGAGGAATTTAAATGCCTGTTACCTAACACTAATTAATGGTACCAGTACCCTCCTCCTATCAGCTTCCTCTATAAGGTATGGTGAGGCTCTGACTTGGTTTCCCTAACTGCACGGAAGGTCTCAAGTCTAGGGTGACTTGCCTAACCACTAGGACTGATCCTGGTTACAAAGTAGGTGGTCACTTAGTCATATATTTCAGTACTTTGGTGAATATGTGACTTCATTGCTGCAGGAATTCCTTCCACTGAAGAAAGTCCCAACCAATCCATGCCTTCCCATTTTATGTTATTCTTGCCCAAGTCTTCCAAGAGGGCCTGCCTTCTCATTCATCCAATTTCACATGAGGAAAATTTGTTTGTCATCTCGAGTCAGGTCAAGTTAGTCAGTCAACAAGCATTTATTAAGCAACTGTTGTGTGCTAAGCCCTGGGTATACAAATACAGGCAAAAATAAAGACAAGCTCTTCCTTTGAAAAACATGCATTCTAATGGAGCAATCCAAAGCATAGGAAGAAACTGAAGCACGGAAGGGATGGAAAGAAGTATGGAGAGGTAAGGTGGAAAGGGAAGTTCAAAGAGTCAGAAAAGGAGCCAATAGAGGAATAGAGGAGGAATGAAGGACTGGTCCAGTCACTTTCCTTAAAATGGAGATTCTAGGAAAAACTAAACAATGAGATGAAGGGGCTACAGAGACATCCTCATTATGTGATCTGCCCATCACCTTTTCTAGTCAGGAAGGTATTTTAGCTTTAGCATCTTTATGTCAATAGAGATGTGGTTCAGCCATTCTGGGAGGATTCTATATTTGGAAAACTAGATCTTATCTGACTCCTTCAGTTTACAATTAAATGACACAGTGGGTAGAAGTGCTATACTTGGAGTCCAGAAGACCTGAGTTCAAATCCAGCCTCAGACACAGTGTGACTGTGGGTAAGTCATTAACCTATCTGACTCAGTTTCTTCAAACTGTCGAATGAGGATTCTAATAGCAACTATTTCCCAGGATGTGGGAAAATCAAATGAGATAACATATGTACAGCACTTTGCAAATCTTAAAGCAGAATCTAAATGCCAGTTATTATCATTATTATTACAGATGAGAAAATTTAGGCCCGGAGAGAAGTGACTTCCTGAAGGTCACACAGACAGGAAATGACAGAACCCCCTTTCCATTCCAGGTCCTTCTCCACATCTAGGATCTATGTGACAATGTGGGACAAAGGTTGACCATCAAAAGTTAAATTAATGTTTACCACCTAAGAACTAATTATGTCATTCTTGTTACCTTCAGTGCCCATTTTCTACTTTGCCACCATGCAAAGTGGAACTGGAAGGGGAATTCCACAGGACTGAAGACCATTTTGAATTGAGGTTCCCCCCCCCCCATTTTATCATCTGCCACAATAACAACAACAACAAAAGACTGAGTAGAAGTCTCGTGGATGGCACATTGACATCACTAAACCTTTGAAATTGTATCTTCCAGGTGGTCACCTTAAGCTGGCACTTGTCAATTTGCCAAGTATTTTCAGATTGTCAAATAACACTACCAAAGTCAAATCATTCAAACCCCTGGGAATTAGGGCCAGCAAAATGCCACCCATGACATTGTCCCAAGCATTGCCAACTTGCTTTGAATAGATATGAAAGAAATGTCTTTTAATCACAATGTAAAAAGAGGCATATATTTGAGAAGGATTTGCATAATTTCTTGCAGGAATCCTTATATCTGGGAATTGGTTTGTGATACACACAGGCATTCATTTGTATTTAACCCTATAAAAAATTTTTTTACCATTTTTATTTAAAGTTTTGAATTCCAAATTCTATTTCTCCTTCCTTCCTCCCCCTCCTCTTTCCCTGAGATGTTAAGTAATTAGATACAGGTTACACATGTGAAATTATGTAAAACATTTCCATACTAGTCATTTTGTATAAGAATTTTCAGATAAAAGGAAAAAAGAAAGAAAGAAAGTGAAAAATAGCATGTTTCAGTCTGTATTCTGTTGATATCAGTTCTTTCTCTGAAAGCAGAGAGTATGCTTCATCATTAGTTCTTTGTAATTGTCTTAGATCATTTTGTTGCTTGAGAATAGCTGTCATTCACAGTTCTTCATTGAACAATATTGCAGTTACTGTGTACAATGTTCTCCTGGTTCTGCTCACTTCATTCAGCATCAGTTCAGGTAAGTCTTTCCAGGTTTTTCTTGTCATTTCTTATAGCACAATAATATTCCATTACAATCATATACCACAACTTGTTTAGCCATTCCCCAATTGATGGATATCCCTTTGATTTCCAATTCTTAGCCACCTCAAAAAGACATGCTATTAATATTTTTGTACAAATAGGTCCTTTTCCCTTTTTTTGGATGTTTTTGGGATATAGACTTACTTGTACTTAACTTTTATACCATTTATACACCACCCCTACTTAAAAAAAGAAAAAAAATTCCCACAAAACGGTCACAATACTTATTTGTACTGGGAAACTAAGCATCATTCTTGGTGTTCATTGAAAAGGACATGGAGATTGCTTTAGAAAGATGTCTATCTCTTCCTTGTTTAGCTATTGATTGATACCCTATTTATGAATGGAAGGTGATTATACAGAGAGTCTCTAAGGTCTGGATACATAGGAAATCTCATTAACTATGCATATCTTCAAGAAATTAAATGAATGAAATTTTCAACATTTTATTTAATTAGCATAAATGAGATTTCATAGGAAGACATAGGAGACACATAGGAAATCTCACTAATTAATTAAATTAATCTCATTAATATGGAAAATAGTCCCCAATAGCTAATGAAAGCTTTTATTCCTTATGAAATTGTCATAGCTAAAATGATAGTTAATAAGATTTCCTATGTGTCCAGACTGTATATGAAGTGAAGGGGAAATATAGTTAGAGTTTCTATTTCCAGACCCTAGAAAATGGAATAAATAAAATATTTTTCCTTGGGAGAATCACATTTTGCAGAGAAGTATCTCAAAATCCTTGAGAAACAATTTCTAAATCATTTTAATCTAAGTGAAGACTATTATTCATTTCACTAGGTCAACCTTTGTATTATTTTCCCACACATGTGTACCTTTGAATGGATAATAAATGACTTACAAATGAAGACACAGGGCCAAGTGATCAGTGTTATGGGGCTTCAAGAGTTCAGAAGCAGAGCCAGGAGTAAGAACTAGGTCAGCCAAACTCTAATTCCATCTTTCACATTGACTGCTTCTGGGCTAATGAGGAAGCTCTAGGTCTTACCTATTGTATATCTCTCTAGAAAGTCAACTTTGTTAGAAATTGCACCATTCTGAATTGTTTAAAAAAAGAGTGAAGCTTTTGTCTTATTGGTTAGATTCTATATTTATAATAGGCTCATTTGAAACACATTAAGAGTTTTATACTAGACACTATATTCTTCCTCAGTTGACTCATTCTCTCTCTCTCTCTCTCTCTCTCTCTCTGTCTCTCTCTCTCTCTCTCTCTCTCTCCTTCTCTCTCCTTCCCTCTTTCTCTCTTCTCACCTTTTCTCTCCTCTCCTCTCCTCTCCTCTCTTCTTCTCTTCTCTTCTCTTCCTCTCCTCAAACACAGTGTGGTCTAAAGGGAATTGGGGGTAAGACAAGGTTAAAAGGCCAGTGTTTTGTTTCTGTCATAGCCACTAACCCAGGGGTGGGGAACCTGCAGCCTCAAGGCCATATGTGGTCTTCTGGGTTCTTGGGTGCAGCCTTTTGACTGAGTCTAAGTTTTACAGAAAAAAATCTTTTTATTAAAGGGATTTGTTGTATGAAGTTTAGATTCAGTCAGAGGGCTGCAGTTGAGCAAATAGAGGGCCACATGTGGCCTAGAGACTGCAAGTTCCCCACCTCTGCCCTAACTAATTATGTGACCTTCAACAAGTTACTTCAACTTCTAGGCCTTAGTTCCTTGATTGGTAAAATGTGAAGAATAATACTAAGTCTACATGCCTAAGATTGGCCCTAATAAAAATTCTGGAGTAAGAGAAGTTTTATTTCTTTCTTTATTTTTAATCATTCTCCTTTATCCTTTCATGTTCCTTTTCTCTCTTTTTTCAGATGTTTTATTAGGCTTCTCTCCTCTAGATACTCTAATGCTCCTCAGGGCCTTCTTTTCTAGTATTCACCCACACCAGGCTTCTCTTTGATTAGAACTGCTCCTGAATCAAAACTTGCCAGTCCGGCGTTCCATTTTCTCAGAGTTCTGCTGGATGACTGGTTTGCCCATTTGTACTAAGATATTAATAGATAATAAGATGTTATTAGCAATCTTTCCCAGCAAACAGATACCTTTAACAAGGGTCATCAAAACTTGAAAGCTGAAGGAAGTTCTAGATCCACAGATTTCATTTTGATATCTAGCAAGATTTCTTAGTAACTAGAAACTTAAAGTTTTAAGTAATCAACATAATGATATAAATCTAATAAATTAATTAATTTAATTAAATGAAATATAGGCTTAAAATGAAATGGACTGGGAGGCAGAGCCAAGATGGTGGCATAGAAGTAGGAAAACTCTGTTACTCCCCCCATAACCACCTCAAATACCTATAAAATATAATTCTAAACAAATTTTAGAGCTCCAGCACCCAGAAAAGTACAGACAAACAAATCTCCTGCTGAAGACAGCCCGACAAGCGGGACAGGAAGGGCTCATTGCAGCAAGCTGGGAGCCGAAACCAGCCCAGCCTGAAACAGAAACTGCAACTTAGCCCCAGAGCAGCCAAGACCCGCAGCTAGAGCTTTCAGGAGAGCAGATCACCAGCAGCCGTGGCAGTTTCCAGAATCATCAACACTTAAGAAACAAGGACTAAGCGAAAGGTCAGTAGAACTCAGCTAAATTGGAAGGAGAAAAGCCAGTCTGGCCATCTGCCCCTAGGGCAAGAAAGCAGCAGAAGCAGTGGCTCTGTAGCTGCCTCCATGCAGCTGCTTCAGAGTTTGTGGCCTACAGATTGCAGGGGGGCCAAGTGATCATTCAGAGGCTAAGTGCTCTTACTTTAAGCTGCCTGGATCTGGATTATGGTCTTGGGTGGTACTCCTGAGGTACGTGAACAGTGAGCCAAAGCTGGTGGGAGCTGAAGAGACCACAACCTCCTAATAGCTCAGGCAGTTGCAAAAACCCCAGTGATTTGGGACAAAGCTCTCCCCTCTGGAAGCAGAGTTCCACAGAGCTAAAAAGTAAAGTAATTGACTGGCAACATGAGCAGGCAAAGGAAGCAAAGTAAGAAGAGCAATCTAACTTTAGATTCCTTTTTTGGGGACAAAAACGATCAAAGCATGGATCGGGAAGAAGACAATACAGTCAGAACTTCTGCAACAAAAGCTTCCAGAAAAATGCAGACTGGTTACAAGCTATAGAGCAGCTTAAGAAGGATTTTGAAAACCAAAGAAGAGAAGTAGAGGAAAAATTGGAAAGAGAAATGAGAATGATGCAAGAAAATTATGAAAAGAAAGTCAACAACCTGATTGAAGAAAATATCACCTTAAAAAATAGATTAACTCAAATGGCAAAAGAGGCCCAAAAAGCTAATGAGGAGAAGAATGCCTTAAAAAGTCGAATTTGCCAGATGGAAAAAGAATCTCAAAAGCCTTCTGAAGAGAATAATTCCTTCAGAATTAGAGTGGAGCAAATGGAAGCAAATGACTTTATGAGAAATCAAGGTACTATTAAACAGATCCAAACAAATGAAAAAATAGAAGACAATGTAAAATATTTCC
>CM053588.1:267678101-267697677 GCA_028646515.1 Pseudochirops corinnae
GAAAAAATGATAATTGTAACTTCTGAAACTTTTCTCAGTATGAGGATAGTTGAAGGGAATATAAATGTATATTTATGCATACATACACATATGTCTATATAGGAAGGTATATATGCATATGAATACATATGTGAGTGTGTGTATATATGTGTACATAGACAGAGGGCACAGGATCAATTGAATAGGATAGGATAATATTTTAAAAGGTGAAATCGAGAGGTAGGAGAGGAATAGAATGAGAGGAGACAGGGAGAGATAGAATGGGGTTAATCATCTCATATAGAAGTGACAAGGGATAACTGTTATAATGGAGGGGAAGAACAGGAAGGCAAAAGGGAATAGGTCAACCTTACTCTTATTGTATTTGGCTTAGGAAGGAATGACATAAACTCTAGATTGGGTATCTTAGCCTACAGGAGAGTAGGGGGGAAGGGGATGAGAGTGGGGAGGATGGAGGGGAGGAGAGGTTGGGGGGGAGGGTTGTTTAGAAGCACACACTTCTGTAAAGGGACAGGGACAAAATAGAGAATAGAACAAGTGGGGGACAGAATACGAAGGAAGGAAGTATAGTCAGTCTTTCACAATACGTCCATTGTGGAAATGTTCTGTGTAACTACACATGTACGGCCTGTATTGAATTGCTTGTCTTTCCAGTGGGGGTGGGTGACGAGGAAGCAAGGGAAAGAATCTAGAATTTTAAGTTCTAGAATGAAATGTTAAAAATATATATGTGTATATATATATTATTATCATTATTATTATTTACATGCAACTGGGAAATAAGATATACAGGTAGGGAGATCCATCTCACCCTACCAGAAAGTCAGAGGAGGAGCGGGGGAGGATAGAGGAGAGAGCAGATTGGGGAAAGGGCATACAGTGGGGTGGTGGGTAGGGGAAAGATGGTGAGAAAATTTATAACTCAAAATCTCATGGAAATAAATTATGTAAACTAAAAATTAACAAAAGTTTAAAAAAAAAGAAAGAAAAAAATGAAATGGACTGCTTTGCTAAGTGCTAGGAGTTTTTCGAGTGAAAGTAGCATGAGATGAACATTTATTAGATATGTTTGTAAAGAGCTAATCAGACATAGGTTGGCCTAGATGGCCTCTGTAATCCCCTTCCAACTTGGAGGTACTGTCGTTCTTTTTGTCCCTTAAGTAAGATAGTGTCATGTCGTAGTAAAACAGTTAGTCTTAGCACCAAAAATCTGGACCAGTTTTGACCCTGACACTCATATGACACAAAGCACAGGGAACTCTAAACTTCAGTGTGCTCATCTATAAAAATAAGGACAATAAGAAAGGTACCTTATCTCATATGAGTAAAGCACTTTACAAACCTTAAAAGTTTATAGATGTGTAATTTGGGACAATCACAAGGCCCTATCATTCCTTTGCTCACAAATGGTGGGGCTTCCGATAGCTTGATCCAGCTGGCCTAATAGCTGTTGCCTCAGACTTCTACAAGATCCTTATATGGCCTGCTCTTAGTTGTGTTCCAAAGATTTTCTCAGAGAAGCCAAGGGATTTGTGGGTGATAACACCCATCAAGGAGCTGTCTCCTGACTACCAAATGTTTCCCAAAAGCAACATGGAAAAACAGAGAATTGACTATGGTTTGCATTTTAACTTTATGAAGAAGTTTAGCACGCACGATCGTTTTTTTTTCCTCTTTACTGAGACCCTCAAAGGTAGAGCTGATCCTACCTGTAGGTAAAATAGGCAGCTGCCTAGTTGTAGGATTTTAGGGACCCCAAGATGTTTTCTGTCTGCCCTGAAATATTTTCTGTCACTCATTTGTGTTCCACTGACACCTAACATATCTTACATCTCTCTACCTTATCCACGAATGTAATATGGGAAACTTCAACAAATACTTTGCTGGAATTTATGAATAAGTATTGTATATATGGCATCTCCGGTGATCTACCAGTCAAACAGGAAATGATGTTAATCTAGAATTACCTGTTCTTGATGAAACCATACTGACACTTAATAATCTTCTATTTCCCTTCCAAATTCTCATAAATTATCCCTTTGGTCAATTTATTCTAAAATTTTCTCAAAGAAAAAGTCAAACTTCACCCTCATACTTTTTTTGGAAATGAAAGTATTTGCTCTTCTTTATTCTCAAGGTTCCTTTATCATTTTCCACAAGATTTCAAAGAACATTGGCACAATCTCATATACAAGATTCTTTGCAAACCATTAAACTACTATACAAATAAGTACTGGTATTATTTATTAGTTCCTCTCCCTTCCCCCTCCATGAATTCATAGAGAGCAATTAAGTGTTCTTTTATCACCTACTTACTCATTTCAACTTTTAATTTCCTGTTAATAATGTTTATTTTATACATCCCAGTCTAAAAGATGATTCTTTATGGAAAAAGAATAGGGAAAAGGACTGAAGCCATGAATGTACTACTAGAGGGAAGTCCCCAGTGAGGAAACTTATACCAATGCAGGATGGCACCTTCTTAGCACTTTGCAGTCTAAAACAGTCACTTAGGGCATTAAAAAGTTAATTGACTTGTCCAGAGTCGCACAACCAACATATGGACTTGAATCAAGGTCTTCATGGCTTTGAGGCCAGTATTTTGTCCTCTATATGACATCGACTCTCTTAGTTAAAAACAAAACAAAACAAAACAAAAAAACAGAAATAAAATAAGTGTTGTCTTCCATCCATTGTTCTTGTTCTATTCAACTCATCAGTGATTCTAGCCCCACTTTTATCATCCTCTTGTCCCTATCATCTTTGAGAATGAAGGACAGCAAGCGATCAACTAAGAGCCAGCTTAGTTCTATCTGAGTTTAAACCTCCCTGAAGCTATTCTGAAAGGACTATGTCACTCTTTTTTATGTTCATCCTCAGTGACCATCTTGATTTCCATCTTCTTTTCATTAGTTTTTATAATATAAAACGGTAAAACCCTCTTCTTTCTCAGTAGAGAGATGGAGAATTATGGATATAATGTGTTGCTAATTCTGTCCAGTATGCTCTTTTGTCAGTTTTGCACCATTTTTTCTCTTTGTTACAGGGGAAGATTCAATTCTGGATGGGACTATCAGAAGTGACTGGTATTTTTTTAAAAAAGACATCAACAAAACATTTAAAATAAAAGTAGTTTTTTGAGCTACCTATGAATTCGCATGAGTCTCTTTAGATAATTTCCCTGGTTGTTTCTCACGAGAGAATGGATATGTGTTGTGAGAGATGGGTGCATGATAAGCAGTGTTAGCCAACATCACAAGACAGTCTTTCTGTGATCCTATAAAAAAAGGCAGCTAGCATCTGCCCTGGATTCAGGAGGACCTGAGTTCCAACCCGGCCTCAGACACTTGACACACTTACTAGCCGTGTGACTTTGGGCAAGTCACTTAACCCCAATTGCCCTCAAAAAACAAAAAAAGCAAAAAAAAAAAGGCAGCTGACTGGGCCATCAGCAATCTTATATTCAATTACAAAGAACAGCTATACACATATGTGAATAAATATGTATAGATCGCACACAAACATCTATTCAAAATAGTATCACCTATCTGGTATGTTGTAGGAAAATAAATAAATAAATGAACCCAAATTTCCAGCCACACAGTGGATATCACCCCCCTGAATGTTCTTCCAGCACTTCAAACTCAATGCGTTCCAAACTAAACTTATCATCTCTACCTGTTTCATCCGAGACCATTCCCAAATCTATTCCTTCCCTTGAATTCTCTATTTTTATTAACAGCAACACCATTCTCCCAGTGATCACAGCTCAAAATCAGTCATCTCTGGTTCTGTTTACCCTTCTTCTCTCATTCAGATCTCAAAATGGGCCCCCTTTCTCTCTCATTTCCAAACCTCATAAAATTAGTTGTTAGTTCTCCCTACAGTGTCTTGCATCCGACCCCTCCTTTCCATTCCAACTGCCATCACTATTTTATTTCAAAGTGCTCATTAACTCTCATTTGAATTGCAGGAATAAGGCAACTAGGTGATACAGTGCACAGAGTGCTAGGTCTGGAGCCAGGAGGATATGAATTCAAATCCAGCCTTGGACCCTTATCAGCTGTGTGACCCTGGGCAAGTCACTAAACCTCAGTGTTCTTGCACTTAGCACAATGCCTGGTACATGGAGGTTTGATAAATGCTTGTTTCTTTCCTACTTCCCAGGTTTGTCATGAGGATAAAGTGAGAACATTTTTAAAGCACTTTGTAATCCTTAGAGTGTTATCTAAATGCTAGCTCTTCTTATTATTAATATCCATTTAATGTGTCTCCCTGACTTCAGTCCTTCCCCATTATCATCCAGCCTATGTACCCACATTCATTTTCAATCCAACTAGGACCATCAGTACATCACAATGTGATACAGTACAATAATGAACTTTCAGTCAAGCAAACAATCATTTATTAAGTTTTTACTCCATTCTAGACACTGTGCCAGGCACTGAGAACACAGAAAACAAAGTGTAACTGTCCCTCCTGACATTCTCTCAGGGGGTATTCTTGATAACCATGAATGGTTGAGAAAAGATTAAATTATGGTCAGTGTACTATGTATGGGAGGGAGATATGTCAATTCATTTTAGAATTTTTTTATCAAAAATATTGAAATATATATCAGTGGTTAAAAAGTAAACCCTCCATTTCCCAGAAAACTCAAATATCCAGAACAACCCCCTCTACAAGGGTCATGGATAAGCTAGGTTTTGATGTGCATATGATATAATGCCCATATAATTATCTCTGCATGTATAAATCTATATCTACCAGCTAGCAGAGCCCTGGTCTCCTGGATTTCCAGACTCAGGTCCAGAAGACTTGAGTTCAAATCCTGCCTTCAACATTTAATCAAAAGCAGTGATGCCTGATCAAGTCACTTAAATTCTGTCTACCTTAGCTTCTTCATCTATAAATTAGGGATAATGACAGTGCATATATCAAAGAGTTGTTGTAAGGATCAAATGACATAAATATAAAATATAAAACTTGTCACGTGCCCTGAGGCATTTTATGATATGAGCTATCATCTTTATATTTGTATATATGTATATAAACTCTCTATATTCTATATGATACACTACATGGGCTATATTCTATACATGATATAGAATATATCTATATGAAATGTAGATCTATTCCATCTAGATCTGTTATCAATCAGATAAATACACAAACACTTAAATAATACTGTATCAGTATTTCTTATATTCACCATTTTAGTGATAGTCAACAACAGACCATTTAGCCCCCTGGCCCTCAGTCATCTTTCATACCACTAGAGGCCAATGCGCCTTTCTTGCTGGGCTCCCTGTGTCTATTCATTTAGCTCACTGGCCTCTCATTTCCCTCCTTGCCCCTTGCTCTGAGGGAAAGTTCTATAACAGAAAGAATATCTGCCTTCCTGGTATGACTTCCTGCCCTTGGCAGCTGACCAGGTCAAGTGTCAGTGGCCCAGGATAAGGACACATCATAGTCAATTATTATTAGAAGATAAAATGTATCCAGAGACAGGATCATTTTCTAAAACATCTAATTAACGGGTTAAATTAATAAAAAGTCTTTCTTTTCTAGAGCTCTTCTATTATATTAACAGATTTAGAGAGCTAATCTAAGACTATGGAAAACCTGAGTTCAAGTTCTACCACTGACTCATACTGTCTTTGTGACTTTGCACAATCCAGTGCCCCAGGTCAAATCACTAATGTTACAGTCTGGTCTGCATACGGTAGAAGGTGGTTTCCCCACCAAGGAGCTCCCTCCACTTAAAATCACTAGCTTTGACCTAAAAAGAATTAACGTAGAATCATAGTTCGATGGCTTTGGCCTATGCCCAGACCACCTAAGATGGAGGCACCCACATGGGATATGCCAGGAATCTGCTTCTGGGAAACAGGAGGACTAGTGCAGGTCTGGACATTCTGTGTTGGCCTACTATATGTTTGGCTACACAGTCTGAACTGCTTGCAGTTAAAAATAAAAGTGCCTGAGTGGGATAATCTGTCTCTCTCATTCCTGTGGTATCCAGGGGTGAAGAATGCCTTCACTCAGAAAAAGGGGGCCACCTTCTCCTCCCCTTTGACCATGTGGCCCCAAGAAATAGGTTTGGGTTTTTGGTCTGTTTTGTTTGTCCTTTTCACAGTGCCTTTAGCAGGTTCCTGGCACATAGGAATTTTATAAATGCTTGTTTCCTTCCTAATTCCTATGGTTGTCATGAGGATAAAATGAGGTATTTTTAAGGTACTTTGTAAACCCTAGGTGCAGGGAGCAGACTCCTCTTCCCCCAGGATTCTCTGGTACCTAAAAGGAGGGAGAGGAGGGAAGAGAACCCTCTTGTCTGCCACCTGTTGTGGCAAAACTCCCATTGATTGTGCTCTCCCCTATTTTAGGAGCCAGTGATTAACATTGCATTTAGCCCCTTGTATCAGGTTAGCTTTTACAAAGGAATATTTACATCAAATATAGAACAAAGTCAAAATTTTTCCCAATACCTCAAAGGCATAATTCCCCTTTCACCACCTTGGTGTCCGGGAAGGGGAGGAAAAGTAAACTCACAGATGAGTCCAATTCCCCCATAACATTAGTCCCACCAAGTTCCAAGCCCAAGGTTTTCCCCACCCCCCCACTCTCTAGTTCCAGGACGCTGGCATCTCAGGGCTTCCCAACTTGGCCAACTGCAATACCTGATCTGGAATCTTGGGTTTCAAAGACCCTATAGTCTAACACTTGGATCAAGGACTTCACTTCTTACACCAAGAACTGAAAAGACAAACAAAACAAATCAAAATCTCCAATACATTTCTCAGGACCACTATATGACCTAAAAGGAGGGGAAAGGGGAAATGATCTTCAGGCCCTTTCCCGGACTCTATGATGTCACTTACTGGGAGCAGATAAATTCTTCAATAGTGGATGCCCCAGGAAAAAGAGAGAGAGAGAGAGAGAGAGAGAGAGAGAGAGAGAGAGAGAGAGAGAGAGAGAGAGAGACTGTCTAGATGTGGTACTTTTAAAGAATGCAGCCAGTTCCAGACACACGGCCAATTGGAAAAGAATATTCTCAAATATATGGTAAGCCAACACAGAATGTCCAGCCCTCATCAGTCCTCCTATCTCCCCAAAGCAGATCCCTGGCATTTCCTACATGGGTGGGTGCCCCCACCTTAAGTGATCTGAATATGTGTCAAATCCAATACAATAGACAGACATAAATATATATACACATAAAGAGTGTCCCTAAAGCTTTAGTATAGTTTAAGCTATTAAAACTCAAAAGAGAGAACCCATCAGTTCTCTTCTCAGGAAGTAGTTTGCCATCAAAGCATGCTTTACATATGCATATATGTTTGTTTAGATCCCTAGGTATGTATTGGAACATCAAAAATCTGTACCTGGCTCTATGTTCTTCCAATATTCAACAGCCTACTCAGTGAGCCCTTTCAAGTCTCTGCAAATCCCATCTCTATCCCCTTTGCCAATCACTTGAAATTAGAATGAGGAAACAAAATGAAAAGGTGTTATAATCCTGCCTGGACACAAATCCTGGAATCCAAGAGCAAAGTTTACACACCTAAACATGGTTGCATGCAACACACTTTTCCATAGAATTCCTTTCATGTAAATGATTGTGAAAGCAGTTTTTTTTTTTCCTTTTAAAGTATCTGACATCTCTCTCCTTAATGGCTAGGAGTAAATGAGGCTGTGCAGAAACCAGAGATAATAGAGGGGGAAGTCAACCCTATGACATTGCCTCCCAGCAAGAGAAAATGCAGTCTGCTCAGAGAATCTGGAAAGCATCCAGGGCCCAGACCATGATCTGGCAGTTCATCCGAGCTCATGGGGGAATTCCAGATGGCTGAGAAGACAAAGACGCTCTGGTGGTTTTGTGTGGAATTCTGGTGTGTTGGTATGGATTTTCCCCCTAGTTTAAAACCCTCCTGTGAATACTATAACACTGCTGAGTACAACAGAATATACGAACAATAACCAACAACAGCAAAGAGATGGGCCTGAACTATTAGAAATGTCAGAATAAAATAAAATCAATACTTTGTGCTTAACTGCAACTTAAACCCCTTCCAGCCAGAACCACAGAAAAATGACATTACTATGCTTTTTCCTGGGAAATGTATAGCCTGAAGTCAAACATTCAAAAGGCTTCACTATCTCAAAGAACTGAAAATGTTGATGAAGGACAGCAAGGTATGGATGAGTGTTTTCTAATCTCTTGAGATAATTGAAAATGGATACCAGCATTTTAATTCAGTTTAATTCAATAAACCAAGGGCAAGGTCTCAGCTGATTTCTTTATATCTACAATCTACTTTTTTAATCTATGTAATCTACAAATCTAACTAAATTCTAGGGCTGAGACTAGAGACAACAGGACCCATCCTGGGCAAAATGTTCAAGGAGGTGAAACATGAAGAGGCGTAGTAATTAGCCAACTTCTTCATGTATGAGGGCTCCAAAAAAATTACAGATCTCTAGGTTCAATCCCTACTTCAGATGCAAACTGGCTGTGGGACCCTGGACACCATCTCTCATAGTTTCTGTTTCCTTATCTGTAAAATAGAAATATAATAGCACTTACATCACAGGGTTGTTTTGAGGATCAAATGAGAATATATAGCACACAAAGGCAAGGCAACAAGCATTTATTAAGGGTTTACTATGTGCTGATGATAAAGGCCTCATTTGTCATAAATATATAGAAAACTAAGTCAAATGTACAAGAATACAAGCCATTCCCCAATTGATAAATAGTCAAAGGATATGAATAAGCAGTTTTCAGATGAAGAAATCAGTTATCTATCAGCATATGAAGACGTGCTCTAAATCACTTTTGATTAGAGAAATGCAAATTAAAACAACTCTGAAGTACCACATCATACCTATCAGACTGGCTAATATCACCAAAAAAAGGGAAAATGGTAAGTGTTGGAGAGGATGTGGGAAAATCAGGACACTAACCCACTGTTGGCAGTTATGAACTGATCCAACCATTCTGGAGAACAACTTGGAACTATGCCCAAAGGGCAACCAAACTGTTCATACCCCTTGATCCCATAATACCACTACTAGATCTATAGCCAAAGAGATCATTAAAAAAGGGAAAGGACCTTCATGTGCAAAAATATTTATAGCAGCCCTTTTCATGGTATCAAAATATTGGAAGTTGAGAGGATTCCTGTCAATTGGGGAATGTCCACACAAGCTGTAGTACATGAATGTAATGGAATACCATGGTTCTAAAAGAAATGATGAACAGGCAAATTTCAGAAAAACCTGGTAATACTTGTACTAACTGACACAAAGTGAAATGAGCAAATTCAAGAAAACATTGTTCACAGTATCAGCAGCCACGTGATCCAGTATGAATGACTTAGCTCTTCTCAGCAACACAATGATCCAAGACAAGTACAAAGGACTCGCAAAGAAAAATACCATCCACATCCAGATAAAGAACTGATGTACTCTGAATGAAGATCGAAGCACACTTTTTTCACTTACTTTATTCTTTTTCATGGCTTTTTCCTCTTAATCTGTTGCTTCTTTCACAACTGTAACTAAAATGTTTTACATGATAGCACATGCATAACCTATATCAAATTTCCTACTATTTTAGGAAGCAGGGAGGGTAGAGAAAAAAATCTGAAACTCAAAATCTTGTAAAAAATTAAAAAAGGATGCTAAAAATTGTCTTGACATGTAAGTGGGAAAAATAAAATACTATTTTTAAAAAGATGTAATGTAAAAAAAGAAGCAAAAGACAATATTACTTGTAGAACTGATACTAGCAATAATAGATGAACCTATCCTCGAAATAGCTGTCCCTGAAAGTCTTACCTCAATACGAAACTAAAAAGATAAATGCCAATAATTTCCTGGAGAGAGGTAGCCGATGATTTCATCAGGATAAGGAATTTCTAATTTAGAAATTCCATCCACTGATATGTAGTAACTCCTCTGCAACTTTTGTCTTGGAGAGTTATGAGAGACTCTGACAAGTTGAGTTACCCAAGGTCACCCAGCTAGTTTGTGTAAGAGGCAAAAACTGAACTAGAGGGCTTATACTTAGGCCCCATTACCCTTCTCAAGAATGATTTCAATAGTAGTATATAATTCAGTTCAAATAAACTGAGTATGTAGACGGGCCCTCAGTCAGCACTAGACAATTTACTTTATCACACACACTGATGTGATAGAAAAGAAGGGAAAAAACCTGACAGAGCAATTGCCCAGTATGGAAGATGCCAATAAGTGGCTGCAAAATGGCAGAATCCAAGCAGGGGACGTAACAGGTAGTTCAATAACTTGTCCATTTAAACACTCTAGAGCTTTCTTGCTCTTTATGAAGACAAAATGTGGAATTGCACTAGAGAGATGAATTCTTTTTCCACAACTCTCTTCTTCATCTTTGTTTAGTTTTCAGTGTTTCTGTCTCCATTTTCTTCCAAAACTTGGAAAAGGAAAATCTGATGCTGATGGAGAGATGAGCACTGTGAGGACTGACGAAGTTAAAGGGACCTTAGAAAACATCTGATGAGGAAATTGAATCCCAAAGAGGTTAGATAGTTTATACTAGGTCTTAGAAATAGTTAGTGGACAAGTAAAGATTCAAACCCAAATTCTCTAATCCTGAATTTGGGGGCTTTTTCCACTATAGCACCCTGCCTTCATTCTTAGTAACCTTATCATTTTCCATGACCATTTGCATGGGTTTATTTTTGTCCTTGGAACAGAATTCTCTTTTTTTTTTTTTCTCTACAAGATATAAAATGTTGAAAAATGGAGAGTCTAAGTAACTGATACATACCACTAAGCCTCCTCTCCAGCCCCCTCCCTCCCCCATCTCCTCCTTCAGATGAAACATGAAGTTTGCCTGGGGCTTGGCTAGAAATAGAACTGAAATCTCAGCTCCTTTCCTGAGGTTCGGCTTTTAGATTTTTTATTCATATCCATCATCCCTGTTATTGTGGGACAGTTAGATAGTGCCAGCAAATTTTTCCTCCGAGCTAGTTCCATATCTGAATCAAGCTCACCCTTCTGGCCCTATAAATATGAACCAAACTCAAGAACTCAGAATCCAGTCAAAAGCACCTAGAAACTCATGGGCTTTTTTTTGCAGCAATCCTAATAAAGCTATATGATTTATAATAATACAAAAAGGCTATGGGCTCTATGGGCTCTGACATTTTGATAGGAGGCAGGTGAGATGACCAGTACAGAGTTTGGGAGTTGATACCTGAAGAACTTATGGTAGATATCCTGGGTCCTAAAACTCTTATTAGGATAAAGAATAAAAGTAAAAGAGGTTGATTTTTTTCCCTTTCAGGAAAAATATAATCAATAAATATTATTAATGTTATGAACTTCATCTAGTCTGTATCTCAAGGACTGGGTTGGTACCCAGTTTTGTGTGTTTGTACACCATGTGCTTCTACATTACACTGGATGATTCAAGGTAAGGTGAGAATCACCACTGTTTGCAATTTTGTTTTTGCTAAAATATGTGTCATCACACCCAAGTTGGGTCACATGGTCTAAGATAATCCTTAGTCCAGTTTTTCCTGTTTGGAAGACTGTTGCATAACTAATGAAAAATAAAGCATGTAGTATGACATTTCATTCCAAGCATTTAGGGGCCACGCACACTCTGATAATATGGGTCTACTTTTACCACCCTACCACCACCTGAAGGCCTCTCTTCCCAGATGTACTAATTAGAATTAGAGGCTCATAATTGTGCTATTCACATATACACCTGACAGGGATCTTTCATCACCATCCCCAGAACTGGAATCACTCCCTAGATTGCTCAAACATGTACTCCATCTCACTGGCCACACACACACACACACACACACACACACACATACAGTCTAGGCATCTGCTCTAATCGACTTTTCCTGAATTCTGTAAAGCAAAGTTCACTTTAGGATCTTCACAATCCACTGAGAATCTATATCCAGTCTTGTTGGAACACATTTCCACTTACAACCTTTTCTCTCCTTTTTTCAACCCAAACATTTTAGCTTCGTTTATATAAATGATATAGTGGGCAAGACCTGAGTTCAAATTGTGACTCAGATACTTACTAGCTGAGATTCTGGGCAAATCATTTAACTTCTGACAGCCTTTGTTTTCTCATGTGTAAAATGGGAATAATAATAGCACCTACTTTCCAAAGTGGTTGTGAAGATCAAACGAGGTAACACATACCTGGCATTTTGCACACCTTAAAACACTGAATCTTGAACTTTGTGAACGCTCTGTATAATTGTTAACAATATAAATACTAACTATTCACCCACATAGTTTCTTAGTTATCCTTAATGTACCAACAAATTGCCAGCATTAGGAGAAAATTCAGACCATTTTTTAATAGTCCAAGGGAGCAGTCAAAAAATATTTATAGTGTTAAGCCTTCTTTAGCTCAAGTGCCAATTATTTTCCCCTTCAGTTTATCACAAAACTAGAAGCAGAGTCTGATACAGGATGGACAAAACCTATTAAAAATGACAAAACATTTATGGAAAGGTCTCGATGAGGTAGAAACTTTTAATCATGTAGTAAAACTTACTTCCTCATTTATATTTTAAATTTCCAAAGGGTTCAGATATCTGTCTATTCATTTTAGACCAACAATTTTTAATTGGGAGTTACTAAACACAGGAGAGGAGGTGAAGAAGTAGAATCTCAAGTGTTGCTGAATATTCCTATAGTAAGAAGGGATTGTGAAATTATGAGAATATTAAATATTTTACATTTTATATTTATATTTCCATCCTACTTCTCAATTCTCCTCCTGTTTCACAGTAAGAGATTAAAATACCCACTGATTCCAGGGAAAGAAGGAGCAGGCAATTTCTATAGTTCCAATTCAATGCTGAATGAGAAATGTACTAAGGAAATCCTGGGACAATTATGCAGCACAGGAGATAGAGTTCTGAGCCTAAAGAAAGGAAACTCATCTTCCTGAGTTCAAATCCAGCCTCAGACACTTATTAGATATATTACCCTGGGCAAGTCACTTAACTTGTTTACATCAGTTTCCTCATCTGTATGATTGTTGTCCTTCATTCTCAAAGAGGACTATGTCTGGTAGTCTGTGCCTACTCTGGCATTAAAGTCACCTAGAGTTACAAACTTGTCCTCTTTTGGCACATCCTTGATGAGGGTCTCTAGGTGTTCATAAAGTTTTTCTTTGACTTCATCAGGGTTCATCATGGTGTAAGCATATGCACTGATGATGGTGGCATGTACTTTCCCACAAGTGGCAATTGCATTGTCATGAGTCTGTCATTCACTTCTTTTGGTAGATATATAAGTTTATTGACTAGATTAGTTCTGAATACAAAAACTACATCAGCTTCGCAGTGCTTTCCTTCACTATGGCCACTCCAGAAAAAAATGTGTATCCAGCTCCAACTTCAGCAAGCTGGGCTTCATTTGCCAACCTTGTTTCACTCAGGGCTATTATTTGGTTATAAAACCTGCCAAATTCTCTCACAACAAAAGCTCTTCATCTTTTAGGTCTTACTGGATTTCATGTTGTCCATAAGCTTGCATACATTCCATGTACTGATAGTGAGTGGAATCATCTCCACAAAACACACATTTTTATGTGTTTTGACTACCAGGGTGGGCTCCCTGCCTGCTGTGGCAAGCAGGCCAGGGTTGGGTGAAGAAAATAATTTTTAAGGAAACTTTTCTATCTCCTTCCTCATGCCAGAAGATTAGCAGTGGAGTCCTTAAAAAAGGCTGCCTAGACACCACAGAAGCTGTTAAATCCCACTGCTGCTTCAGTCCAGTGAGAAGATGACCTTATGACCTAGGCCATTTGTGTGTGAGTTGTGGCTACAGCTCCCAGTGTATCCACACCTGCTGCTTCATCACTTTGCTTGTCACCACAGGACTTTGAAGGAGGTAAAAAAAAAAAATGGTAAAATGGCATGGGCGATGTCTTGATTCATGTATAAATTGGATTTAAGTGAGGCAGAGTGACGCCAAATCATTGGCCTCATTCTCTTCCAGAGTCATCAGCCAATGGCAAGACAAAAGTCAAGACAACTGGTGATGATTCAGGATGCAGTGGATGACTTTGGCTTCTTCAATATCTAAGCATGTTCTAAGGACTTCACCATGCCTACTTCAACCTTATCTGTAAAATGAGCTGGAGAAGGAATTGGTAAACCACTCCAGTGTCTTTGCCAAAAACAAAAACAAAACAAAAAAAACCAAACAGATGGAATCACAAAGAGTCAGACAAAACTAAGTAACAACAACAACAACACTTCCCAGGGTTGCTGTGAGGATCAAATGCATTAATATTTGTAGCAGCGACCACACTGGCATACCCAGGATGGCTGCTAGCACAGGTTCTTAAATCTCCTTTACTAGGAAAGATAATTGTTCAAGGGGTCAACAATCTTTTTAATTACATTCATTAGTTCAGGGGAAGAGTCAACATTCTAAACTTCAGAGAAAATTCAAACATAGAGAAAATACAAACAAAGAAATAAAGACCAACAGACAGGGCTTCTAACTGTCTGAAAAATTAGTAAAGATCAACAGACAGATCTGACTGTCTGACCGAGGCAATACATAACATAGTTGCTAGAGAAAGAAGCACCAACATCAGGGTTTTTCAAAGCCGGGGGCTCCTTAACAGCTACCCAGACTCTCATCTGGTCAAATTACAAGAACACTCTTCCAATGAGTGAGCCCCAAAGCAAAATGCTAACCTCAGAGTATATATACCCTTTTTTAGAGCCAGAGGGCATTACAACCCTCCTGACTTAGTACCTAATTAGAAATTAACGAAAGGTGTGAAAGCCTTCCTACAAGCAAGCCTCCCCTAAGCAAGCTTCCCTTAATGGGCTCCACCTGAGGCCTATTAATGGGCAAGGAATATCTTAAATCCCATTAACATTACAATCACTTAGTATAGTTCCTGGCACATACTGGGCACTGAATAAATCCTTGTACCATTCTCCCTCCCTCCATCAGGGCTGGACAGGTTTTAGCACTGGAATAAGCTGGCAAAAGAGGACACAAGCAGCACCCCCTATCACACACATACTGCCTCCAGCAATCACACTTCACACTTTGCACCTCCCAGGGATGAAGAGGAATCTATGAGCAGGGGGAGAAGCATTACTGCTAACAAGCCTTATCTCCAGTCAAATTAAATTCAATGCACCCTTGTTAAATGTCTACAGTGAAAGACATTGTGGCAGATCCTGGAGATTCTAAGATAAAATGGAAAATAGTCCCTGTTCTAAAGGATTTGATGTTGTCCAGGGGATATAACATAAACAGACAAATGTAGTCAGGAAAACTTGAAGAGGAGGACGAAGAGAGAGTAAGACCCAACAACCAAGGGAAGGGAAAGGCTTCCTGTCAGAATTGTCACATGAGCAGAGCCTTGAACAAAAGTTTGGGGAAGAGTAAGTAAGGTCTTTGGGCTTGGCTTCCCTTCTGTGAAGGGAAGTATTGGGTTATTCACCTACAAAGGGAGGCTGGAGCCAGACTGTGAAGGATTTTAAATGCCTCACTAAGAAATTTATGTTTTATATTAGAAGAAACAGAAAACTGTTGAAGTTTCTTGAGCAGAGGAATAATATGATCAGATTTCAGTTTTAGAAAGATTACTAGGACAAGAGTATGGGATGGAGTGACTAGAATCTGGAAGTCCATCTGGGAAGCTATTGAAATAGTCCAGGAGAGGTGATAATGGCCTAAACTTGACTGGTATTAGTGGTCATGCGAATGGAGTGGGGATAAATTGGAAAAATGCTATAAAATAAAGGCTTATTCTAAAACAGTGAATCCAGGTGACTAAGATGATATGATTTAGAGCTGGAAGCAATCTAATCCAAACCCTTAATTTTACATTTGGAGAAACTGAGGCCTAGAGAGGGGAAGTGACTTATCCAAAGTTTCAAAGGAAGTAGAAGAGTGTTTTAACCCAAGACTTCTTACTCTAAAACTATAACACTATGCCATATTAATTCTCAGTTTGGTAGCCCTTAACAGTAATAAGGATGTTTGGAAGAGAGATGAGTTTGGGGAGGAATATAATGCATTTCCTTTGGGGCATGTTGAATTTGAGATGCCTCCTGACACCCACATGTAGATATACAACATATAGCTGGGAGTACAGGACTGGTGCTCAACAAATGACTAGGGCATCTGAGAATCATCTTCATAGAAATGATAACTGAACCCAAGGATGTTGTTGATCTCACCAGGAGAGTGAGTGTAGAGGGAAAAATGGGTTAAGGATAGGGCATCTGAGAAAACCAAGGAAAAACTTGGTGTGAGGGGCAAGAAAATGGGAGACAGGACGATGATCCAAGCAATGAGGCTGAGAAGGAATGGTCAGACAGGTAAGAGGAAAACAGAGAGTGGTCAGTGTCACAAAAACCCAAAGACTATCCAGGAGTGTGTGGTCAATAATGCCAAATGCTACAGAGAGGTCAAGAAGCTTAGGGTTGGAGAATGAACCATAGGATTTAGCAATAAAGAGATCACCTCTGATCACAGAAAACATTAAATCAGGTTTATTTTTAGGACCATTCTTAGGGTGGGCCTAAAATGATGTCAGAAATCTTTATACCAATCCACATTGTTGTCATCATTCAGTCATTTCAGTCCTGTCCAACTCTCTGTGAACTCATAGGAGTTGTTTTTGGCAAAGATACTGTAGTGGTCTGCCATTTCCTTCTTCTCCACTTTCCTTTCCTTCTTCACTTCATTTTATAGATGAGGAACCTCAAGCAAACAAGGTTAAGTGACTTGCTCAGTCACACAGCTAGTAAGTGGTGGAGGTCAAATTTGAACTTAGGTATTTCTGATTCCAGGCCTGGAGTTGTATCTATTGCTCCATCTAGCTGCCCCAAATTAATCCATATTCCCTGTTTAAAAAACAAACACTATCTTCCTTACTTGCTCAATGAGGCCTGAAATTTCTTTAAGGACTGCACAAAACCTTTCATAGTAAAATCGAGATAAAGAAAAGCTTTAAAATTCACATATTGGTTGCAATAACATACTAAATGAAACTCTTTCATTTCAAAGCTCATTTAGAAAACATAATACTAGTATTGAGCCCTGAACAAGGTAACAAGGTAGCTATATATATATATATATATATATATATATATATATACATATATATATGTACACACACGTATACATGTATGTATACACATATATGTATGCATGTATACACACATATATGTATGCACATATGTATATATATGTGTGCGTGTATATATGTGTGTGTGTATATATATAAACATATATATATATATATATATACATATATATAACAAATCTAGTAAGTCAAAAGGCATAAAGGTAATGGTGTGTTAGAAAAGGTTTAGCAACCAGAAAAAAAAAAAAGTCACACTTTTAAGTTTACTGTGCACCATTAGCATTTTCTCCATCACTTTAAGTCTAGACAACAAACTAATAAATCAACCCCTGTTTTGTAGCTTTTGCCTATTTCCAAAGTGTAAATGGTCACAACAAAAATTTAGTAAGTGACTCTCCAGAATTGACTTGAGCTGGTACTAGTATATTCCTTTAAAAGGTGTTTCTTCCTTGTTTTGGTAGGAGAAGAGTCTAAAAAACATGGGATGGTCCTGGAAACTAATGGGACAGTTACCAGTGGGGGAAATAAATGCAGAGAGAAGACTCCAGGAACAATGAGAGTAAACTGACACGACTTAAGAATTTTGTCCTGGAGTAGTCCTATCTCTTTTAATTTGGACAAGAACAAATAGAAAAGAATGACGTGTTTCATTCACACCAATATGAATGTAAATACTTCTTTTTTTGTTTGTTTGTTTTTTCTTTATTTATTCATTCATAGTTTTCAACATTCACTTCCATAATATTTTGAGTTCTAAATTTTCTCCCCCTCCCTCCCTTCCCCTCTCCCCAAGATGGCATGCAATCTGATATAGGCTCTCTATATGTACATTCATATTAAACATTTTCACATTAGTGTAAAGTCAATCATGAGCAGCTCTCCTGAGAACTGCTGCTTTGATTAACTTTAAGGGTCTAATTGCATAGTATAATGAACTTTCTATTTATTGAACAATAAAGTAAAGCATAACATTCAAGAAAATAAAGTATAACATTCACAATGACATAACAACTTATTACTAAGGTGGACACATAGTCTTAAATAAAACATATCATTCAATATATCTTATAGTCATCTTTAAGGGGTAGCTGAAAATACAAACACCATGCACCCCTATGTTACAGTAAATTACAATCTCCTCAGTCAATATAGAATATCCAAGTAAAATTCTCTTTCATCTTGACTAGAGGCTGGCTTCCAAACTGCTAGCTCCTTCTCCTTCTCCTTTTCCATGGACTGACTGCTCCCAACTCTTACCTGGATTCTCATACAGGCAGCTCTCTATTCCTGTTCCATATCTCAGCTTAGGGAGACTGCTCTACTCCAAGTTCTTCGGTTTCTAGGAAAACAAAGCTTAACAGGGTTACAACAATATTTACACACACCTCAATTCACTTTCTATCTGAGAAACCAGTACAGAACAGCAAACAGGACTTCTATCTGAGAAATCAACAGAGTACCAACATCACAAACATTCTCTCTCTCAGTTCTGCCTACTCCCAGCTCTGCTCCTGCTCTTATCTGCTCCTTCCTCTTCCACCCTTTTTGCAAGCTCCTCCCACTGTGGGCTCCCAAGGGGTTATATTTCCCCTGTTAAAGATCAGGGGAGATCTTCAAATTCCTTTAGGCCTATTAAGGGCAGGGAAAATGTTCAAACTTCCTTAGGCCTATTAAAGGCAATACAATGTATACTGTTTCCAATCAAAGACTCTTGACATAATCAAAGGCAAGGGCCAAAGGTACTTGAATGGCTAAAACTCATGCCAGAAAAACAGCAAAAAATCCTCTTTTGCTTGCCATTACAATTAGTCATTTTGTGAAAAAGAATTAGAACCAATGGGAAGAACCATGAGAAAGAAGAAATGAAAAAAATCTAAAAGGAAGCAAATAACATGATTTGATCTGCATTCAGATTCCATAGATCTTTCTCTTGATATGGATAGCATTTTACAGCATGTCTTTTTGTTTAAAAAATTAATTTATTTATTTTCTTGTTTATATCATTAATTTCCATGAGATTTTGAGCTACAAATTTTCTCCCCATCTTTCTCTTACAGAATACCTCAAGACAGCCATCCCACTGTATAACCTCTCCCCCAATCTGCTCTCTCCTATGTCCTCCCCTTCACCCCTCTGACTTTCCAGTAGGGCAGGATGGATCTCCCTGCTCCAGTGCCTGTATATCCTAATTCTCAGTTGGATGTATTTAATAATAATAATAATATATATATATATGTATATATTTTAAACATTTGATTATAGAACTTTAAATTCTAGATTCTTTCCCTTCCTCCCTCGTCACCCACCCCCACTGGAAGGACAAGCAATTAAATACAGGCTGTACATGTGTAATTACGCAGAACCTCTCCAGTGCGCATATTGTGAGAGACTGATTATATGTTCCTCTTCCACCCT
>CM053588.1:267698383-267748189 GCA_028646515.1 Pseudochirops corinnae
CTCTTCTGGCCAAATCACACAACTCTTCTCAAAGTGAGCCCCAAACCAAAACCTCACATCAGGGCGTATATAATAGCCTTCTCCTGGCTTAGAGAATGTCACAGCCTTCTGGACCCACTGTCCAATCACAAAGCTACAAGGTGCGGGCATTCCTGGAAAACAAGCCTGGCGCCACAGGCTCCACATGACCACATTCAGCCTATTAAGGAACAGAGTATACTTTCAAATATCCAAAGGTCCTCAGAGTCACGTAGCCACATTAGCAAAGGGCCTAGGGGCAGGGAAGATCTTCAGATTCCCATAACACCAATATTTGGGGATTTGAGAAGCACAAAGAGAAATGGCTCTTTCAGAAAGAGCCCATCATCACGAGTTAGGCATTTGCATTTAGTTACACATTTTACATTTAGTTTAATATCATCAATGCACTCACTTTAAGGATGCTGTCTTTTTGCTTTGATATGGATGGGGTGGAAAGTCCTCTGAGAATAGGAAAAGTCTGGGGCTGAGGAAAAGTGGCCATCTTAAATACTAATTTTGGATCAGGGCCTTGAAGGATTTAAATAAGTTGGGGGGGGGGGGAGGGAGAGAGAAAGTTTTCTTCTAGGTTGTTATATCTATGTATTTTCCAGGTAGAAGCTGGGGGTAGGGTTGGAGGATGGCGTACATATGGCTCATACCCACCCACCAAACCCATGTCTTGAATTTTCTTATATAGCATCCTGTCTGTTTTCATTCAGTCCCTATCCTGACTTCATCATATCCTGGCAACCTTCTTCTATCTTTCTTCATCTGTCGACTCAGCTTTAAAAAATGCTGCCCATTATCAGGCAGTTGGGGAGCAATGATTAATGTGGGCACACAGTGTGCAGAGCTCTTCTTGGGGATGGTCTGTTCATCTCAGGAGTTTTACAGCTTGATCTACTTAAACATTATATCTAGCTTAAGGGACTTTTTATATCTGCCTGGTTTCCTTTCTCTGCCTTGTAAACTCTGGTAAATACAAAATCTTTCCTCTCTGCTCTTTTATAATCCCTGCATCCAGTAAAATGTAAGTCCTTTGAGGTCAGGGCCTTTTTTTCTGTGTGTTCCCCATAGTTTGCTGACACATAGTAGGCTTTTAATACTGGCTAATGCATGATAAGTTGAATTGAATCGAATAGATCCTGCCAGATGGCTTTTTTTTTCAGTTAATTTCCCTTGCCAGTGTGATTTTGCTGACATTTGAAAATGGAAACAGTTAGAAAGGGAAATGGACTGTGGAGGTGTTACAGCAGATCCTTTGCAAAGAATTGAGGACTTCAGCAATTAGAACAGAGAAAAGGTCAGTAAATAAACAGTTAATTGTTACATTGTTATCAACATGACTCTTGGATCAGTGATTAAAGTGGAAACATCATCTAGTTCCAAGAAGTTTGTATTTCTGAGAAGATACTTAAAAGATTCTGCCTGCAACAGGATGTAGTCACCTGATGTAGCTTTAGCAAGAGGAATCTAACTTGAAGTCATAAAATAACTTAATTGTTAGGAAACCACACTATGGCTTTAAAGTTTGCAAAGCAGTTTACATACATTCATTCACTCCTTCCAGTCTCAGAGCTTCTAGCTGTGTGACTATGGGCACTAAGTCAGTTTGCTCATTTGTTTAATGGTGAAAGTAATGTCTCTGATACCTGTAGCAAACCATGAGGTACATATTACAGATCCAATTATCACCTTTTTAGAGATAGAGAAATTGATTTGGCTAGTCCAAATTCAATAGCCCGTAAGCGTCAGGACTGAAACCCAAGTCTTCTTGATTATAGGTCCAATGCTCCAGCGGGTACCATCTTGGACTTGAGAGGGGTGAGTAGGTGGTCTCTTGAGAAGCAGTGTGGTGCAATTTTTGTCAGAGGACTAGGGTTTAAATCCCTTGTTTGCTACTTCCTGCTTATATGACATTTTACAAGTTATAATGTACAAACTCTGTTCTTCATCTGTAAAATAAGGAAATTAATCTCGCTGGTCTATGAGTCTTTCTGGCTCTAAATCTCTGATCCCATACGACCTTAAACAAAATGTTTTCCATCTTGTTCATCTAGTAAACTTTGATCTTACATTTATTTCTTCTCATTTTTATATAATAATACAGAATTTTTAAAATGCTGAAAGTGTATAATACCTTGCTAATGAGAGCTGATTGTGTTAAGTGGCATTGATGCCATTTACACAGAATTTTCTTCATCACTAGCAGTATCAACTCATGGAAATTATATAACATCTTTTTCCCTCAGAGCTCCTAGTTAGAGCAGTCAATTGCTCAACCATGTGAGGGGAATTAATTTTTCTAGTTCACCTGAGCTGTGTTTAACCTGTGACCTCATCTCATGTAATGTGTGGCACTTAGATGGCCCCCATACTTAATGGACCTCAGATGGATGAACATCTTGTATCCAAATGGAAGTTTCATTGCTGTTGGCTCATGGTAAAATCTCCTCAAGATTCGGAGTTTAGGGTATAAGGTGCCAGAAAAACAATTCATCTAGGATGCCTCTTCTCCATTTGAACAAGGTCCAAATATAACAAAATTAAAAAGCTCTTAATGAAAAATATTTTTCTTGCATAGAAACACAATTCAGTTATAAATAGGAAATAAAGCTCATGTGAACATTTTAAGACATTTCTACCAAATCTCCACCTATCGTTCATATATACATATACACAATATATACGTACATACATGTGAGAAAGGTTCCTCATGTGTTGAAACATTCTTGTGTTTATATTTGGAATCTCTATGTTTTCCAGGTCCCTGAAAAATATGGTTAACAATACTAACTAGTTGATAAATTAGAATTAGAATTTGAAGCAATTTCTAATTTTTGTTCTTGTTTTTGATGGTCACAAACTTTACAGCCCACTGAACGAAACATTTCAAAATTATGAAGTTAATATTTTAGCATAAAGCAACCATCTAAATTCATGTTAGTATATGTATGTGTTTATATATCTATATACGTGTACATAAATATATGTACAGATGAATATTGTGTACACATATATGCACACACAAGGTCTTTGTTTCTTTACATGTTTGTATATTTATAAAGTTTATGTTTGTAGCTGTTATAAGCATATTCAGTTTTGCTCCTGTGGAATCTCTGGTCTGGTCACTTAAAAGCGGGATGATATTATGGCAGCATTTTTATACACTTCTTTTTAAAACCTATTTTTCCCATTTCTTTTATTTACAATCAGTAGAATGTAATCTTCTTGAGGGCAAGGACCATTTCATGTTCTACTTCTTCTCTACAGTGCCCAGCACAATGCCTGACATATAATAGGCACTTAACAAATTCTTATTGAATTAAAGTTTCATCAACTTCTCTGCATCATTGGCCATGCAATTTACCAAGGGGGCTTAATGCAAAAAGTTCTGAGATAAATAAGTAGAACATATTACTTTCCCCCTAGTGGAATGTCACTGAAGTGAAGATGGTAAGGTGGCTGAGGTCCAACTTTGCAATCTCTTTTTGTGTTGGGGTTCTGCATTAGCAATTATCCATCATAACTGTTAGAAATAGCCCTAATTCAAGATTATAAGGATCTCCTGAAATCTCCTCAAGATTCGGGGTTTAGGGTATAAGGTGCCAGAAAAACAATTCATCTAGGATGCCTCTTCTCCATAAAAATTATCCTCTGAAAACTTCCAGAGTCATCCCTTATGGAACTTATTTGTCCAGGGTTTCTTTCTCCCTTCCACCTCCAAATATGTATAAAGAGAGTCATTTTGGAATAATAGGTGTAGAAAATTCCTAAAGACATTCTCCAGTTAAGGATGGGAATTTGTCAATCAAAAGAGTCAGAAACCTTCCTTTTTTAAAAAAAAATTAGGATTTAATTTAGACAAAAGAGCCTGATTCTCACTTTACCTACACTTTACCCCATGTAAAGATGTCTTTTTGTCCAGTTAGAAAGATGTAGTTCAATCAATTTGACTCTTTTAAAGGCAGAAATGACATCTAAGGGAGCTATTCAGTTACAGTTAGTGAATAATGATCCAATCCCTCTGACTTCTAGGCCTGCATAGGGTCCTACGCAGCTTCCTTTTTATCCCCCAAAGAAACCACTGGGCTTCTACTGATGAGCAAACAACCCTGCACACATAAATGGACTCCTGGGAAGAAGGCTTTTGGGGAGAAGAGGGAAAAGTTGCTTTTCATTAAGCTGATGATTTTTGTTCTGTTCAGAGACTTGTGAATTCTTGGGCCGAGATCCGGCATTAATTTCTGATAAAGCCTTACAAAGTCTGGGCCTTCCTCTGTGGTCATGGATGGGTTTAGCGGTGCACTGTCAACTGCTCTGTTTAATAAGAACTATAGAACATGAATTTGGACCGACTTCAAGAGATAGCAGATGAGAGAAGGGTCTGGTGTACTATGGCCCATGGGGTCACAGAGTCAGACCCAGAATAACAACAGAAGTAGTCCTAGAGAATTTCCTGGGGACATTGAGAAGTTAAGTGACATGCCCAGGTCGCATTGCCTATCTGATGAACATCTCCCCTAATCCTCATTCTTCTATAAGTATTATCTTCCCCTATTAGAATGTAAACTTCTTGAGGACAGAGATTATCTTGACTTTTCTAATTGTATCTTAGCAGCAGGGCTTGGCATATAGTGTGTGCTTTTTCCATTCATTCCTTCATGTTTCAGAGGCAGGACTTAAACCCAGATATTCTTGTCCCTAAAGTGAGCTCTCTATCAATTATGCCATGCTGCCTTTCATTTAGAATTGTAGAGAAATGAAAGATGTAGCCTTAAAATATAGTTGCAGAAATGCAACCAGCTTAGATAGTATACTGTGGGTCCTACTTTATGGAAAGAAAATGTTACAGATCAATAACCCTTTGTGGGAAAAGACAGAAGGAAACAAAAGGATGCACAGAAGAGTTATAAGGTCTTCATCATATTATAAACTCCTGGAGCACAGGGACTGTCTTTTGCCTCTTTTTCTGTCTCTAGAGTTTCTGACAATGCCTGGTACACAGAAGGCACTTAATAAATGTTGATTGATTGTTAGCATAATTTGAAATCTTCTCCCACTGAACTTTTAGAAGGCTAGAAAATGGCAGTTTTTTAATCTTTAGACACATAAAATTACTGTTTCTCTTATTGACTGAAAAGAACGAGGCACACACTCTAAGAGGAATATCCAATGCTTCTGCAGTGGATTGTGGGAAGGAGGAGGTGGCTTATTTTTAGTAAGGTTCTATTCTGAAATTATTGCATGTTTCTTTCTACTTTGTAAAATTGTACAATGAACTTTTCTACCTGACCTTGGTCTTTAGGAAGAATTCCTTAGTCTTTAAAGGTGGATACAATCTTTTTATAGGTTCTGAGAAATAATTTTTAGGCTGTCAATAAATTCTAGATGACAACAATGCTGCTCATTATTGCTTGTCGATCAATGAGAGGTTTAGTCATGCAGATGTGAAAAGGTGTATTTTCCCACATAAAATAGCATAGCTTCAGTAATCATGATGAATATAGTAGAAAAATTTCACTCACAGAGACTGAAGGTATTTTAGACTTTCAAAGTGGTTTTCATCAAGGTAAGAAAGTGGATTGTAAGACAGATTCCTAAAATAAAGAAAAAACAATGTACCCTTATCAGGAAAAGAAAAAGAAGGCATGTTATTATTTATAAAGTTCAACATGAGACCATTAAATCTGATTCTGAAGGAAAAAGAAGTTGCTACTTACAGTTTTTGTAAAACTTTCAGTTCTTTAAAAACATGGTGAGGTAAGTCCATGATCATGTTGTTAGACAGATCCCTAGTAGAGAGAATGAGAAACCATGACGATTAGATGTCAGTGCATTAAATTGGATATAGAACAAATGAGACATTCTCTGAATTGGCATGATAGTTCCATTGGACGCAACAAAAAAAATCTGAATCTTACTTGAAATTATATTTTACCCATTCCTCTACAACATGGCTCTTTGAACGAACTCAGCTAGTTTAATTAAATTACTGTGACTTCCAGAGTAAAATCACACTTGAGATACTACCTATGCATCCCTGGACTCCAGTTTCCTCATTCCCAAAATGATTGGGTTGAACCAGGTTTCTAGAGAAGTGATGAAAAAGTATGTTACTCACTTATTGATAGAAGTGCTGAACCCAAGATGAAGAATAAATCATGTTTTGAGCCCAGCCAAGGAAGAAATTTGGTTCACTTAACTTTCTAGATTTATTGTGAGGGATTCCTTTGTCCTCTTTCTCTCTTTTTTTCCCCCATTGGGGGTATGATAGGTAGGGATAAAGAAGAAAAAAAAAAAAAAGAAAGAAAAGGGTGTCATTGAAGTATTTTTTTCAATCATAGAAAAGAATAGAAGGCCAGAAAACCAAGTAGGAAACTTTGAGAGTGACATGTCAAATTTATTTAAAAGAAAAGCAGACTACACGTCACAATGATCTGCAGTCCTTCCATTATCCTGTGGTTGAGATATGTCAGGAAACGCCTGTTTTATTTGGTGTTTATTAAGTTCATAATCTAAACCAATAACATATATAACATATAACATGCATAAACATACATGCAAATGAATGAATAAATTAGTGAATAAAATAAAAATAAGTGGTTGGATTATATGGTCTCTGAGGCTCCTGCTAGTACTAAATATATGATTCTTTAATTCTTATGACCTCACTCCCACAAACACTTGCCGTTTTTGCTCGGTAATTGCTCAAAGACAGACACAATCTTTATGAGTCAAATGTGATCAATCCAGTCTAGGATTCCTTATTCAGCTCAGACTAGTTTCTAAGAAGTCTCTCCTGACTAACCCTACTCAACATGATCTATGTTTGGCTTTAAGGAAATAAACTGACAAATCTCTTACACCTAGCTTGAGACATAGTGATATATTTGTTGACTCTATTCATGCTGCCTATAACTCCTATCTCATCAAAAGCAGTGCCATTGAGAAGTCATTCATTCTACAAACGTTGCCATTCACAAGTAGAGTTGGGGATAGCTGATCTGTGGGGTTTTTGTCCTGACAAAATAATCCATAGAACATGAACCATTGGAATCTTCTCTGGTTAACATGAAGGAGGTGAGAGGATGGAATGAAATTAGGATAGAAAAGGAGAATGTTCTGTATCCTCATCCCCAAAGGTCCCGTAACAGAGAAATTGCTAGTCATGGCTCTGTTAGAAATATCTTGCTCACTTTCACCCATGCTGTTGTTGTTCTCAGCGGTATCCAACTGTTCAAGACTTTATTTGGGGGCTTCTTGGGAAAGCCAGTGGTGTGGTTTGCTATTCAAATTTATTATCCGATCCAGATCTTGATTTCTGCTATGTACTGCCCCGCCAGGACGTTGTTCTTCCCTCCATAATAAAATCACTACCCGACTCAAAGACTGTCTCTCTTCCTCAATCCCTTCCTTCATTCTAGGGGCCCTAACAGTCATTCCAAATTCCTACATATAGTACATACAATTTATTTTTTAAGTTTTAATATTTTCTTAGTAGTCACTACTACTTACAATTCGCCTAAATTTTTTAATGAGGAAAAGGTCTTGTCTGGAACAAAGTCAATTTGATTTCTAGGAAGAAACCTGAAAGACAAATCAAGAGTCATTACTGGTTATTTTTGTATGTTCCCGTAATTAGGCCATTCTCTGAGCTGTCATAGATCCAGGATTAATTTAGTGCTTCTTTCTAAAGTCCCACCAGGAAGGAAGCATCTCTTGATATAGAACACAAATAGTGCTGCTGTCTTGTCTCCCACCAAGTGGAGTTTGCTGTGATGAGAACATCCATCATCTTCTCCCCTGGCCAATACTGCTAAATGAAATATGATTCAGTATATGGAGTGTGGTTGACAAAGGGAGGAAGCACTTGAACTTTGAACATTGGTTATTTTGGTGACTGGATTTTTGTCAATGTAACCTCAGAGATTCTCAAAAAAGAGCAAAATCACATTGATAGAGAGACCCTAGGGAAGATACTTTTCTTTAAGAGAAGGCAAGAAAAAACAAAGCTGAGCCCACTCGTCCCATTGTCTTAGGCTACCAGCACATTTTAAATTGTGAGTAACTCGTTTAACATTATCTATCTCTTGCACTCTAGTTTTCCTTTCTTGGGTAAAGGAAGGAAGGAAGGAAGGAAGAATAGCAGGCAAGTCACATACCATTCCCTCTCCATCTCATATTTTCAGGGTAGCAGAAGTTATGGTTTGCACTTTGTAGATGAAGTGCTCTCTTCTCATGCATTGATATTAATACCATGCAAAATGGCAATAGGGGCTCTTTCTAGATTTGCTAGAAGGAAAAGAAAGCATCGTATTTGGAGAAGTAAAACTGAGTTCAAATCCATATTCTTTTGTTTACTACTGATGTGACTCTGCACAAGTCATCCCACCGCTTTAGGCTTCATTTTCCTGCTCTGTAAATGAGAGGGGTTACACTGCATAGTGTGAACAGGGCACTTGAAGTCCAGAAGCTGGGGGCTCCAGTCTCTGCTTAGACATTTATATAATGCTTTAAGATTTGCAAAGTGCTTTGCAAAAAAATGGCTTCATTTTACCCTTACAACAATCCTGGAAGAAGCATGCTATTATTATTCCCATTTTAAAAATGAGGAAACTGAGGCAGACAACTGAAGTGACTTGTCTAGGGTCACACAGTTAGTGAGTATTTGAGGCTGGATTTGAGTGCAGGTCTTACCGACACAAAGTCCATCACTCTATTCATTGTGCCACCTAGCTGCCCACTAGTGTTGCACTATGACCAGTCTGTAAGGCAGAGAAAGACCGTGTGGGGAGGGCTTTAAAATGGTATCCATGAAGATAAGAAATGAGTTGTTGCTTCAAACTGGCAAAGTCCCACAGATCAGCTTGGCCGAGTTTGGGGCACATACATCTGCCATGCTTGCAATGCTCTCCCTGGTCATCTCTGCCTCTTGCAAGATTCAGCTCACTTCCCACTTTTTGCAAGCTGTCTCCCTTGATCCCCTTTACTATTGGTGCATTCCCTCTGATATGACCTCCTATTTATCATATCTATATCTATATCTATCATCTATATCTGTACACACACACACACATACACACACACACATATATAGTATGTAAAATTGGTTTTTTGGTATATTGTCTTTCCCACCAAAATGCCAACTTCTTGAGGGCAGAGTTCTCCCTCCTTCCCCTTCTTTATATTCCCAATGCTTAGCACAAGGCCCGGCCCAATATAATTACTGTTTGTTGATGCACTGACAAAAATCTCCCAGAAAATAGGACCTTCTACAGAAGTCTACATGGCTAGCATACTCATTTCATGGCTTACACTTCCACATCTAAGCTGTAACTGAAATGCTGGGTTTTTTTTAATTTTTGTTTTTTCATTTTTATTCAGTATTTGTTCTTGATTTGCAAATAAGTCTGTTATGTACTTACAACACTGTGAGTTCATCACATGCCAGAAAGGTGGAATTCATTAGGGACTTAATCTGATTGCCTTCCAAATCCCTGAAAATCAAGAAAACTCAGATATATCAAAGAGCAGAGGGATCTGATTCCGAGCCCCTGCCAGCCCCTTCCAGGCCCATCCTCTCTCCTTCCCTTTCTGCCCAGGCCCTTTTCCCAGTGGCTAGTGGCAAGGTTAGAGTGATGAACCCTGTGTCCCCTCTTGGTAGATTGTCCTTGAAGTAAGCATTAGCACTTTATTTCAAGAGCAGAAATTGTTTTCCTCTGAATGGTTCCACGTGACAACTTCATCCGTCATGTCCTCTTTTTCAGATTCTTCAGTAACAGTGAAATGACAGGTTAGTGCTCTGAAGAGTTAAGGAACAACTGCCTCCATTTCAGAGGACTCCCTTCTTGCCATTTACCCAGGGACCTGTTCACTCAAGGTCTCCTCTGCTCCTCCCAGATGTTGTACAGCCAGCCCCCCTCCCACTTAATCCCTTACAGATTTGAAGACTGTTATTATGTTTTCACTTAGCCTGCTCTTCAGACTAAAAGCCTCCTTTGTTCTTTCCTTGCAAGACCAATTTGTCCTCCTCTGGACTCTCTAATTTTTCCACATCACTTCTAAAATGTGTTTAAGATAAACACAGCTATCTTATAAAAGCCTTAGGGGCATCAAATACAACAGAAAGCGTGTATTCTTATTTCCAGGCTCTGTTACGTCATCTTTCTGGTAACATATGCAAATAGGAAGGTAGGCTTCTTAACGAAAGCAGAGAATTTCTGTCTCATATTAAGCCTGGGTCATCTGTGAATACTGTAGGTCTCTTCTTTCTGTTGTTTTTGTTTGGCCAGCCCTGGAGTGAGCTGAGGTTACAAGGTATCAGATCTTACAGGTATGATCATAAAGAGACTTCTGGTAGGGCATTAGAGTGATCAGGCAGGTTGAGCCAGCCATCCAGAAACCAGATAAGAGGGCAAGCCAAGGGAGGGACAAGGGGAGCCAGAATCTCTCATTCTCTTTATCTGTCTATCTATCTATCTATCTATCTATCTATCTATCTATCTATCTATCTATCTATCTATCTCTCTCCCTCTCTTTATCTCTGTCCCTTTGTCTCCTGCTGTTACATGTTCTAGGAAACTCTCCTGCATTCACTCTTCAGACCCATCCTCCGGCCCTGCCTTAAACACCTCTTAGACATTGTACATTTAACACAGTGCCAAGAGAGAGAGGGAGAGAGGGAGGGAAGGAGAGAGAGAGACGGAGAGACAGAGAGAGAGACAGAAAGACAGAGAGAGACAGAGAGAGAGAGACAGAGAGAGACAGAGAGAGAGAGACGGAGAGACAGAGAGAGAGAGAGACGGAGAGACAGAGAGAGAGACAGAGAGACAGAGAGAGACAGAGAGAGAGAGAGTAGGTCTCTTCTTTCTCTATTTCTCTATCTTATCTATCTCTATCTGACGTCTCTCTCCCAATATCTATCTATATATCTATCATCTCTCTCTATCTCTCTCCCTCTCCTTATCTCTATCCCTTTATCTTTCTGTATCTCTTTATTTCTTTCTATCCCTATCTGACTTCTCTCTCCCTATATTGATCTATGTATCTCTATATCATCTCTCTCTTTATCTGTCTCTCTCAGTCTCTCTCTCTCCCTATATCTATCTGTATCTTTCTCTCTATAGCTCTTCTCTCTCTGTCTCTGTATCTCTGTCTCTCTGTCTCTCTCTTTCTGTTTCTGTCTCTGTCTCTCTCTCCCTCCCTCCCTCTCTCTCGGCACTGTGTTAAGTGTACAGTGTCCGAGAGGTGTTTAAGGCAGGGCCAGAGGATGGGTCTGAAGAGTGACTGCAGGAGAATTTCCTAGAACATGTAACAACCAGGAGAAACCTCTGAGAATTGCTAGAGGAAAGGCTGCCAGCCCTAGGGCTTCTGTTGCTTTCTAAGTTGGAGATACTCAGCCTGCTACCTGGTCTCACTTGCCCCTAGAAGACAGATTTAGAGCTGGAAAGAAACAGAATCACAGATATAGAGCTGGAAGAAATGTCACTGGCCATCTAGCCCACGTCTTTTATTTAAAAGGTGAGATGAAATGACTCATCCCAGGCCACATGGATGCTAAGTGTCATAGCTGAGATTGGAGGCTCAGTTCATCTGCCTTCCAGGACCTAGCTTTGAACCCCGGTTCAGCTATCTTGTGTCATGCCTACCTTTGGTCCTCAGTTTCATCTATTACATGAAGAGGTTGGAGTTAGGTTTTAGAGATGACCAACTTGAAAGACAGGCAGCTTGGGAGGGGGAAATGACTGGCAGCTGCACATTACTGCCATGGAAGATTACCATGGCTCTGAAAGCATATCCAGATTTCTCTAGAGGCTGCCTGTATATTGGCATGGTGTCAGCATCCCCTGGGTGTTTGTGACCAAGTGTTTCAAGAATAGAGTACGAGGTGTGCAGAAAATGGAGTGTGGACAGAGTTAGGTGGTCAGCAACAGAGTTGGTTCAGAGCTTAGTGGTATGAATCAGAGAGAACACCAGTAGTGAAATAATGCTGAGGGCAACTGAGTCAGGGTATGCTGAACTATGGATCCTGGGCAGTTTGTGGACAAATCTCCGTGTGGCTTCCCAGAGGGTTGGGTTTTCTCCTAGGACTGACCTTGATTTAGAAAGTCAGGGAAGATTGAAGATAAGGATCCTACTTGGTAAGTAGCCAGGCTGTCAGTCACCTGAGAAATTGTATATGCCTTCAGGCTTAGAGTCTCCCTCACTGAAATGATTGTAGTATTTAGATAGAAAAGAGGAAAGAATCTTATTGGCTGTTGTACATCTGAGTGGCCTGATTCTGAGTCCCTCACTTAATTCTAGGTGGGGGGAAAGTGTTCTGGAGTGTAGATAGTGGTGCAGGGGGCAAGCTGACCGAGGTCTTGGAAAAAAAACAATCAGACCAATGTGTGAATGGATCTTTAGCAGTGGGATTGGCTGATTTCTGAGGTCTCTTCCAACTCTTGATGTTACAACATTTATTCTTATTTGTCTATCACTCTCCTGATACTTCATATGTTTTCCAGTTATTATTTAGTTGGTTTTCAGTCATATCCTCTTTGTGACTTCTTTTGGGGTTTTCTTGACAAAGCTACTGGAGTTTTGAATTTCCTTCTCCAGTTCATTTTACAGAAGAGGAAACTGAAGCAAACAGGGTTAGGTGACTTGCCCACAGTCACACAGCTAGTAAGCTTCTGAGGCAAGATTTGGACTCAGGTCTTCCTGACTCCAGGCCTGTTGCTCCTTCTGCAGCACCACTGAGCTGCGCATATCTTCCCATACAGCCACCTTTTTGGGGATGCGGAAGATTATGCAAGTACCCTATGGATTAAATTTCTCGCATCACTATTGCCTGTTGGGTTTTGGTTTTGGCAGATTTCTTTATAATGGCAGAGAGTGAGTAAAGAGCTTGGGGTCAGTGAGCAAGCAAAGACTGAGATGAAAGTAGAATCTAATTCTAGGAAAGGTAACCAAATGAAAGTTGGTAAAAATAGATTTGCTTGTAGATTGAACCAGAGTTCTTGCAACTGAAAAGAGAGGAAGAGAGAAGACTGTCCACATATACCTGGCATAGTGCCTGGAATATTTGCCATTCAGTTGTCTTTTAGTCCAGTCTGACTCTTCATGAACCCATTTAGCATTTTCTTGGCAGAGATATTGGAGTGGTTTGCTATTTCTTTCTCTGGCTCATTTTACAGATGAGGAAACTGAGGCAAACAGGGTTAAGTGATTTGCCCAAGGTCACACAGCTAGTAAGTGTCTGAGGCTAGATTTGAACTCAGAAAGTTGAGCCTTCCTGTCTTTAGGCCTGGTGCTCTATGCATTGTGCCACCAAGCTGCCTGCCTGGAATATAGCAGGGGATTAATCTGTGGTGGGTAAATTGAATATCTGCTATTCCAGATATCATGGAAATATGGCAGGTGCATCACGACAAACTAAATAGCAGTAGATATACCCGGGAAGAAGTGGTACCTGGGCGGTGTAGTGGATAGAACACCGAGCCTGGGGTAAGGAACACCTTGGTTCCAATACGGCCGTAGACCCTGAGTAAGTCACCGTCTCTGTTTGCCTTCACTTTCCTCGGCTGTAACATAGGAATAATAACAGTATCTACCTCTCAGGGCCAAACGAGGTAATATTTATAAAGCATTTAGCCAAGCACCCGGGACGCAGCACATACTATAGGAATGCTTCTTCACTTCCCTTCCCCGATAAAGCTCACGAATTCGAATTTTTGTTGTTCGGTCCTGTCTGACTCTATGTGACCAGATTTGGGGTTGTCTTGGCAAAGACGCTGGAGTGGTTTGCCATTTCCTTCTCTGGATCATTTTATAGATGGGGAAACTGAGGCAAACAGGGTTAAATGACTTGTCCAGGGTCACATAGCTAGTGTCTCAGGACACATTTGAACTCAGGTCTTCCTGACTCTAGGCCAGCACTCTATCCACTGTGTCACCTAGCTGCTCTTGAGCTCAGATACCTATACAGAAAAATACAAAGTGAAGTTTTAAAATGGGAAGAATTAGAGCTCCTATTGCAATGATGAATATTTCATCTTATAGTTATCACCGAGATTTGATAGGAGAGCACTCATGATCAGAATATATGGCTATGGAAGGATATGACTTATTCCAAAGGAATGGAATTAGATTTTTTTTTAAAAAGGTGATTAAGTAGTATTGTATATTTCTTACTTATATAAGAGAATCCAGGAATCAAAGTGAAAAGTATAATTGAGATCATTTAAATGAGGCTAGAGAGATAGAGAGAGAGAGAAAGACAGAGAGACAAAGAGACAGAGAGACAGAGAGACAGAGAGACAGAGAGAGAGAGGGAGAGAGGGAGAGAGAGAGAGAGAGAGAGAAAGAGAGAGAGACAGGGAGAGGGAGAGGGAGAGAGAAGAGAAGAGAAGTCGGATTGTCTTGGAAATATACCACAAACCACTAAGTGGAGGAAATAACATAGGTGAGAAATTCAGGAAATGGTTTACAGTTTTGGCAGAAAGGGCTGCTATAGTAGTGATGAGGGACTTCAACCATCTGGACATCTGCTGTAGTTTTCTCTCTGCCAAAAAACAGAGCAGCCAATAAATTCTTGACTTGCTTTTAGTGATAATTTTATTTTTCAAAAGATACAGGAAACAATGAAGGAAAACACTATTCTAGAACAATAATGAAGAACATTACTGAAGTGGAAATGATGAGGACTTTAGGGAGAAAGAAGCAAACACTATATATTTAGGATTTATAATAGAAAATAAAAGGAAAGACAGGCATTCACACCCTACCTAAATCTTAGGAAAGAAAGAGAAAGAAGGGATTAAGTTCCATGGCCTAAAATTCTATAAGGATAGATGGATAATAGAGGGATAGGAAATTCTCATAAATGTGTCTTCAAACGTATGAGCTGCCTCTTTGTATGTATTCCCTACAGGTATATCTCCATTTGTCTACCTTGGTCACATTCATTCCTTGTGTGTAACTTTCTCTATGTATTTATTATGTGTGTCCATTCTTCCCACTGATGTTGTGTGTACTTGTGGGAGAATATAACCTAGGTTAATGGATTGTGAGGATTATTCTGTTATTTTTCTTACCACATTAAATGCTTTTGTTTTGAACCAAAAGGTAAACACATTGATGGGGGCTCATCGGCTATTGTTTTAGAGGTAGAAGACTCATAGGGTACCTTGAGTCTAGCTGTATGCTGGAGGATAATGTGAATTGTGTGGTGCAAGTGGAATATGGAGCTACACTGTGAAACTCATTCAGGATCTTCATCTTGGATGCTCTAGTGCAGAGGTGGGGAACCTGAGGCACATGTGGCTTTCTAGGTCCTTAAGTGCAGCCTTTTGATTTTAGGATTTGTTCCGTAAAATTTGGATTCAGAACCTTAAGGCCACAGTTCCCTACCCTTGCTCTAGTGTCATAAGGAACAACTGGATGAAAATGAACATTTTCCCATTTTTTCTACCCAGGATATAATCAGTCAATTTAAATGAAATGCTGAAACTAAGAAGATAAAACTAAAATTAATATTAAAATAAAATCCTACACAGGTTAAAATAAACCAACTTCACAAGTACAAGTTGGAACTAGTATGACTAAACAACAATTTATTGTGAAAAAAGACTTGGGATTTTAAAAGACTAAAATTTCAACATGAATCAGCATTGAACAAAGGCAATCAAAAAATAATTCCAACCCAGGCTCATAATTTTCCAGAACAAAGGAGGTCATAGTCTTGCTGTTCTCTACCATGGTAAAAACATACTTAGAGCATTATGTTTGATTCCTGGAGCCATATTTTAGGAAGGAAGTAGATAACTTAGAAATTATCCAGAGAAGGAAGCCCAGGAAAATGAAGGCACTAGAAATCGTGGCAGATACTGTCTATTTCCAAAGATAATTAGGGTAAAAGGAAAAGAATCTATATATTCTAACATGCTTATAGCAGTTCTCTTTGTGGTGGCAAAGAACTGAAAATTTCAGGGATGCCCATCAAATGGGGAATGGCTGAACAAGTAGTGGTATCTGATTGTAATGGAATCCTACTGTGCTATAAGAAACGATGAGCTCAATGATCTTAGAAAAACATGGAAAGACTTGCATGAAATAATGAAGAGCAGAATGAGCGGAACCAAGAGAACATTGTATATAGTAACAGTAATATTGGTTTAGGAACAATTTTGAGTGAGTAAATTATTTTGACTACTATAAATATCCAAATTAACTATAAAAGACATGTGAAGAAAGATATTATCTGCATCCAGAGAAATAACTCATAAATAGAAGTATGTATGGAATAATTTTACATATATAAACCTTTTTGTGTCTAATGGTAGCCAGCTCTAGGGTGGGGCAGGGGTTGGGGCAAGGGAAGAAAAAAAATTTATAGAAAATTTTGTTGTATATTTGAAAGGAATAGCCTTTTGATTTTAGGATTTGTTCTGTAAAATTTGGATTCAGAACCTTAAGGCCACAGTTCCCTACCCTTGCTCTAGTGTCTTAGTAGGTTTGCAGTTTCACGTACAATCATCTTTTGTTTATTGTACTGTGTTATGGAAATGCTTGTTTTGTTCCATAAATTAAAAATAAAACAAAAAAAGAAAAAGGACTATCAAGCATGAGAAATAGACATTTTGTTTGACCTTCAAAGGCAGAACGAGGAGCAATGGGTGAACATTGAAAAGAAGCAGATTTTAGCTTGATGCAAGGAAAACCTTCCATACAACAGAAACTGTCCAAATTAGAATGGAATGCCGAAGTAGGGAGTTCTACCTCACTGGAAATCTATCAAAGGCCAGATGAAAACTCAGTGCGTATTTTGTAGAAAATAGTGGACTTGATGGCTACTAAAATTCTGGAATTCTATGATCTTTCCCTTCCTCTCTGTTTTCCCTTTGCGTGGAGGTGGAGAGCAAGGTCATATGGTCCTTTAATTATAATCTTATAGATGTAGCACTATTGCATTATTTTATAATCCAGGTAACTGGGAGCTTGCCCAAGGACACAGACATAGTTAGTCAGTTCTTCCTACTCTATTTTTGTTCCTGTTTTAATTTTTCTTTTCTCAACTGAATGGAAAGTTACAATAGGAACAACACTGGGATATGAATCATTAAAATCCATATAAAGGTTTCTGTCAAAGCAAGTGATTGAAACAGAAAGTGGGGTTAAAAAACTAAAGGACGTGAGTGAGAATCTCTTATTGGATAGATATCCAAAAAGAACAGCCATAAAACCTTTTTTTAAATGTGAAAAAAATGATACAAGAAATTTTGCTATTATCTTGATCAGTTTTATATATTACTTTCTTAAAGTCAGAGAATTTTACAACAGAATTCCTTTCCTCTTGCTTGTTTTTGTTATATTGAAACGTTTGTATTTCATGGTTAAGTTCACAAAAAAAAAAAATTAGAAAACTTTAAGGCAGCTAGATGGCATAGTGGATAGAGCATTGGGTTTGGAGTCTAGAGTCAAGAAAGCCCTAAGTTTAAATCTGGCTTCAGACTCTTATTAACTGAGTGACCTCGAACAAGTCACTTAATCCATTTTGCCTCAGTTTCCTCATCCGTAAAATGAGCCGCAGAAGGAAATGGCAAACAATTCCAGTATTTTTGCCAAGAAAACCCCAGATGAGGTCATAAAGAGTGGGACATGATTACTCCACTAGACAACAACAAAATGATCATTTTGTTGACTGAAGAGTTAGCTACTACCAACACATTTTACAGGTTTACTTTTTGTTCAAACTTTGTTGCTGTAAAGATAAAATCTTCATCACTTCAGCTCTGCTTTATTCATCTGAATGAATAAGCAATAAGAACTTTAATGTTTACTTACAGCCAATTAAGATGAGGCATGTAGTTACACATCTCCTTGGGGAGGGCTTCCAAGTGGTTATTGATCATTGACCTTTATAAAAGAAAAGATATTAATTAGAAATAAAATCTGATATCTTCAAACAGAACGAAGTCCTGATCTAGCCAAGAAGTTTTATTGGACTTGTCATCTGAAATCTAGTGGATTTTTTTTTAAGGACTGGTAGTATGATGTATTTAACTATGTGGGCCACTCTGCATAAAGAAAACTCCTTCTGCCTATATGAATCAGAGACTCACAGAATGTTGAGTAGCCTGAGGGCACTGTTAGATTAAATTGTCAGCCAGTCCATCAATAAACATTTATTAAGCACTTACTATTTGCCAAGGGGGCAGTTAGGTGACACAATAGATAGAATATACAGCCTGGAGTTAGGAAGACTTTTTCCTGAGTTCAAATCTGGATCAGACTTCTACTAGTTGACCTTGGACAAGTCACTTAACCCTGTTTGCTTCAGTTTCCTCATCTGTAAAATGAGCTGGAAGAGGAAATGGCAAACCACTCCAGTACCTTTGCCAAATTAGGGTCACAAGGAGTTGAAAGTAATTGAAAATGACTGAACAACTATATGCCTGGCACTTTGCGAAACACTGGGCAAATAAGGAGGCAAAAGACAGTCTCGGCCCTGAATGGGCTCACAATCTAACAAGGGAGGCAACAGCAATCCACTATGAACAAATAAGCTATTTACAAGATAAACAGTAAATAGTTAAAAAAGAGAAGGTTTTGGTAAAGACTTCCCATAGAAGATGAGATTTTAGTTGAGACAAGATGGAGTGCCTTGTTCATGGAACAGCAAGGAGGCCTGTGATCCTGGATCAAAGAGTATGTGGTCGGAGTAAGGTGTAAGAATACTGGCAGAGTATGGGTAAGGGGTAGGGTATGAAGGGTTCTGAAAACCAAAAAGACGATTTTGTATTTGGTCCTGGAGGTGATGGGGAATACCAGAAGTTATTGAGTAGTGGAGTGACATGGTTGCATCTGTGCTTGAGGAAAATCACTTTAGTAGCTGAATGCAGGATGGATTGGAGTGGGGAAAGAACTGAGGCAGACAGACTCATCAGCAGCTTATTGCAGTAGTCAAGACTGAGGTGACTTGGGCCTGAGAGATGACAATGAAATCAATAGACCTTGGCAATAGATTGGATATTGGCAGTGTGGGTGGTGTGAAAGGTAGTGAGGACTCAAGGATAGCACCTGGATTACAAGCCTGAAGAACTGGAAAGATGGTGTTGCCTTTGAAAGTAATAGGGAAATTAGGAAGGGGGTAAGGGATGACTGAAAGGGAAATATAATGAGTTCAGTTTTGAACATGGTGAGTTTAAGATGTCTAATAGAAATCCTGTTTGAGATGTCTGAAAGGCACTTGGAGATAGAAGATCAGGGGTCATCAGAGAGGGTAGGTCAGGATAGGTAGATCTGAAAATCATTAGCATAGAAATGGTAATTAAACCCATGGGATCACCAAGTGAATTAGAATAGAGGGAAAAGAAAAGAGGGCTCAGGACAGAACCCAGTGAAACACCTACAATTAAAGGGTATGGCCTGGATGAGGATCCAGCAAAAGAACCTGAGAAGGAGTAGTCTGATAGGTAGGAGGAAAACCAGGAGAGAGTGGTAACCTGAAAACCTAGAGAGAAGAGAATATCAAGAAGAGAGTAATCAATGATGTCAAAGGCTGCAGAGAGGTAAAGAAGAATGACAATTGAGAAAAGAGAAGCATTTAAGAGAGCACCGATAACTTTGCAGAGAATAGTTTTGGTGGAATGATGAGTTTGGAATCCTTCTTAAGGGGTTAAGAAGAGATTACGGGGAGAGAAAGTGGTGGCAGCTAATGTAAATGGCCTTTTAGTTTAGTTACAAAGGACAACAGAGAAATAGGATGATAGTTAGCAGGGGTAGAAGGATCAAGGGAGGGTTTTTTTGGAAGATGGCCAAGACAGGGGCATGTAATAGGGAGGGATCCAGTAGACAGGGAGACATTAAAAATAAATAATAGAGTGGGGATAACAGAGGGGGATGAAATGGGATCTCTTGTGCTAATACAGAGTTGGAGAACTTAGGTAAGGGTAAGATCATTGGTGCAAGATAAGGGTGAAAGAGGACATAGAGGCAAAAGGCATCTGAATGAGCTTAGATGAGGAAGAGGGAGAAGATGAGTTCTCAGTAAATGACCTCAATTTTTTTTTCTGTAAAACACGAGGCAAGGTTTTCAGCTGAGAGAGTAGAGAGAAGAAAAGCCTTGGGAGGTTTGACGAAGGATGAAAGGGTTTGGAAGAGCTACTGTGGAGATCTGGATAGTGAGCTGATAAGGGAAGTGTAGAAGTATTGCCTAGCAGCAGTGAGGGCCCAGTTGAGGTTATGTAACATTAATTTGTAATGGATTCAGTTGAAATTGTCGTGTGATTTTCTCCACCTTTGTTTAGCCACGTATCTATAGGAGCAAAGGCTGCAGATGGTGAGAATGATCCAAGGTTGAGGCTTGATGGGACACAATTGGTGATATGGGAAGGGGTCCCGGGATTCAAGAGTTGAGGACAATGTCGATTTGAAATAGCTCACCACGTGGACAAAACAAGAGAAAGGGGAAGGGAAAGAAAAGGCAATAAACAATTTATTAAGCATTTACTATGTGCCAGGTGCAATACTAAGCCTTTTATAAACATAATCTGATTTTATCCTCACAAACAAACCTGAGAGGTAGATGCTATGATTATCCTTCTATTACAATTAAGGGAAACTGAGGATGAGTGGTTAAGTGATTTGACTGGGGTCAGACAGCTAATAGAAGTCTGATCCAGACTTGACCTCAGTTCTTCCTGACTCCAGACCCAGGGCTCTATCACCGTGCCACCTAGATATCTCAAAGGAAGGAAAGAAAGGAAAAGAGGAGAGAGTAACTAACATGGTGGCCTGAGAGAGAACTAGGGCAGGGGGTCAAGGAATTGGAAGGTCATGGTGTGGAGGAAGAGAAAGGTTTATTAAGGGAAGAGATAGGCAGTAGCAAAGTTGGAAAGTTAATAAATTATAGTCAGAGGAGGGGATTTTGAAATTCTTGAACATAGTAGTAGTGTATTTGTGAGTAATGGTAAAATCAAGGATACAGCCATCTGTGTATGTGGCTGAGGGGTAGTAGAGGACTGATCATGGAAAGTGAGTATATTGAGAACCTGAGTAGTTAGGATGTTTGAGGGAGAGTCAATATGTACACTAAAATCACCTAGTACAAGGGCAGGAGTTGAGGAAGGGAGGATAATTGTGAGCCAGGCATCAAGGAGAAAGACCTGGAGAACTGTAGACAGTAACTACCAGAATTTTGATTGGGTTGTAATATGAATTGCAGGAAATTCAGAGGAATAGAGGTTTCTGAGTGATGGAGGTAAAGAGACAACCTGGAAGTGTCAATGGGGAGTAAAGGGTATTCTAACTCCCCCCACTTTAATGTAGGGAAGTGAGTGAAGATGCAGTCAGCATTGGAACTCATGGCTATGGAGGGAATCAGGTTTGGTGACAGCAAGAATATGGAAGGAGTGGGAGAGGAGAGGAAAAAATTTAGGAGGAAGGGAAGTTTGTTGCCTATGGAACCAGCATTTCAGAGAGCACAGTAGAAGAAATGGATGGATTTGGTTGGGACTTTGGGATACAAGGGTTGAAAGGAATGGGAATAAGGGACTGACTGGTAGGGGATGGGGAATACGGTTTGAATGATGATCTACAGAGGTTCAGAATCACGTGAATATGTAAGGTATAACAGGAATGAGGATGTTCATTATTGAGTGGAAGGAATTATTCCTCTTCCCAGAGGAGGCTGGAGATCAGGTTGAAAACAAGTACTACATATGATGGAGGGCACATGGTCAGTTGCTTAGATGGGAGGTCCTGTTTTACTACTTCTCTGAAGGCTGGAAGTTAGTCAGGAGACAGTCCAGCAGGAGATGGAAGTCCTGCTCTCCACCAACTTCCTTCTTTTTCCCTCAGGGGACATGTGAGGCAGCAGGAAAAGGCACAGGGTCAACGGAAAATTTCATTTCTCTTCTCACCTGAGGGTGGAGATCAGGTGGGTGTGACAAGAGGTAGAAATCTTGCCAGCAGGACTTGTGGTTGACACTGAAGTCTATCCCTGGCCTCTGTAGGAGTCTTTCCTCAGGGTCACATTCAGCAGGAGTTGGACAGTTAGTATATATCAGATGTAAGACATAGACCCAAGTCTTCTCTGTGCCTGGGACAGTTCTCAATTTCCTAGCTCATGATGTCTTTCAAAGGGCTCTTTTAGGATAAGAAAATAATTTCTTTTTTCAAACTGGTCTTTATCTGGCATTGGAAAAGGAGAACCAGACTTTGGAAAAGAAACTAAGAATGGGTAAATCTGAATATGATATGCAACCTCAGGCAAAGTATCATCTTGTTTAGTTTTAATAAATGAAACTAATTTTATATATATATATACATATACATACATATGTATATGTATGCATATATATACATGTATATATAGCAATAATTTTAAAGTGTATGTAACTCTAAATGATAATTTTCCTTATTGCTTTAAGTGTAAAATCATAAACTCTACATAACAAAGGAATACTTAATTTCCAAGTTTTCAGGAACTCTGCTGGGAGTGGCATTCAATTTGAAGTGCCTCAGAGAGAAGAATGTAAAGAAAATCATCTCTCATGCAGGTTAAGATGGAGGCTGTGGTTCATAATACTGTAGCACTTACTTTGACATGTAGAAAAATGTAATTCATATAATAAAGAATCAAATTTTTTTACTAGTAATCTATTCCTGTGCATTAATAAACACTGAAAAAAGTGCAGTTATCAGCAAGGTGTTTTTTTGTTTTTGTTTTTTAAGAGAAAGGCACTATATTTTCCTGTGTGGTGGAAAGAACACCAGACTTGGAACTGAGAGACTGGAGGTCTGGTCCAGTCTCTGACACTTACTATAAAACTAAAATTCAGAAAAGGTTAGTGATTTTCTCTGAGGCACACAGTGGATGAATGCAAATTAAAATGAAAACTACATTTTTTCCATGTTAGGGATGCAGGGGTATGCTGGAGCCAGATTTTTAGGTGGATCATTATGCCTTGGAAACTGGCAAGTGCTACAAGTCAGGGCTTGATTTATAGTTTTGTTGATTGTTTAGACTTAATAAAGTGATGGAGAAAATATCAGTAATGCAGACTAAACTTGAAAGTATGTCATGCATAAATTTCAGCTCCTCAGACATCTGGCTGTTAAACATTTACCAACATATCTTTCAATATAGGTACTATCTACCATCAGCACTGTTAGGGAGAAAATGGTTTGTTTAAAGTGATTTGTGGGGGTTATTTTCTGACTTGTTTTCTTTGTACCTATGGAGGAAAAAAATGTGTTGGATCCAAGATCGTGTTGGATTTAAGCACTAAGTACATGAAAAATGGACACTAGCTTGGTAGCCAACAAAAATAAGAGTATATCTTAAACCAAAATCAGATCAAAGTGGATTGAAAAAATATAAGTCATTGGACTTGGGAAGAAAGCAATACACCCCCTCTGACTTTGATCCCCTTTATTGGGTGGTCAGGAGAATGGCATCAGTAAAGTATGTGAAATCACTATACATTTTGTGAATTATGGACATTTGAATGAAAATGTTATTGAACTTCTTTGTAAGTCTGAATCAGGTACTACTAAACAGATGGAGAAATGAATTTGTACTTACAAGAAAAACAAAGAATTCAATCCAGTAAATAACTGCTGTGAAATTCTGGTTATTGGATTGTCATCTAGAATTCTGACAAAAAACATAATTAAGAAGTGTCATTGTTAACAGTATTTGTAAACTATAGAAAAAATAGTATCAGAAAATACTTCTTAGTAAGGGACAGATGACTCTTTTACTTCTTAAATGTTGGACTGAAACTATATTTTATTTAAGATTTATGCCCCATCTACTTCCTAAAAGGGGTTTGATGTCACTTGAGAAACATGACCATTAAGAAAAAAATAAAAAGGAGTAGGGAAACAGAGTTGCTAGGCAACTGAGATGAACTAATTACTCTCTAAATTTTCTTCTGAGCTTCCAGGGTAGCTAATATAAGAGTGGAAATTGGTAGGGATTAGTAGAAATATATGTTCTCCCCTCCCCCCACAGGGTTGTACAAGCAAATGTCAGATAAGATGTTATATAACTTCTACGTAGTTTGTAGGGGTGGGTTTGGGAGGAAAAACAAAAGAATTGAACTCTTTGTTCACATTGTATGAGAAACCTCTAATGTTCATCCCTCTGCTTTTAACCATGCCCTCAATTTCACCTTCATAAGAAGACAAGAATCCAATCCCTCTTATTTGGTAGTGACGGATTATAAAGTTGTTTTGGTAGTAGGTTTTATTTTGAAGAAACCAAAATCAGAGATCCATGAGATTAGGAAGAAAGGTAAATTGAAATTGAAAAGGAAAATTAAAATATAAAGTTATTTTGGTACTAGGTCACATATTAAAGAAGCCAAAATCCGGGGTCCATGAGATTAGTGAGAAAGGTTAATTGAAGTGAGGAAGTTCTCGGGTCCCCGAGCCTTTTTCTAGTCCTGATAATGATAGAGCTAGAAACTTGGGGATAGTGTCAGGGGAACAGAAATTAGTTGTGAGGCTGTTCTGGGAGGATGGAGGTAGAGACAGAACAACGGTAAGTACAGTTCAATTCAGTATAATTCAACAAATATTTATTAACAACTTACAATGTGCGAGACACTGTGATAGAGGTTAGGGGTGCTAAGACAAGAACGAGATAGTACTTGTCTTCAAGGAGTTTACATTCAACCCAAGAGAGTTTGCATTCTACTGAATGTGCACTTTCTATGTTACATTCTACATACAGCAAACTTAAGTAAAGGCAAAGTAATTTGAGGAGGGACAGATAGGTAACACCTGAGAGAATAGGAGAAAATTAGGGAATCCCTTGTTTTCCAGGGCCATGACAAATCATTCCTGATTTTCTGGATATAACTATCATGTGCCTCTGTGGATGTTTCCTTCCATCACTTTCACTTTCCCTATTAGAATGTAAGCTTCTTGAGGAAAAGGATGATCTTTTTCTTGTATTTTCATCCCACCTGCTTAGCATGGTGCCTGGCCCCTGGTAAGTGATTCATAAATCCTTACTGATGTGACTGTAGAAGCAGTCTAGGCTATATGGTAATATGGTGCCAAAAAGAAATGAATGAAATTACAACAGAAACAACCCAAAGCCACATAATAGGAGGCCTCTAGAAACAGTATTTACAGGGGAAATATGAACTGGGATACTTACAGCCACGATAACTCATGTAAATCTTTAAACACTCCAGGTCTGAGACTGGTAATACAATTGTGACTGAGATACCTACAAAGCGAAAAACACGGAAGTCAATTGGACCCAAACTGTTTTGTCCTTTGTGTTAGAATATATGCTGCTTGTGGTGGTTCCTTTGTACTTATATAGCTGTTACTGAAAAGTCCATGCTGACATAGTGTTTTGTGTATGACGGCCAATCCTAGAGCTTTGTTGGATTGAGCTGATTGAACAAAAGATGAAAAAAAGGAGGGGGAGTTATAGAAAACCACTCAATGAATGTGATTCAGTATTCTAGTGCCTTCCCTCTGAGATGATCTTCACATTATCCTGCATATATCTTGTTTGCACACAGTTATTCACATATTGTTTGTTTGACTGTGAGCTCCTTGAGGGCAGGGGCTGTCTTCTACCTTTTTTGCATTCCTAGAGCTTCACACTCTTCCTGGCACATAGTAAGCCCCTAATAAATTCTTGCTAACTTAACTTGAATTTATAGCAGTGTTATTATTAAAAAAATAAGGTGGGGGCAAATATGATGCATCAGAGTATAATGTGTTGTTTGTCGTTCATTTTGAGGAGGACCAATGGCATAACGGGGTAATAACTTGACTTAAGCGTGAATTAGATTTAAGTGAGGCAGAGTTGTACTGAGTTGTCAGCTTCCCCGCTCTTCCAGTGTCATCAAAGCCAGGTGCAAGACACAAGTCAGAACCATTGTGGATGATCCTGGATGGAGCAGATAACCTTGGCATCTTCCTTGTCTGATCAAGTTGTGTTCCACAGTGCCTGCTTCAGCTGACTTTATTACTATTGGAACAGATTGTTTTTACCCACCCATTCCTCTGGGAGAAGTCTTCACATGCTTGGGATAGATAGCTCCCTAACTCACTGATGGTTTTGAGGCCTGTTTGTTACCCTCAGTCTGGTTTAGCCATTTGCAGATTATACCTAGGTATGGCCACTGTGCATGCTACAGCTTCTTGGAGCCACAGGTGAGAGTTGGATGAAGGTGAACACCAAAGGTGGATGAGCAGCCCTGACAAGGGCTGGCCAAGTCCTCACGCCACAGGTGCTAGTCCTCCATGAACATTCCATACCCTTCTTGGAAATTAATATCAGGAGTACAAAGTTCGAGAGTTACGAAGTGCTATGGCCTCTGCTATACCCAACTTTAATCTCATCCTTACTAGTACATCTAGAAAGAGTCGCTGCATTTTAAGAAAGAATGCTGATGACCTAAAGTAGGCCTTGAATAGAGCAATAAAAATTATTATAACATTGGGTAATTGGCCCAAAGAGGAAAGGTTAAAGGAGCTTTGGTTATTTAACCTAAAAAAATGGGAAGGTTAAAGAGAGATATTAACTTCCTCAGTAAAAACTAAAGTCCTTTATTGTTCATGCTTAGTGGCTAAGTAATTTGTGGTGTGATCTCTTGCCAGATATTTTTCTATTATCTAGTGTATCTATCTATCTATCTGTCTATCTATCTATCTAGCTACATCTATACCTACACCTACATCTATACCTACACTTACATCTACACCTACATCTACAACTACATCTACATCTACATCTACTTCTCTATCTCTATCTCTGTCTCTATCTCTATATCTATACCTATATCTATATTTCTATATATACATATATATATATATACATGTGTGTATTTATCTATCTATCTATCTGCTACAGCTCTAGTCTTCCTTTTTATTAAGATGATATATAGAATACACTAAAAAAAGTTACTTACAACATCTGAAGTTTGTACAATCCGAAAAAAGCTTTCCTGGATATATATTTAATACAGTTATACTGTAAGAATCTGGTAGGGAAAAGACAAAAGAGCACTGTGGTTATGTTTCATATGCTATATTTAAAATGTCTTTAAAATGTTGCTATGAAGAAAGCACATTAAAAATGTTAAATCACTACAAATATAAGTTGTTACTCTGAAAAGAATGTTTAACTTAGCATCAAAAAAATGTGGATTCAAACCCTGTCTGTAACACTAGCCCTGTAATCATGGGAAAGTCTTTCAATCTCTTCTAGCCCCAGTTTCTTCATCTGTTAAAAAAAAAAAAAAAGCTAAAAACATCAGCTTTACCTTGCTCGCAGGGTCATTTTGAGCAAAGCACTTTGAAACTTCAAAGTGTTACATAGATGTGAGTTATTCTTATTTTTCTTCTGGCTAGAGCTATGGTGACCTAGCATGAACTTTCCCAGGAGGTCTTATGTAAAAATGACCCAAATTGTGCTGCTTGAACTCCTTGCTACCCTATTAGGAAGACAAAGTTATGGTGCCTTGAATGCTGCTCTTTGGCTCTGCCCAGTCGGATCTCACAAATTGAACTATACAAGAGAAGCAAGGGATGGGGGGAGGAGTGTAGTGGAAAGAGCCCTAGAGTTGGAAGTAGGAGGCCTGGGTTCAAGTCTTTTTTTCTTTTTTCTTTTTTTTTTTGGTTTGGGTTCAAGTTTTGATTTTGCTGCTGATTAGCTATGTGACCTTGGTCAAATCATTTATCCTTCCTGGACCTTATTTTCCTCATCTGTAACATGCCGGAGTTGGCTTAGATGTTCTCTAAGGCTCCTTGCTGCTCTGGTACTCTGTGATTCTGTCAAAGCTCCTCTTCTCCTCCCCTCTTCCAAAAGGGTGAATTTCTACAAGAAGCACACACACACACACACACACACACACACACAGAGGAAATGCTTCCAAATATTGTTGGACAGTAATGATGGTACATTGGAAATAATTTTCACATTGGAATATGAGCAAAATTAGTAATAAATTAGGTGTATGTATCAATTGATCAATACTATTATTTATTAAGTAGTATTATGTGTCAGGCACTGTGCTAAATACTGGTATTTTAAAGGAAAAAAAAAACCTATGGAAAAACCACCCTGCCCTCAAGGGAATGACATTCTAATTGAGGAGACAGTGTTCATATAAATAGGTACATAAATGACATAAAGTAACCTTAGAGAGAAAGGCACAAGAAGCTGAGAGGATTGGCAAGGGCCTCTTGCAGAAAGTGGCATTTGGGGTGAGAAGGGAGAGCACTGCAGGCACGGAGCACAGCCAGTGCAAAGGCTCTAAGGTGGGAAAAGGAGCATCTTTTGTTGAGAAGAGCAAGTAGACCAAGAAATGCATGGACCATCTGGTGGGTGGAGGGGAATAACAGGGAAGATGAGCAGAAATACAGGAAAGCACCATTGGTGAAGGGCTCTACATGCCAAACAGAGGGGTTTATGTTTACCAAGACAATAACTAACCTTTTGCTTGGTCTCCCTGATTGAAGTCTTTGCTGACTTGGGTCTATCCTCCACTGAAGTATCACATTTTTCCGATCATATTCTTCTCTCCCTCCACCCCTGATACAATAAACTCCAGTCCTCCTTATTACTTCCAGGATCAAATAGAGAATCCTATTTCAAAGCCCTAGAGTTTAAATGGAGACTGAAGCAATACATGCTACCGTTCTTTTTCATATTTGGTTTCTTTTTTTCCCCATTGTTCACTCATTGGTTACAACCCTTCTATACAACCAGACTGTTGTACAATGTGAAAGTGTTTGCAGATCCAATACATGATTGCACACCACGATGGGGGGGGAGGGGAAGAGAGGGGAGAAAATTTGAAACTCAAGTGATTGTGGAACTGAATCTTGTAAACTAAAAGTAAATAAACAAGTCATTGAAAAAAAAGGAAAAACAAACAAACAAAACAAAATAAAAGACAGTATGTACTGTGCCACCTAGCTGCCCCTGCTTGTACTAAATAAATTACCATCGTTAGCCTGAAAATAGGCTTTTTTTCCTCCTGTATTCCTTGACCCCTGGGGTGCTTTTAAATAATATTTCAAAATTAAAAAAAAAAAAGAAAGGACCATCCAGCATAACCCATGTGACTGATAGTGGAAAACTCACTAAAACATACCCACCAACCAGACTGTACTTGAAGACTTCCAATGGAGGGGAACCTATCATCTCAAGGCAGTCCATTCCATTTTGGGATGATTCTAATTGTTATAAAGATCTCTGTATCAAGTCTAAATTAGTCTCTGCAATTTCTACCCATTTGTCTTAGCTTTGCTCTTTGGGGTCAAACAGAGCATTGAAATCCCTCTTCTACAGGACATCCCTTCAAATATTTGAAGATAGTTATCAACTCCCCTCTGAGTCTCTTCTTCTCCAGGCTAACCATCTGTAATGCCTTTAGCCAATCTTTATATGACTGATTCTGGTTGCCCTCTTTGGATATTCTCTAGCTTTTAAATTTCCTTCTTATCCTGTGGTGACCTGAAATGAAAATAATTCTCCAGATGAGGTCTGATGAGGGCAAAGTAAAGTGAAATTGCCACCTATCTATTCTGAGAAGCTGTGGCCCTCTTTACAAAGCCCAAGAATACATTCACTTTTTTGACTGCTAAATCATATTGTTGAGCCATACTGAGCTAAATATTTGCTAAAATCCCCAGAGCTTTTCCAGAACTGCTGTCTAACCAAACTTCCCATATTATACATATGAAGATAATTTTTTTTGCACTCAAGTGCAATACTTTGTATTCATCCCTTTTGACTTTCATCTTACTAGATTCACCCCATTCAAGATTCTGTTGGGTACTGATTCTGTCATGCACTGTGTTAACTATTCCTTCCAGCTTTGTGTCATGTGTTAATTTGGTAAGCATATCATCTGTGGCTTTATTCAAGTCATCAATAGTAATGTTAAACAGCACAAAGACAAGTGCAGACCCCTGGGGTACTCACTGAGTCCTCCCACCACATTGACACTGCACTATTGAACAGTTACTCTTTGAGTCCAGCTATCTGACCAGTTGGGAATCCATCTAATTGTATTGTTATCTAATCTATTTCTCTCAATTTTCTAGTATGAGATACTCTATCAAATGTTTTGCTAATACCTAGGTGAACTATGTCCACTGATTCTCCTCATCTACCAGTTTAGCAATCCTATCATGTCAAAAAAGAAAATGAAGCCAACTTGGCATGACCCATTGTTGTTAAAACCATGCTAGCTCTTTGTAACACCAGTTCTATATACAGATGTTTACCATCTATCTCTTTAACAATCTCTTCTAAAATTTAGTTAGCAGAATCTATTCTCTTTCCTTTTTTTGAAAATCAGGACAACATTGTTCCTTCTCCAAACTTGTGGTACCTCTTCCATTTTCCATGATTTTTTTCAGACATCACCATCAGTGGCTCAGCAACCACACCTGCTAGTTCTTTCAAGCCCTCAGAAGGTAGTTCACCTGGACCAGGTGACTCAAATTTATCAAAGGCAGCAGCTAGGTGCCCTCTTTTTACCTCCTTACTTATCTTGGTTCTCATTCCCAGTTAGTTATCTGTGTTCTGTCATTTCCAGTTTAAAGGTCATTCTCCTTAACAGATAAAACAGAAACGAAACACAAGGTTAGAACTTCTGCCTTCTCTCTGTTGTTAGTTATCATTATCTCATCCATCCCAAGCAAACGCCCTTTCCCCTCTTTGATCTGCTTTTTTCTCTCAATGTATTGAAGACGACAAGCATTTATTAGGCATCTTCTATATGCCAGGCACTGTGCTAAATGCTGGGGATACAAAAAAAGGCAAAAAATCATTCCTACTCTTAAGCAGCTCACAATATAATTAATGTAAGTGAAAAGACTACAGACAAATTTCATCATAAATGTTTCTAAAACTCAGATGTGGGTCAAATGTGACTATAAAGGTCAATATCAATTTTTGTGTTTACAGAATACCAGTGAAAGGAATTATAATATGAAAAGTTAATTATATGAATTTTTATGATAATATCAATAGCAGGATTTGGAAAAAAAAACACAACATGGGTAACCTATGGTGCCCTTTAAACATAAAATTCATGGTTACCTGTGGTATTTACTTTCATTAATAGTAAATGCTTTTCCAAAAGCCTATGTACTCTTGTCTTCTTGTGAAATATTGACAAAGTGGACAGTTCCCTGCATTGTTAGCTTAACCTTCCGCACATTCAGACTCTAACCAAAATGTTGCCCCAAGGTACCATGTTGCCTTTCCATAACCCTGCCTTTGCTATCAACTAATCCTCTTTGTTAGGAATGCCTTTCTCTTTCTCCTCTCTTCAAGTCTACTTTTGCTCTTCTCCATCAAACTTACTTTGCGATGTTATATATTTTGCTTGTCTGTGTGTTTTGTACCTAGACTATAAGCTCCATGAGAGCTGGGACAATCATCACGTCTAATCTTTATATCTCCCAAAGCACTTTGCTCAGTGATCTGCATACATTAATTAATGAGGTATTATAAATGCTCATTATCCCCTGGTGTGGTGGTACACACACCATAATCCCAGCTGCAAAGGAATTTGAGGCTGGAAGATCTCTTGAGCTCAGGAGTTGTAGGTATTGGGTTATGCTGATCAGGTATACCCACTAAAGTTAACATTAATGTGGTGTGAACACAGAAAGGAAAAGGGAAAGTGTGGGTGCTACCAAGTTGTCTAAGGAGGGCCAAATAGATCCAGGTCCAAAACACAGCAGATCAGAATTCTTATGTTCATCTGTAATTGGATCTGGCTGTGAGCAGCCTCTGTGTTTCCATCCTGAGTGAGATAGGGAGACTCAGTCTGAAAATGAGATAGAAAGACAGGCAGACAGACAGAAGATAGACAGATTTTGATAGATGGATAGATATGTACATTGTTGGATGGACAGACAAATGGATGAACAGACAGATAGATGGCTAAATTCTCGTTGCATATATGAATGAAGTTAGTGTTCGTGTCTCCTCTGGAGAAGTGACACCACCTCCTCTTTAGCATCCCTCTCTTTTTCTCTCTCTCTCTATATATATTTATGACTATATATATATAAATATATATAAAATTTTATAGCTAGAAAGGACCTTGGAGGCCATCATTCTCAACCTTCTAAGTTTTTACTGATGAGGAAACAGACACAGAGATTAATTGATTTTCCTAGGCTAGACAGCTAGCAAGTGATTTAGTTGAGATTTAAACTCAGGGCTTCCTAACGCCAATCAAGTCCAGTGTCCACCCACTGCTCCATGCTCTCTTTTTCCCCCATCAGTGAACAATTTTGGAACCTGAATTAACTGGATTTCTTCCATCATTTTTCATTTCAGTTGGCTACAAATCAGCAAGATCATGGAGAGTAAAGACTCTGTCATGTTTATCTTCATTTCTCCCATAGTCTCTAGCACAGTATGCTGCACACAATACAATTATTCCCCACTAATAAATAAACATTGGCTTTGAATTAGGTTGACTTGTCAATCATCCCATACAAGAAGGGGTGGCATTGAAACTACTAGCTCATCAATAGAATGGAAAAGGACTTAGACTGGTAGGTCTTACTTTTAATTCGATCCTGTACCAGCCTCTCCATCCTTTCTAAAGGAAGAGTTTAGTCTGGGCATAGAAAAATGTGAACACAGAAAATTGGCAAAAAATTGCAAATAAGCAGTTAGACAGCACATTGGACCGAGTTATAGACTTCAGGAAGATCTGAGTTCACATCCAGTCTCAGATACTGACAGTCTCCAGACTCAGACAGCTGTGTGACCCTGAGCAAGTCACTTCACTTCCGTTTGCCTCAGTTCCCTTGACTGCAAAATGGGGATACTAATATCTCCTACTTTGCAGGAGTGTTGTGAGTCCCAATGAACTAGTATTGGTAAAAGTCCTTAGCACAATTCTTGGCACACAGTAGGTGCTATGTCAATGCTTATTCTTTTTCCTAGAGGACTCTTTTAAATCACAAGGAAGCAATAAAGCCATTTACTATACTATGTGTTGAAAACATTTTCTAAAAATAACTCCTTGGCTCATGAATTCCTGCTGTTTCAGCTGTCAGGACTTTTTCAAGCAGAAAGAACAGGAATTTATGTACCTGAAACTAAAGAAAATAAATGCTTCAATGATATACATGTTCATAGGCTGGCCATCTTTTTTAATGACAACATTTGGCATTCAGAAGCTGGCTCCAAACTGCTTTACATACATTTTCTTTTTAGTGGTCACATATAACAAGGGCCTAGTGTATTATGCTGGAGTTTTTAAATTTACATAAAGGTCTGTGCTACATGGAAGAAGAGGACTTCTGGTTGGTTTCCATGGCAGCAGTGATAAAACATTGCAGTCAGTCCTACAAATTGTCTCCCTCTGAAAGGTCATCAGGAAGAAACTGCCATTTTTGTTAGAAGGTTCAATAAGACTTAGCATTTTTAAAGATGATCTTAATAATTGGCTTGGCAGGGACTCTCATCAGTTGAATTCTAAATGCATTCATTTGGCATTTAAAATCTCACCTTGGTTTAATTATTTTTTAGATAAAAAAGGTCCCCCAAAGGGACCTCTTCCCCACTGTATACTTTTTTAAAAAAGCATTGCATATGGAAATAATGCTAAGGAAATCCTCAGTGATCTCACATTGCATACCACTACCTACCTCAGAAATCCAGAGCAATTTTTCTGTGTGTTTTTGAGTATAGCTCAAAAGCCTTCAGTGGCTCCCCATTGTCTGTAGAAATTTAAATTCCTTAGCCTGGCATTCAAGGCCTTCCACATCCTGACACCAACCTAGATGAGGGAGTAGATGGAGCTATTGATCCAGAGTCAGGAACACCTCTGTTCAAATCCAGCTATAGACATTTACTGGCTGTAATTTTTATGTCTAGGGCAAGTGACATAAAGCACACCTTCAACTGGGATGGGGCAGGGACATTGATATATGGTAGGAACACAAAGACCCTTGAGTATAGGCACAAGGCCACTATTTGAGGGGTCTCTGCAATGTATCTATGTGTATATGTGTCAGGGTGATTTTTGGAGAGGAGTTCATGTTATCCAGTGATCTGGATTTTATTTTAACTCATTATTATTCTTGATAAACAGGTGTTAAATTCTGTTGTTTCTACTTTGCTGAGAGGCCGCAATTGCATTCGGTGTCATCTAAATCTGATGCCTTAAAAGTTCTAGGTTACTTGACCTAGTTGTTGTTGAGTTGTTTCTAGCCATGGCTAACTCTTTATGAACCCATTTTAGGGTCCTCTTGACAAGGATACTAAAGTGGTTTGCCATTTCCTTCTCCAGTTCATTTTATAGATGAGGAAACTGAGGTAGGCAGGGTTAAGTGACTTGCCCAGGGTCATACAGCCAGTAAGCATCTGATGCCAGATTTGAATTCAGGTCCTCATGACTCCAGGTCCAGCACTGATGCCTAACTGCCACGGTGCATAGTATAGAAGAAGTACTCAAGGAATGTTTGTCACTATTATTGCTGGGGATTGCTTAATCTCATATCTCATGGGGATATAAAAGCATCACAGGCTCCATTGTTCTTAATTTGGTTGTAGTCATGTTGAAAGAGCCATCCGTAAAAACCTTTGATCAACTACTTCAAATAGATTATTTAATTGAGGCCTAGAAAACCCAAATTTGGAATATGGAAAATTCTTATGTTGATACCCAAGTGGTATTCCAGAAATTCACTTCAAATAAAATAATGAAAACAAATTGTAAGTGAACATCTGTCTTGGGAGAAAGAGTCCAGCCTAATTTCTGTCTTCTATTCTCAACTTCCTGCTTCTCACACTTTGGTAGGAATGGATATCTAATTCCTGAACCGCATGTAATATAACAGCATCAATTGAGTGGAGAGGTGGTCCAATATTGTGGAAAAAATGCTTCTATATGAAGATGAACTAAAAGGAAATGAGGTGTTTTACCTGGAGAAGAAAAGATTCAGGGGCAAAATTATTTGAGAGGCAATCATGTGCAGAAGGGATTAGATTTGTCCTGTTTGGACTCAGAAGAACAAACTAGGAACCATGGGAGTGTTACAAAAAGGCAAATGTGGGCTTGATATAAGAAACTCCCCCACTTCCTTATTATGTGAGCTGTCTCCAGAAGGGACAGGCTGCCTTGGGAGGCAGTGGGTTTCCCCTTCAATATTGTTGTTATTCAGACACGTCTGAGTCTACATGACCCCATGGACAAATCCATGAGATTTTCTTGGCAAAGATACTAGAGTGTTTTGCCATTTCTTTCTCCAGTAAATTCCCATTTTATAGATGATGAACCGAGGCAAATAGGGGTTAAGTGACTTGCCCAGGGGGACACAGCTAGTAAGGCCAAATTTGAACTCAGATCTTCCTGTCTCCAGACCTGGTACTCTACCCACTGCACCACCTTGCTGCCCCAGCATCAAAGACTGGATGACCACTTGTTGGATTTTTTGTAGAGAAAATTATTATGGGATTTATGGTTGAATTATATGGCCAGGGAACTCCCTTCCTACTATCAAATTCTCAGTCTGAAGTAAGATTCAGAAGACGATTCAGGACTGGATTCATTGTTCTTTGAGATCTTTCCTAGGTCTAAAACTAAACTTTAGGTTGTGAATTTGACCCTTTTATAATGTCCCCTTGGATGAAATGAAGTATGCAATTAAACATTTATTTGGGAACCTGACCAACCAACCCCCATAATTCAGATCGACCCACTGCATCACCCTTCGGGGCTGGTATAGCTGGATTTAGCTACATTCTCCACTTCCGGGGACTGGCCAAATGATCCACAGAGGAGGAAGCACTCTAACAGTTCAACAATGACTCCAATAGGTCAGAAAAAATACCCAGAATTTTAGACTCAGCTCATCTGCATTCTCCCACCTCTATTCAAGGGCATGAGTTGACCCCTATTTCTGGAATACACTTTCCTATTCCACTCTGGCAGTAGAAGTCTACACCTTTTTACTAGAGGTTTCCAGAGGAAAGTGATCTCTCCTTTTCAGATCTCTCTAGAGCACTTTGTCTTGCTTTGTCCCTATCATAGCCCATCTTGTTATCATGTTTATGGATCTGTCATATACTTCTCATCAAATTTTAGGTTTATTGAGGGCAGAGACTTTACAACTTTGTATCCCCAATATCCAGTGTGATGGTTTGCACATAGAAACCACTTAAGAAAGGTTTGTTGAATTGCACTGAACTGGACTAAAATCCTCTACTTTCTCACATGCCCTAAATAGGTACAATAACTTTGTCGATGTGATTTCTGAATGGGATGAGATGTAAAAGATTAGATGACCTCTAAGGTTCCTTCCAATTGTAAATTTGTATAGTTCTAGTGGAAAGACCCTTTCTCTGATAGTTGGAAGACCTGGGATCTAATTCTAAGTCTCAATCACTAGCTATGTGAAAATTCATGTATTTAGGCCTCAGTTTCCTCATCTGTAAAAATGAGGGGATTGAAAAAGATGACATCCAAGGTCTTTTCCAAGATTCTATTTTTTAATTTATATTTTTATAAATTTCATTTATTTGTAGTATAGTTAGATGTGAACTTTATTCTCATCATCTTCCATTTGGACCATTGCAATAGCTTTCTAATTGGTCTCCCTGTTTCCATTCTCTTTCCTTTCTAATCCATCTTCCACATAGCTACCAAGCTAATACTATTAAAACACAGATTTAACTCTGCCAATTTCCTACTAATAATCTTGAATGGACCACTTTTGCTGCTAGAGCAAAATAAAAACTCTTAAGCATGATTTTAAAACTCCTCTCAGATTACTTCCTTTTGTGTCCTTTCTAGTCTAACCAAATTGGCTTATTAGATAGTCTTCATATATGACATTGGCAGCTAGAAGGTGCAGTGGATGGAGTGTGGGGGCCTAAAGCCAGGAAGACTCATCTTTCTGAGTTCAAATCTGGCCTCAGACACGGACTAGCTGTGTAACCCTGGGCAAGTCACTTAACTCTGTTTGCCTCAGTTCCTCATCTGTAAAATGAGCTGGAAAAGGAAATGGCGAAACACTTCAATATCTTTGCCTAGAAAACCCCAAATGGGATCATGGAGAGTTGAACATGACTGAATCAAATGAACAACAACAATTGACATATATGATATTGCCTCTCCTCCCCACTCTGTATCTTGACGGAAGAGGTCCCCCATGTCTGGAATGCACCTCCTCCTCCTCTTCTTCTTCCTCCTTCTCCTCCTCCTCTCTGCCTTGCAGAATCTTTAGCTTCTTTCAAAGTAAAGCTCAAATGGCACCTTCTACATGAGATATTTCCTGGTATACCTAATTAGTAGCATTCTCTCCCTCTGGAAATTACATTTCTTTAAGGCTCGGTAAAATGAGGGGATTGGAGTATATGGCCTCTGAAATCCCTTCCAGCTCTAAATTTATGATATGAAAATGTAGATTTTATATCATTAATAGCTGTAAGTAGTATTATCTGTAAAGTGCAAATGAGCTTGTATCATTTGGAATCTTTCTTTTTTATTTCAAGTTAAAAAGTTGCACTATTTAGTTTTGTCATGTAGATATAGATATATTAAAATAGTCTAGATTATTTGGCAATGGATGTTCTCAGAAGATGATTTTTTAAAAACTCATATAAATTAATCATACATAGTACTTAAATAAATCAGTTCAATCATTTTTATTTACTTAATGGTAAGAAAGATAGATCATTTTAATAGACTTTACTCAAAATTACAAATGAGAAAGTTTTAAAAATTATGAAGAAAGAAACTCTCAATGAAAATATTTCAATTTCATTTGACTTTTATAATGACTATTTTGAACAGTGTAATACAGTAAGGATTTTTCTATTAGCCCATTATATTTAGATATACTTACATCTTTTTCACTTCTGTGTATTCAATGAAAACTTCATCTGGAAGAATGTGTATTTTATTTTTCTTAAGAGACCTAAAATGATATAGTAAATAATTCAGTGGAATTCAAATTGATTCAACAAACTTTTATTAAATAGCAACTATATACCAGATACCATACTAGACCATTCAGATAAAAAGACAAAAATGAAACTGTCTCTGTGATCAAGGAATGTACATTATTCTACTGGTGGATTATACAAAGTATAGACAAAGTCATTTCAAGAGAAGGGGACTCCCAAAAGAAATATGTAGGAGATGATATCTAACTTGTGCACTGAAATAAACCAGGATTTCTTTTAAAAAAATAATTAATTTTTAGTTTCCAACATCAACTTTTATAAAATTTTGAATTCTAAATTTTTCCCCATTTCCCCTCCCCCTTCCCCAAGACAGCAAGCAATCTGATATAGGCTATACATGTACAATCATATTAAACATATTTCCACATTAGTCATGTTGTGAAAGAAGAATCAAAACAATCAAAAAACCATGAGAAAAGGAAAAAAAAGAAAGAAAATAGTCTGCTTCAATCTGCATTCAGACTCCAGAGTTCTTTCTCTGGACGTAGATAGCCTTTTCTAGCACGAGTCTTTTGGAATTGTCTTACATCATTGAATTGCTGAGAAGAGCTAAGTATATCAAAGTAGGTCATCACACAATGTTGCTATTACTGTGTACAGTGTTCTGGTTCTGCTCACTTCACTCAGAATCAGTTCATGTAAGTCTTTCCAGGTAATAAACCAGGATTTCTAAGAGGTGGAAGTGAACCAGGAGTCGTTTGGAGTCCTGAGGGACCACACAAAAGCTCGGTGGCCCTCTTCTGCAATGATTTCTCTTTACTAGGGCTTTGAGACTCAATCTAGAACCCACACTTCTGGATTGATATTACTTGAAGTAACAGCAACCGTCATGTAGAGAAAGCTCAGGTTCTGTGATCTCCAAGATTCATTTGGTAACTTGAACCTCAGTGTAATTTTTAAAAAATCACTAAAAAGCTATTGCTTCAAATAACAGAAGAAGCAGTTACTGCTTTTCAATGAGTGAAAAGTACCAGATGTGCCAAGTCTATGTATCTGAAGGTAACAATTGAATCCAAATGAATTCAAACATAAATTTAGACAATATTTGGTCATTTCCCTTTTTCTCCCTTACATAATTTGTCTAAACCGTAGTGTCTCCACCTCCAAACCTTGCACAGAGTTGTTTTTTAATCATGCAATCTATATGGCCCTGCTACCTGTTTAGACTCCTACATGGAATTCCCTCATTCCTAATAAGCATCAAGATGAATGGTTGATTTCCAAATTGCAAATAATGCTCCTTTCCCCTTCCCCATCCCACTGTCCCAGGGCCAGTGCTGACATACTTGCATGGTAATTGGGATCAGACCATAATTAGAAAAGAAAATTGAACGTCTAACCGCAGCGAAAAGGAGAATCTAGCAATTTAACCAAGAGCATTTCGAAAAGTGTTTCTGAAAATTCTCAACTGGCAGCCTGGAGGTTTCTATAATTTGCTAATATACAAAGATACTGGGGGCTCTCTTTGGTCCCACGTTACTTTAGAGAAAACCATATTTATCTCAGTGTCCGGTTCTACTTACAATAATGTTACATTGCTGGAAACTAGTGGTACAGATTTTAAATTCACATTTTTACATTCTAGTTCAGTCTCTTTGCAGGTACAACTTTGAGGATATTGCTGTAAATCTAGGGGAGGAAAAACAAAAAGAAAGAAAAAGCCACTTTAGGAAAAACCTTGTTAACCAAAATATTATGTATACTTCCTGTCTTTAAAATTTTTAAAGAAAATTTTGAACAGAAAAAATAAAACAAACATTTCCATAACATAGTAGAATAGAAAAAAGATGATTGTACATGAAACTGCAAATCTATTATGTGTAACTTTATATTCTTTTTAATAATAAAGTCATCATGTAACTTTTTTCTTTTTTTCTTCCTCCCTCCACACCCTAGAGATGGCTATCATTAGATGTGCGTGCATGTGTGTGTGTGTGTGTGTGTGTGTGTGTGTGTGTATGTAAAACCACTCCCTACATGCTTATTTTTATCAGTTCTTTCTCTGGATGCAGGTTTTTCTCTAAATATTGAACACCCAGCCCCGTTAGAATGTGCCCTTCTTTCCTGCAGGAATTGTTTCATTTAATGTATTTGTATCCCCAGTGCCTAGCACAGTTCTTTGCATACAGTAGGTACTTAATAAATACTCACTGATGAAGGACATTTATTCAGAGACACCCCCAAAGTAATGTAACTGTGTGTCTAACTAAGGTTATGCAGTGATCTCAGGGAAAGGAAGGGAATTCAATTGTTCAGGATTACAGCGCCAGCAAGAGGGAGCGCCAGCCCTGGAACCCCAGTCTCCAGACTCAAAATGGAAATTCTTGCTACTAATCTCTATTGTATCTCAGAAATGTGTAAATAGAGGGGGATCATTTAATTTATCCCAACAAACATTTATTTGTAGAATGTATGCTCCATGCCAGGCCCTATATTTATAGCCCTGCGGCTTCTTAGTTCTTGGAATCACCAGAATGTTTCCATTTAATGGGACATCTTTACAAAGTATTTGTTCTAGGTTTTAATATTAATAATGATGAGAGCTAACAGTGATATAGTGCTTATTATGTGTCAGATACTGTGCTAAGTACCTTATAACAATTAGTCTTGTTTCATCCTCAACCCTGAGAGCTGGGTGCTATTATTATCTCCATTGTACAGATAAGAAAACTGAGGCAAACAGAGGTTAAGTGACTTGTCCAGGGTCATACAACCAGTGAATGTCTGAGATTGGATTTGAACTCAGGTCTTCCTGACTCTAGGCCCAGTGTGCTACCCACTACATCCCTTAACTCAGGGTGCACACAGGTGACAATCCTGGCTCCTTTTGAAATGAAGTCTGTGGTTGCTTCTCCCTTAACAACTCTTGCTGCCCGGACCCACTACTTCTGTTACATTAGTACCAAAATACTCTGGTTAACGAGAACCTGACAAGTAGGGCCCTTGAGAAACTGAAATACCACTTGGGAGCTTTTCATTTGAAACAGATGGAAAGCTGGCAGACAGCCTTCACTTCTCAGAAGACTGTAATACCAGGAAGATAGCCTTACTACCGACATCTGAGTGTGAGACCACATGAGTCATTTGCCTCTCATTGCTCTAGGCAAGTATAAGCCTATAAATTATAGAGAAGGTGCCAACCTGTGTAGGTAGGACCTCCTTCCTCACCACAGAGTTCCCTACAGCATTAGTTCTCAAAGTATAATCCGAGTATCCCTGGGGATTCCCAAGAAACTTTCACAGCATGAGGTCAAAACCATTTTTTAATAATACTAAGACCTTTTAACTTTTAGAATAGTAACTATCAATAACTATCTATAAGTATATACATCTATATTCTAATAAACGAAAGCTCTTTGGAGGGTCCTCAATAATTTAAAGAGTTTAAAGGGGTCCTGAGACCAAAAAAGTTTGAGAACTATTGCCTAGAGCAACTCATTCACAGGTCGAGATCCCATCCCTATGTGTAAGTACTGGAGACACAAAGACAAAAATAAAATTTTATTAAGTAAAAACCAATTTTATTAATAAAACAATTTTATTAATAAAATTTTTATTACTAAAACTAATTCTATTAATAACATTTTATTACTAAAATGAATTTTATTAATAAAACTAATTTTATTTATCAAAATAAAGTCCCTGTACTCAAGGAGTTTACATTCTATAGAGTGTGGGCATTTTGCAGCAAAGATTAAAGCAGTAACAAATGAGATAACATATGAATTGCTTTGCAAACCTTAAGACCCTAAACAACTGGCAGTTATTATGATAACAACTCACATTTGTCCCGTAGTTTGAGTTTGCCAGAGCAAATCTCCCATAACAAACCAGTGTATGTGTCTCTGACACAAAAACTATGCAGCGAGCCACGTGTCTAGTTCTGGGCCTGGCCTTGGCTCTTGTGGAGCGATTGGTGGGATGTTTTTGGTATTTTGTGGTTGTGTTACCCAATTTACTGAGACTAACCACTTGTGCAAAGGGAAAATAGGGTGAGGGTGGTAAGAGATTCAGAGAGAAGTGACTCTAAAATCACATGAGAAAGATCCATTTGGAAATCTATACATAATTGAAGTTAAATGTGTATATGTACACACATACACATATGTATATGTGTGTATGTAATATATACATATTTGCATATGTATTCATTTCTAAACTGTTCTTTCTTGTCTGATTCTGTATATGCATATCTAAAGACTGTGCCCCTTACTGGTTAGATTTCAGGATCTCCACTGCCAGGGCCCCTGCCCGGATGTAGAGGTCAGTTGAATGACTGAGGCTAAAGGTTCTGATGCCAAGGACAAACTGTTAGCTCATGTCCAGAGTCAGGTTACCCTGGGGACTTAGATGTACCAGAAGAAGGGTGGGATGGAGGTGGGGGACATATACTTTTCCTTCTGGACACAGCTATGTAATGTTCCTTTGTAGATGAGGAGGACTGTTCATATTCAAAGGCTATGACATGCTATAATTAGTCAAGGCCCTTTAAGGCTTGGAGGTTTCAAACTCAAGGGACAAGATCACTGAGTAGGTTTGAGCTATCTTAAAAAAAGGTTTCGTTCATCAGGGGAACACTGGCAAAGGCACAACTTTCTTAGGCCTGATCTGCTAGACGTAGGCTCACCTAGCTGAGGGTAAATCAGACAACCATTGCAGTTGCCACCTGACTGACCCTTGTTCAGATAGGGCTTAGACTAGCAGGAACTGAATTCTGTTATCGGAGGATGGCCCTGCTTGATCTAGCCCAGGAGTGAATAGACCAGGCATCTGAAGTATAAATAAAGGAGGGGATTCTTCCATCCCCTGTGCCACTAGATGGGGGACACGTTTACTAGCAACCACTTTAAATTTGAGTCCACTCTTCCTGGCGACCGAAGAGCGGATATATGGATGAACGAGTGTGTTCCTGGTTTGGTAGGTTATTAAGCTTCAGTACTTACTATTCTTTCTCAATAAATAACCTTTTGTAAAATTAAAAATACATCCACAAAATAAAAAGAGTTTTGAATGTTTCTACAAAGAATATCTGTAATCCGTGTAGTGCTTAGTTAATACCCTACTTTTTTCTCCCTGATAGCCTGTTAATACACAAAAATGACCTCAGTGAAATGACACACTCATCTTCTTTCTCCTATCTTTTTTCTGGCTTGTGAGAAAAAATAAATGTGTTGATTTATGGAAACCTTACCCTCTCACCACCCCCCAGGCAAATCCATATGTGGAACAAAATGACCAAGCTGTAAAATCCCAACCCTCAGACATTTCTATGCACCACCCACAGCCCCTTGATATCCCCTCTCTACTGACACCCCTCCCCCCCAAATCATCATCTTGGTTATAAAGTTGCAACTCTGAACTTTATAACCAATTCCACTTTTCCACTTACAGCATTCCTGTGTTAATTCCATATTATTAGGATTTCCATGAACTGTGTCAAAGATACTGGCCCATCCACTATTGTCTCCTATAAAAGAGTAATGAACCTTTGTATTAACTTTCTAGTAGAAGTGATATCCAATTATAAAACAGAAATAAGTATGAAAATTACATTAAAACTGGTAATAAAGTGAGTTAAATGATTTTTAAAAATAAAATTCTTTTAATTGAAGTGTACAGTCAGGTAAAGAAGAACTAGGAGTTAGGAAAACATTAAATGGGCTGATTGTTACTATTTATAGTTCAAAAATATGCAGATAAATCCTACAAGTCAATCTCTGCCTCAGTTTCTTTAACTGCAATGTTGTGGTTGAGGGGTTTCAGCATTTCTGACATTTTATAGATGAGGAAACTGAAGCAGACAGGGTTAAGTGACTTGGCCAGGGTCACACAGCTAGTACATGTCTGAGGCTGGGTATGAACTCATGAAGATGAGTCTTCCTGACTTTAGGCCTGGCACTCTAGCCTCTGCATAGTCCACCCACTTTGCCTTAGTTTCTTTAATTGCAAAGGGAGTATCATAACAACACCTTCTCCAGTTGTTGTGAGGATCAGATGAGATTATTGTGAAGTGTTTAGCACAGCACCTGGCACATGGTAGGTGATATGCAAATGCTAACTATCTTCTGCTTCCACAGGAGTCCAGTGGGCCTAGTAATGAGCAGTATGCATGCCCATTGCCCAAAGGTTGACACAGCTATTTTCAAGAAGGTCCAGTTCCTGAAGCCAAGGCCTGGTGACTGGTTTATGATTATTTTTAGCCAAAGAAACTCAGGAGGAATTGTTTACTAAGGCATAGTAGCATTATGATTTGTGTCAGTGGAAGAAATTCCTTTATGGAAACAAACATATATTCTCAACATGGTGCAATATGTGCAAACCTGTCAATGTATATCATACGGAACAATCATAGATAATCACGGGTAGCCATTTCCAACCTATCTTTCATTTCCAATTCTTGACAGCAAACATTTTAATGTTCAGTCTTAAATTTGAGAACTACCTTCCTCTGTGCCTCCACTCCCTGTTTTGCCCCCATTAAATTATAGTTTAGATAAGCAAGAACTTTCACATGAAACTGAAAATACAGCTGGAAACACCCAAGCTATATGTTTCACCTTCCCGTAACTCAGTTTTACCAGACATATATTTTCCCCCAGTACTACCTATGAGAACAGCTAATAAAAATGGGTAAAGTTGATATTTTATAAACCAAACAAGCTGATCTAACATTAACTAATTTTCTGAACTAATTGATGGTAAAAATTCATGCCTAATATGTCAGGATACTATGGATAAAATTAATGAATAGCTAGCATTTGAATAAATAAATAAATGACTTAGTTAATTTAAAAACATTTATTAATTGCTTACTATATGCCAAATACTGTGTTAAGTGTGGGGATATAAATTCAAAAAGCAAGCCATCTTCTGTTCTCAAGGAGCTTACTTTCTAATAGGGAAAGATAACACATGTAGTGTCGTGTTGGGCAAGGTTAGGATAACAACCCATATGTAATGTCCTCGAATATCACTTCTTATTATGATGAATTTGTTGTTGTTTAGTCAATTAGTCAGGTCTATCTCTTCTTGATCTCATTTGGAGTTTGATACTGGAGTGGTTGGTCATTTCCTTCTCAGGCTCATTTTATAGATGAGGGAACTGAGGCAAATAGGGTTAAGTGACTTGCCCAAGGTCACACATCTAATAAATATCTGAGATCAGATTTGAACTTGGGTCCTCCTGATTCCAGGGCAGGCACTATCCACTGTACCACTTAGCTGCCTAATTATAATAACATACATTTTAAAAATAAGATATTTATAATACATCATAATACATGCACATTTTAAAATAAAAATGGAATTTATATATAATTATTTCTCTACTTCATGCAAACTGGATACATAAAGACACAGTTTTTCATAACCAATCAATTAAGGGGTTACTGTTTTAAAATAGAGTTCTCATTTTCCAAAGAGATTCCCTACATGATACCTAATACTCTCCTTCTTGCCCATTTAGTTCACTCATGGCTTTTCAATAGCACCTCAAGCGAGGTATACCTGTATTGTTAAGGGGCCAGTACTCACCACAGTTTTCTTCATCAGCTCCATTTCCACAGTCATTCACACCATCACAATGAAAAGCCCGAGGTAAGCACTTTGTAAGATTTCCGCAGGGGAAAAATCCCTTTTGGCACAAAGGGCTAACTGAGCTGCCTTCAGTCAGTGTGAATTCTGTATATAGATTTAAAAAAAATTGCAAATGAATCACCAGACTAAATCACAAAACTGAGACACACAAGGTTTAGGAAACCAGGGAGAATTAGTTCTAGAGTGTGTCCTCACTCACTTCCACTTGGTTCTAGTCATAGTTTTGATCCATCAACATTGCGTTTAGAAAAAAATACCACATTACAAAGGGGATTCAGACCATTTACAAGGCCATAGGAGAAAGGTAAACCAAGATCTGTTTTTCCAGCCAGGAATGCTGAAAGAGGTCTGGCCCTTGGACTTCAAGAAAGACATGGAGCTCTCTAGTGAAGGAGCTAAAAAAACGTTCCAAGCCCTAAAAGGATTAAATGGATGGATGCCTTTGTGAGAACAGACAAAAACCAGGACTCCAATCTGTTTATAAAATTATTAAGGATGTGAATAGGGTAGCCACAGATTTGTTTATCCAATCCCAGAGTTAGAAGACTAGGGTGGAAAATTTCAAGTTAGAGAGAAATAATTTCAGGGTGAATAAAAGAAAGTATTGTTTTACCCAGTAGATTATACACTTAAGGAGGTCACTGTTTTAAGAAGCAGTTCAATTAAAAAATCAAGCTGGTTCAAAAAAGGAGATAAAGTCACAGGTCTATAGATGAAGTAACACATCTATAAGGTGGCTGTTTGAATCTGGTTTAGTCTCAATTCAGCCACTGCTAAAAATGGGTATTATAATAACAGTGGCTGCCTCATGGGGTTATTCCAGGGCTCAGACAAGATGATGCAAGTAAATTGTTTTGCCAAGTATGCTTGGTGAACAATCAAGCTCTTATGCAAAGCATTCCTTGGCTAACTTACCTGCATGAGCCCTTCTATTTAAGGGTGAAATCCTCTATGGATGTATGTGGTGGGAAGAACATTTCTATCCATTTCTACCACTGAAGACATGTAGTGTAGGTGCCGTGTTAGTGACGCAGCCAAGTTTGAGGGGTATGTTCATAGGTATGATGGCTACTTTAATAAGCTTTTTGAGATAACTAATTTTGATTTTAAAAAGATAAAAAGTCTTTATTACTGTTGCAGCTGGGAGTGAGGTCTAATATGCGCTTAGTTTTTTCTACATCACCAGAGATATTGGGGACAGGGTTTTCTCTTCCATGACTTGAGAAGGTAGTGGTTGTACTTGTACAACCAGAAAGAGGAGAAATCTCTCCTGTATTTTCAACATGGTTGTACCTAACTTTCATTTAAAAGAGGGCAGACACTTTACCTAAAAAGAAAGAAACAGAAAGTAAATGGAAAATCCAATCCAATGTAGAAAGGACTGACATTCCCGGGATTTGTTTACATCCAGCATATGACCTGGTACTGACCTGATATAAGATCCAATGAGAGAACATATGAAAATTGCTTTTCAGGCCTTAAAGAGCTATGCAAACCAGCTATTATTATTGTCATTTAAAGAAATAACAGGGAGAACATTAGTATTTATGATCATAAATAAAATTAAGCCATCCAAGTAATTAATATTCCACTGGGATGGCCAGACAGCTGCAGATGAAGGGGAGAGGGAAGGGGATAACCATTATGTACCTACGACTGTGTGCCAGACACTGCTAAGTGCTTTGCAAATATTAACTCATTTGGTCCTCACAATTACCCTGGGATGTAAGTGCCATTATGACCCCCAAGACAGACAGAGGTTAAGTGACTTGACCAGGGCCATGCTACTAGTAAGTGTCTGAGACTGGATTTGAACTCAGTTCTTCCTTATTCTACTGGAAGCTAGATGATGCGGTAGATAGAGTGCTGGGCCTGGAGTTAGGAAAACTCATCTTCCTGAGTTCAAATCTGACCTCAGACACCTACTCACTGGGTGACCCTGGGCCAATCACTTAACCTTGTTTCCCTCAGTTTCCTCATCTGCAAAATGAGCTAGAGGAGGAAATGGCAAACCACTCCAGTGTCTCTGCCAAGAAAACTCCAAACGGGGCCATGGAGAGTTGGAAGTGACTGAAACAACCGGACACCACCCGCTTCCTGATTCTGGGACCAGTTCCTTATCCACCAAGCTTTCAAGATGAAATATGGTGTCTTTTTAGTGATCAATCATAGGTGGTGAAATAGTTAAATAATAATAATAGCAATAATGACTGACATTTATATGGTACTTTAAGGTTTATAAAGCACATGTTTTATATATGTAGTCACAATTCTGAGAGAATGGATTTGAGACTCGATGACGAGAATATTATGAAATGACATTTCATTTCTTTTTGTTCCTTTTAATGAACATAACCTACTGGGTGCTATATAGACAAATGACTTATCTGTCTCTTCTATTTCTTTTTTTTCTTTCCTATTTATTTCATGCTTACCAGGCACCTAAAGGAATAAAAAGGGCCCTCTAAGAATGGACTTTTTCTAACTTATTTTTCTAACACTGACATTACCATCCCAGTGATGAAACCTATTTGGGACTTCTTTATCTTTGTTCATGCAATGTATGCAGCCCATTAATTTGTGTACTCTGTTATTATCGAATGGGTTTTTATCAACAGTCCCTTCTGACCTAAACCCTGACTGAGAGTTAATATCTCTTTGTGGAAAGTACATTTTGCTGTCTACTCTGTGCACCATCTGTGGATGTCAAGAAAAACAGTTTTTATGGAAACTTGATGGCTAGTAAAAGTAGGAGGTCTATGGGGAAAAAAGAGAACGGTGGTCCATATCTGATTATGGCCGAACACATTGCTGAGGGGAGATTTTTGCATTCACAAGTCTCTCGGTGACATTTGGGTTTTTATCTTACAATTGTTCGCCTGCATTATTCTGCATACATTTGCTCCAAGTGATTTTCCAAGTATTTGACAAGTGAAAGTGACTGGGTTTCTTTCCCAGAACCTTTCATGTTTCCCATTAACTTAGGCTATTGAGAATGAAGAGATGAGAAGAACCTAGAGATTGCAGTTTTAAGAACAGGTAGGTTATTTATTGCCTGGGAAGCAAGAGATGATTTTTTTCTACATGAGTTACATAGGTCTTCCTATACAGTATGATTTGAGAGGACCAGAAAGGGTCCCTTACAAATCCAATATTGTCCCTTCTTGCCTGTTACGGGTTTTGAAATTCTGGAGACAATCTCTGAGATCCCGTTCAATTATCAAGTTTTATAAGTCTATAAAAGGATTGTGCTTACTCCAATACTTCATCATTGTGGGTACTCATTGCAATAACTGTGATTATCCCCTGCTACCTTAATATATGATAAGAATAATCTTAATTTTTTTGGTACTGTTTTTTCAAAAAATTATTTATGTTTATTTTTAGTTTATAATATTCATTTCCATGAGGTTTTGAGTTACAAATTTTCTCCCCATATTTCCCTTAGCCCCACCCCAAAACAGAGATTCCATTGAATATCTCCTCCCCCAATCTGCTCTCTCCTATATCCTCCCCCATCCTCCTCTAACTTTCTAGTAGGGCAAGATGGATCTGTATACCCCAGTGCCTGTGTATCTTATTTCCCAGGTGCATGTACAAAAAAAATAATTTTTTTAAACATTTGATTTTAAAACTTTGAATTCCAGATTCTTTCCCTTCTCCCCTTGTCACTCACCCTTACTGGGAAGATAAGCAATTCAATATAGGTTGTACATGTGTAGTTACACAAAACATTTCCATAGTGGATATATTATGAAAGACTGACTATATTTCCCTTCATCCTATCCTGCCCCCCACTTGTTCTATTTTCTACTTTGACCTTGTCCCTTTTAAAAAATGTGTGCTTCTAACTACCCTCTCCCACCAATCTGCCCTCTTTTCTATCATCCCACCTCTTATCCCCTTCCACCCTACTTTCCTGTAGTGTAAGATACCCAATTTAGTGTGTATGTTATTCCCTCCTTAAGCCAAATTCAATGAGAATAAGGTTGGCCCATTCCCTTTTGCATTCCTGTTCTTCCCATCCATTGTAATAATTTTCCCTTGTCTCTTTTATATGAGATAATTTGCTCTATTCTGTCTCTCCCTATCTCCTCTAATTATATTCCTCTCTCACCTCTTAATTTTATTTTTTAAATATCTTCCCTTCCTATTCAATTGACTCTGTGCCCTCTCTCTATGTATACCTATACCCATATATA
>CM053588.1:267748689-267765859 GCA_028646515.1 Pseudochirops corinnae
AAAAGTTTCATAAGTTACAATTATCATTTTTCCATGTAGGCATGTAAATAGTTCAACTTTGAAAAGTTCCTTATGATTTCTTTTCCATATTTACCTTCTCATGCTTAACTTGCTTCTTGTATGTGAATGTCAAATTTTCTATTCAACTCTGGATTTTTCATCAAGAATTATTGAAAGTCCTCTATTTCATTGAATGACCATGTTTTCTCCTGAAACATTATACTTAGTTTTGCTGGGTAGGTGATTCTTGGTTTTAATCCTAGCTCCTTTGACCTCCAGAATGTCATATTCCAAGCTCTTTGATCCCTTAAGGTAGAAGTTGATACATCTTGTGTTGTCCTGATTGTGTTTCCACAATATTCAAATTGTTTCTTCTTGGATGGTTGTAATATTTTCTCCTTGATCTGGGAACTCCAGAAACTGGATATAACATTCCTAGGAGTTTTCTTTTTGGGATCTTTTTCAAGAGGTGATTGGTGAATTCTTTCAAGTTCTATTTTGCCCTCTGGTTCTAAAATATTGGGGCAGTTTTCCTTGAGAATTTCTTGAAGGATGACTTCTAGGTTCTCTTTTTGATCATGGCTTTCACATAGTCTGATAATTTTTAAATGATCTCTCCTGGATCTGTTTTCCAGGTCCATGGTTTTTCCAATGAGATATTTCACGTTGCCTTCTATTTTTTCCTTTGTTTGGATCTGTTTAATATTATCTTTGGTTTCTCATAAAGTCATTAGCTTCCATTTGCTCCAATCTAATTCTGAAGGAATTATTCTCTGAGGTGAGCTTTTGAAATTCATTTTCCATCTGGCAAATTTGGCTTCCTACGGCATTCTTCTCCTCATTGAATTTTTTGGCCTCTTTTGCCATTTGAGCCAGTCTATTTTTTAGGGTGTTATTTTCTTTAGTCAGGTTGTTGACTCTCTTTTCATGATTTTCTTGCATCATTCTCATTTCTCTTCCATTTTTTCCTCCACTCTTTTTACATGATTTTCAAAATCCTTTGTGAGCTCCTCCATGGCCTCTGACTAGTTCATATTTTTCTTGGAAGCTTTTGGTCCAGGAGTTCTGACTGTGTTGTCTTCCTCCCATTCCATGCTTTGATCCTTTTTGTCCCCCAAAAAGGAATCTAATGTTTGATGGCTTTACTTGCTTTGTATCCTTTGCTTGCTCATGTTGCCACTCAATTACTTGACTTTTGAGCTCTTTGCCACAGTAGAATTCCGCTTCCAGAGAGGAGAGCTTTGTCTCAAATTGCTGGGGTTTTTGCAACTGCCAGAGCTATTAGTTGGGTGCCCTCTCTGCAGCCCCCCATGACCTCTGACTCACTGGTCACACATCCCAGGACCTCCACCCAAGACAGAGATTCAGATCCAGGCAGGTTAAGGCAAGGGTGAATAGTTTCTTGGTCCCCCTACAATCTGCAGGCCAGGAGCTCTAAAGTAGCCATGTGGCTGCAACTTCATGGCCGCCATGCCTCTGCCACTTCTCACTCTGGGGGCAGGGGTCAAACTGCACTCCTACCCCCACTCAGTTCCAACAGAGTTCCACACTGACCTTTTACTTTGTCTTTGGAATTTATGGGTTGATAATTCTGGAAACTGCCACAGCCGCTGGTGATCCATTCTCCCAAAGTCCTCTCCAGCTGCTGCTGGTTGGGGCTGCCCTGGGGCTAAAACCTTGGGCTCACAGGGGACTGGGCTCCACTCCCAGCATGCTGCAATGGACCCTTCCTGTCTGCCTGCCAGGCAGCCTTTAGGGCTGCCTTCAGTGGGAGATTTGTTTTTCTCTGTCACTTCGTGAGTTCTGTAGCTCTAAAATTTGTTTAGAGTCATATTTTATAGGTATTTGAGGTGATTTTGGGGGGAACTCATGGAGTTTTCTTGCTTCTATGCCTCCATCTTCACTCTGCCCCCCTGCTCTTAATTTTTTTAAATTAACAAACATTTATTTTCACTCTCTCCCTCACTCCCTGAGAGGGAAAGAAAGGAAAACAAAATCCTTGTACCAAATTTGTATAGTCAAGCAAAAAAAAATTCCTGTGTTGACCATATCTAGACATGTATGTCATATCCTGTTCTCCATTTTTAATCCATCACTTATCTATCAAAAGATAGATAGCATGCTTTATCATTAGTCCTCTGGAATTGTGGTTTGTTACTGGATTAATCTTTCAGTTGAAAAGCTTGAAAACTATATAATACCACCCTGGGGAAGTCTGTTGAACATATATAGGAAGGATCCATGCATTACTAAACTCAGTAGGTCTAATCGATAGCAATGGTGGAAATAAAAATTAACAGAGAGAGAAGCAAAGCAGATCCTGGAAATAAGAAAGCCAAGAAGGAAGAAGAAGAAGCAATAGGAAGGGTAGTAAAGGCTATTTTTAGATGAAGAGTAGACTCCAGGAAGTGAGTAGATGAAGTGGTGGACACCAAGGTAAAGGAAAGATGCTGATGATAGAAAAGGCCAGTCAGAGTAGAGAGAAGCTTAGATTAAAAGTGGGAGGGACTTCTGGGAGTGGATCCAAGATGGTGAAGTAGAGAAAATGCTCAGTTGAACCTTCCCAATGTTCCCCTCTACACAACTTTAAAATGAATTCCAGAGTGGCAGAGTCAACAAAGGGTCAGAGTGAGACATTCTTTTAGCCCAAGATAATGTAGAAGGTTGGAAAGAGAGATCTGTGACATGGGCTGGAGGCTGGCCTATAGTCTACATGGAAGAAATGCCACTGGTGGGACTAGGTAATAGTGACAGAAGCAGTAGCAATTTTAGGAGCTATGATGTGTGGGTAATGGCAGCTCTAGAGCAGTATCATTTCTGGTCCCAAGGGATCAAGGACCCTGAGGAGCTGTATCAGTTGCAATCCCAAGTGAACAAAGTAAGCACCAGCATGCAGAAGAGAGAAGTGAATATACTTCTCTCCAGATCGTATCACCTAAGAAGTACCAAAAACTTCCAACCCTCCAGAACTAGCTTTGAAAGCAGCAGTACAAAATAGCCTGAAGCTTGAGAGAGTGCCCTTCTATCCCCCATTCCAGGAACAGAGCCCAACATTAACATAAAGTTGCAAATCAAGAAACGAGATGGAAAAATAAGCAAGCAGCAGAAAAAGAACTTGACTATAAAAAGTTACTATAGTGAGAGGAAAGAACAAGACACAAACTCAGAAGAAGACAATGAAGTCAAAACAGTTACAAGCAAAGCCTCAAAGGAAAAAAAAGTGAATTGGACACGTACAAAATGAGAATCCTGCAAGAGCAAAAAAATGATTTTCAAAATAAAAAAGATTGGTGAAGGAAGAATTAGGCAAAGAAATGGAAACAAAGGAAGAAAATGATGGAAAAAATCCAGTTAACAACTTGGTAAAAGAGACACAAAAATACTGAATAAAATAAGATCGTAAAAAACAGAATTGGACAAATGGGAAGAGCTATAAAAATTCATTGATGAAAATACCTCTTTAAAAGCAGAATTAGTCAAATGGAAAAAGGGGTGTAAAAGTTCACTAAAGAAAATAATTTCTTAAAAATTAGAATTGGGTAAGTGGAAGCTAATGACTTCATGAGACATTAAAGAAAAAAAACCAACCCCTCCAAAATAAAATAAATGTGAAATATCTCATAGGTAAAGCAATAGAATTCAAAAATATATCAAGGAGAGATAATTTAAGAATTATTGGATTACCTGAAACCATGATCAAAGAAAGAGTCTAGACATAACATTTTAAGAAATTCTCAAGGAAAACTGCCCAGATATCCTTGAACCAGAGGGTAATATATAGATTGCCACCTGAAAGAGATCCCAAAATGAAAACTTTCAGGAATACTATAACAAAATTCCAAAGCTCCTAGGTAAAAGAGAAAATATTTCAAGTAGTCATAAAGAAAATATTCCAATATCAAGGAGCCACAGTCAGTATCACACAAGATTTAGCAGCTATCACCTTAAAGGAGCAGGGGGCTAGGAATATAATATTCCACAAGATGAAAGAGCTGGGATTAAAACCAAGAATAACTACCAAGCAAAACTAAGTATAATCCTTGAAGAGAAAAATGCATATTTAATGAATTTCAAGCATTCTTGATGAAAAGACCAGAGCTGAATAGAAAATTTGACTTTCTAATACTAGACACAAAAGAAACATAAACATAAACATAAAAAGATAAATGTGAAAGAGATATCATAAGGTACTAATAAAGTTGAACTGTTTCTATATGAGAAGATGATATATGTACCTTTTAAGAACTTTATCATTATTAGGGAAGTTAAAAGGACTGTACATAGAAGGTGTGGGGGTGAGTCTATTTTGGGATGAGTTAAAAAAAGTGGATAGGTGCTATAGAGGGATACCATAGGAGAAGGCAGAAGAGAGAGGAAGAATGGGGGAAATTATCTCATATAAAAGAGTTGCACAAGAAGAGTTTTTACAGTGGAGGGAAAAATGTGTATACACATGAGATATGGGCAATTATTCAACCTTGCTCACATTTAAATTTCTTCAAAGAAATTTAAACACATACACACAGTAATAGAAAGTGATCTTACCCAACAGGGAAGTAGGAGGCAAAAGGCATGAAAGAAAGGGAGAATGATAAAAGGGAGGGCACATAAAAGAAAGCAGTGATCAGAAGCAAAACAGACTTTAGAGAAGGGATAAGATAAAAAGAGAGAGAGAAGGATAAACAGAAGAAAATAAGATGGAGGGAAATTCACACTTAGTAAACAACTGAGAAAGTGAATGGAATGAACTTGCTAATAAAAGAGAAGCAGATAGCATAATAGAGTAAAAACCAGAATTCAACACTATGTTGTTTACAATAAACACACTTGAAACAGAGAGACATACACAGTTAAAATAAGGGCTATTGCAGTGTCTTATTATGCTTAAATTACAGTTAAAAAGGCAAAGTTAGCAATCATGATCTTAGACAAAGCAAAAGCAAATTTAATCAAAAGATATAAGCAGGGAAACTAATCATGCAAAAAGGAAACCATAGACAATGAAGTAATATCAGTACTAAATATATATGCACCAAATGGTATAGCATTTAAAATTCTTTAAGGAAAAATTAAAAGAGTTATAAGAGGAAATAAAATTATACTTGTGGGAGACCAACACTACCCATTCAGAACTAGATACATTTATCCATAAAATAAATTAGAAAAAAGTTAAGGAAATGAATGGAATTTTAGGAAGGTTACATATGGTAGACCTCTGAAGAAAATTGGATGGGACTAGAAAGGAGTATACTTTTTTCTCAGCTTTACATGGCACCTTCAAAAAAATTAGCCATGTACTAGGGCATGCAGATCTTACAACCAAATGCAGAAAAACAGAAATATCAAACCACAATGCAGACATTTCACACCACAATGCAATAAAATTACTTTATAAAGGGCCATAGAAACATAGAATAAGTTAATTGGAAACTCAATAATTTAATCCTAAAGAATGAGTGGGTCAAAGAACAAATTATAGAAATAATCAACAATTTCATTAAAGAAAATGACAATGACACAACATTCCAATATTTGTGGGATGCAACCAAAGAAGTATTTAGGGAAAAATTTATTTTTCTTAATGTGTACATCAATAAAAGAGCAGATTGATGAATTGGGCATGCAACTAATAAAACTAGAAAAGGAACAAATTAAAAATCCCCCATTAAACATTTAAACAGAAACCCTGAAAATAAGAGGATAGATCAATAGATGCAGAAAAAGACTTTGCTAAAATACAACACCCATTTAATCCTATTAAAAACACTAGAAATCATAGGAATCAATGAAGTTTCCTTTCTTAAAATGATAAGTAGTATTTATCTAAAACAAAGAGCACTCTATAATGAGGATAAACTTGAAGATTTCCCAGTAACATCAGGAGTGAAGCAAGGATGTCCATTCTCATCAGTATTATTCAACATTGTACCAGGCATGCTAATTATAGCAATAAGGCAGGATAAAGAAATTGAAGGAATATAAATAGGCAATGGGTAAACAAAATTTTCACTCTTTGTAGATGATATGATGACATACTTAGAAAAACCCTAGAGAACCAACTAAAAAAGTGTTTGAGAAAATTAACAATTTTAGCAAAGTTGTAAGTTGTTTAAAAAAAAAAAACCCACATAGATCACCAGTATTTCTATATGCTATCAACAAAACCCAGCAGCAAGAGAACAAAAGAAAAATTCCATTTTAAATAATTGCAGTCAAAATAATATTGGGAAGACTACTTGCGAAGACAAACCCAGAGATTATATGAATGCAATTACAAAACACTTTACACAAAGGAAGATGGATCTCAACAATTGGAGAAACATTAATTGCTCATAGATAGACCTAGTCAATAAAATAAAAATGACAATTCTGCCTAAATTAATTTACCTATTCACTGCATATTAATCAAGCTACCAAACAATTATTTTATAAAGCTAGAAAAAACTAACAAAATTTATCTGGAGGAATGAAAGGTCAACCATATCAACGGAATCAATGAAAATAAATGTTAAGGAAGGTGGTATAGCAGTTTCAGGTTTCAAAATACTTTACAAAGCAATAATCATCAAAACAACATGGTACTGGCTAAGAAAGAGAGTGATGGATCAGTGGAATATATTAGGTACACAATACACATTAATAAACAACCATAGTAATCTAGTGTTTGGTAAACCCAAAGAGTAAGGCTTTCGGGGTAAGAAATCACCATTTGACAAAAATTTCTGGGAAAACTGGAAAGTAGTGGCAGAAACTAGTCATAGACCAATATCTCATACTATATATCAAGATAAGGTGAAATGGGTAAATGATTTTGACATAAAAGATCATAGCATAAGTAAATTATGAGAGCATGAAAAACGAACCTGTCAGGTCTCTCCATAAGGGAGGAATTTATGACCAAATAAGAGATAGAGAGGATTATAGGAAAATAAATGTTTTTATAGATAAAATAGATCATTTTGATTACATTAAATTAAAAAGCTTTTGTGTAAGTGAAACTAATGCAGCCAAAATTGGAAAGAAAACAGGAAATGAGGGAAAAAATGTAGCATGTTCTCTGATAAAGGTCTCATTTCTCAAATGCAGACGGAATTGAGACAAATTTGTAAAAATCAAAGCCAAGAAGTCACACGAAAAAATGCTCTAAATCACCGATTAGAAAGATGCAAATTAAAACAACTCTGAGAAACCTTCTCACACCTATCAGATGGGTTAACATGACACTAAAGGAAAATGACAAGTGGGGGACATGTGGAAAAATTGGGACATAAATTCACTGTTGGTGGAGTTGTGAACTAGTCCAACCATTCTGGATAACAATTTGGAACTATGTCTGTAAAACTGTGCATACCCTTTCACCCAACAATATCACTACTCAGTCTATATTCCAAAGAAATAATAGAAAAAGGAAAAGGACTCATTTGTACACAAATATTTATAGCAACTCTTTTTATGATGGGAGAGAACCAGAAACCGAGGGGATGAACATCAGTAGGTGAGTGGCCAAACAAATTGTGGCACATGTTTGCCATGGAATTCTATTGTTCTATAAGCAATGATTAGGGGAATGGGTTCAGAAAAACGTGAGGAAACTAATATGAACTTATTCAAAGTGAAATGAGAAGAACCAGGGGAATATTGTACATAGTAACAGCAATATTGCACGGATGAACAACTGTGAAAGATCTAGCTGCTCTGATAAAGACAATGATCTGAAGAACCCATGGGAAAAAAAATGATATTTCTCCTGGAGAGAGAACTGATGAACTCTGCATTCAAATTGAAGCATACTTAAAAAAAAAAAACACAACTTTATTTTTATTGCTCTATATTTTATGTGTTTTCTTTTGCAACATGGCTAATACAGAAATATATTTGGCATGACCTTACATGTATAATCAAAATCAAAGCACTTGCCTTCTCATCATCATCATCATCATTGTCATCATCATTGCCATTACACACAAGGCTTTTCCTGTATATTTATTAATTCTGAATAGATGCAGTAACACAAGGCACGGAGAACCCCAGAGGACAGAGAAGGAAGACCTGGACACAACATACATTATTTATGTGGCTCAGGGCAAGTCACTTAAACCTGTCTCTGTGCTCCAGGAATCACTGTTCCTCTCCTCCCCTCCCCTGCTCTCCCCTCCCCTTCCCTTTCTACTTTCCCTTCCTCCCTCCCTCCTTACTTTTCTTTCTTTCTCTTCCACTCCCTCCCTTCCTTCTTTTCTTTCTTTTTTCTTTCCTTCCCTCCCTCTTTCCCTTCCTCCTTTCCTCCCTACTTTCCTTTCTTTTTCTCTTTCTTTTATTTCTCTCTCTCTTCCCCTTCCTCCCTTCCTTTTTTCTTTCTTTGCTTTTTTGTCTTTCTCTCTCCCTCCCTTCCTCCTACTTTTCTTTCTCTCTCTCTCTTTCTCTCCTTCCCCTCCCTTTCCCTCTTCCTTCCTTCCTTCCTTCCTTCCTTCCTTCCTTCCTTCCTTCCTTCCTTCCTTCATTCTCTCCTTCCTTCTTTCCTCCCTCCCTCCTGCCTTCCATCCTTCCTTCCTTCCCTCCCTCCCTCTCTTTCCCTCCCTCCCTCCTTCCTCCTTCCTTCCTTCTTTCCTTCCTTCCTTCTTTCCTTCCTTCCTTCCTTCCTTTCTTCCTTCCTTCCTTCCTTCCTTCCTTCCTTCCTTCCTTCCTTCCTTCCTTCCTTCCTTCCTTCCTTCCTTCCTTCCTTCTTTCCTTCCTTCTTTCCACAATGCATATAAGGAATTTAATACATGATGTACCAGAAAGGTAAAAACAAATACTATGTGAGGTTTAAGGGGAAAGATGATCACAATGAAGGATTAGGAAAGAGTTCATGGAAGAGGTTAAACATATTTTAGCTTGGTTTTTAAGGAAGAGTACTTAGCTATCTTTCTAGGACTCCAGGTTGTAGAGAAGGTGTTAATCATCACTGATGGAGAGTTTCTTCCCACCAGATTTTCCTGGGCCAATGAAATCATTGCTCTAGTCTCTAATCCTATTTTCAGATTTTAATGGTTTTGATTTTATTGATGTTCCACGGAGTGCCCTTGATGAGTCTCTTTAGTTACACATTTACATGACAAATAGACCTAGCCTTTCTTCAGTTTCTCCTTTATATGAACTCAGAATACTGTCTTTTTCCTTCTATATCCTGCCAACAGTTAAGATACAGCTCTGGATCAATCCTTTTATAATCTACACCACCATTTTTTTTTTTTTTGCTTTTTGGAGGGGGGAGGGCAGGGCAATTGCGGTTAAGTGACTTGCCCACGGTCACACGGCTAGTAAGTGTTAAGTTTCTGAGTTCGGGTTTGAACTCAAGACCTCCTGACTCCAGGGCCAATGCTTTATTCATTACGCTAAATGGTCGCCCCCACCAGTTTCAAGTCATGATGCTTTTGATAGGAAAAAACAACAAAATGGAGCAACTCGGTGCTCTAATCAACCCGTTTCAGAGGAGACAAAGTTCAATTTTACCTGCAGACTTCTAGAGGGACAGCAAAGTTAGCCCTTGGTACAGTTGTTTACCAACTTGATGCTCCTCTGTCTTATTGCGAGCATTTGGATTGAATTAATTTTCTCATTGTCACGTACTTAATGAGCAAACTGACTCGTACGATGTTTACGCTTTGGGAACAATGTGAAATATTTTCAGATAACACGAGTAAAAGCAACACAAGCTTGGTGACTTTACCACTGAAATTCTAGCTATCCTCCTAATATTGGACTCCTGAAAATTAGCAACAGCTCGCAGGCTTTCACTGAGACACTAAAGCAGGCTTTTTAGCAATCAATAATGTTGGTTTATTTCCTTCCATTGGCTTAGCTCCTGGCAAAATTGATTTTTTTCGGCTACTAACAGCATGGCAGCAAGTGTGTGAAATTAAAATATAGTGGGGACATCTCGTCCCCTGCCATAGCAACCGTTGATATTGACATAGTTTGAGTCAAAACTGAGTCCTGCGTAGGCCATTAGGGGGCAGTCAAGTACTACTGCCTTTTAAACAGACTCAGGCTCTGCATTCACTTACTGGCTACAGTTGCCAGAGGTTGACAAATTACTTGAATCAGTAGCAATGATTCCAAGCAGCATTAGTCTTTTAAAAAAATACAATTGATTTGCAGTTTTCCAATGACTTTTTGAGAAATTAATACAGAACTTAGGTTCCTGGTTGCGGATACTTTTCCTATATTTACTCTAAAAATTTTCAAATGGGAATTTCATTAAGCAAAATTGGGAATAAGTGGTTTCCTGCAATCACCAAACAGTTCTTTTTAAAACATTTGGCTTAAATAAAGTGTTTCTTTGACAATTAATATTATAAACTTCAAACAGTTAATTCTTAGATCCTAGAGCACCGATGGGTATTTTGCAAGGTAAATCAATCAATGAATCCTTTTCCAATCTACTACTTTGTGCTGCATAGACCAGGCTTTTGATCCTGAGGCTAAGACAAGCCCTACAACTAAGCAATTTAAGAAAGCCTTTCTATTAAGTCCTTCTTCTAAAAAGAGGGAGGAGTCAGCTCAAAATTAAAAAAAAAAACCCACCAAATATTGGAGCTGTCAATTAAATGTCTTTAATTTTTGCATCATATGGAGGGGAAATGATTTAATATCCTAAATCTTAAGTCTTCATCTGAAAAATATTAAGATTTAAAATAGTATTCCTGTTTTACTGAAATTCAAAATTCAGAAATAAAAATGTCAGGAGGAATCAAAAAACTACCCCATCTTTATTTGAACCCAAATATTATGAGCACAAATTTTGGCATTTTCTTGTAAAAAAAAAAAAAAAAGCAAGCTGAAGTGTCTTGTTGAAACCTTTATATTACCCTAGCCCTTTTTGGTTGAATGTTGGGAGGAGCTTGGTAAGGCATTTATAGTGGATGGTAAACCAAATGATGTTTATCTTTATGAAGTTTCAGTAAAAACAATTAAATTTATAATTTCAAATCTGAGACAATGCCATAGTGATCTTGTTAACAAACAATCAAATGTATATGTAGAACACGTAGATGTATACATTATACATATATTAAGTATATACAGATACAATATTTCCTTAAAACTACATATTTTCTTTATGAAGTAGCCTGTGAATTTGTGAACAGGCCTTCAAATATAAAATTGTCTAGTCATGAAGAGTCATTCAAAATTGAATTACGATAAGGACATAAATTTTTGCTGTGGGAGATTATATCAGACGAGTAGACTCCCTTTCCTATAAATTTCTTGTGGTATAATTCCATGCATGAGCGTTTATATTTTCTCTGCTTAGAGATATACAAAATAGAATTGTGTGAAAATTTAATTTAGTTGGGTTAAAATGAAGGAATTACATTTTGAAAGTTCTAAAATAGTTTTTTAGGAGAATTTTATTTTTAAGACTAGATTAATTTTTTTTTCTTAAGATTCAGTGATTTTGTTCAAAACTTATTTCTCAGAAAGACTTTTTCCATCCCTGGATATCCTAAACTTTGTTCTTTAGAAGCTGGTTTGTCAGGGGGCTCTAATAAATATAGTATATTAAAATCTATACATTTGACATTTAAAATAAACCAGCAATTCTAAACTTTTATGCCTTTGGATGAACAAGTTATTTATTTACAAAACTGTAACCTTCACGTTTTAAGAAGAAGTCTCTTTCCATTTTTTTTGTGTGAGAGAGCTTATTTCTTTCTTTGTATCATAATAAAATGGTAGTGCTTTTGAAAGTTTCATGGTTTGATTTGTTTCAATGGAAAATTAATTTTTGCACAAACTAAAAAAATGAAATTTATCCAAATAAACTTGAGTTTGTAGATTTAAATTTATATTTTAAAATAACTCTATTGATAGGGAAAAATATACTTCAAAACTTAGTGGTGGATTTTGTAGTTCAGAGTTGTTGAACAATAAAAAAATGTCAAATGAATATTATAGGAGGCTTATATCCTTGTCATTGAACAAGGTCTAATTTTATGAAACGTACTAAGTCTTAGGTTATTAAACTGTCATACAATACTTCAGAAGGCATATCTTAAAAGGAATAAAAAAGTGACTTTTCAAAATAGTTGCTTTATTCTGTACTACTGTAAAAATGTTTCATCTTCAACTCTGACTACTTTCAAAGACAATTTTTGAGGGAAGATCTGTTGCACCTAAACAAACAAACAATCCCATAGGACAAAACAAAAAGTAACTAATGGTAATAACAGTGGTAACTTATCATCACCTAAATACAAATTGCTAGGAGCCATTACAAATGTATACATATATACGCATATATGTCTGTAAGATGGAATTAAATAGTAGGAATGTTATTTTCTTTCAGAAATTCAAACTTCTGGATTTCTAGTCATTAAAACTCAAATTAGTAAGAAAGCAGTCTTACCTTTGACATCTAGCAAGATGACGAAATGGAGCAGAAATAACATTGCAGTCGATTGTAAGCTACAGAGATGGAGAGCAGCTGAATAACAGCAATGGGGTAAACCAATTGAGTTCTTTATACTTATGCTCCTTATATCTCAGAAAGCAGCCCTGATGTAGTGAACCCCAGGGCTGCCTCCTATGTTTCTGAGCATGCTCATAGCTAGAAATTCACTGGCACCAAGGAAGATGGTCTCTTGTCACCTAGCAGCTTTCTATCAAATTTTAAACTGCAATTGTCTTATCCTGTTGGCAGGACTGTATCTAGAGAAGTAACAAAAAGATTTTGATGTGGTTTGATGAGAAAGACTTTTCTTCATTATCATCATCGTCTTTGTTATTATTATTATTAGTAGTAGAAGTAATAGTAGCAAAAAGAACTAACTCTCCCACAATTGTTATCATGATTACAATTTCCAGAATACATAACATTATTTACTTTACTTAGAATCTTCAGGTCTTAGGTAACAGCATATTGAAGTTCTTAAACACAAAATACTTGTTAATTGGGAACCTGGAGATAATGCTGAAATTAGTCTTTAGCCAAAGTCTTAATCTCTCATGTAATAAATGAATGAAAAAGGAGTAATCAGAGTGAAATAACTGAATGGGTCAATTTGGCTCCAGATGCATTTGAAATGCTTCATGAGGGAGCATGGAACTCTCAGAGGAAAGAAATGTATAGTTTCTGGTCCTCTGTGGTACCAGCATTACTTGGGATCAGCTACACCCTTCCTGACTTTGAAACACAAATCACTTCATTCTTGCTTCCTAGCTCCACCCACCAAGTCTAAACAATATGAGTTTTACACAAGTTTTCCAACTCAAGAGCAGCGCAAACTGCCATGCTGCTTTGAATAAATATAGAAATATGAAAAGGGCCTTCCGTTTCTAAGTTGGCTCTAATATTCTTTAGTAGCCATCTTCTCATGCTTTTTTTTTTCACATGAACAAGTCTTTTAAAATCATCGTGTCACAGATAGTTATGTTTTTAAACAACATCTGATCTTAATGCTCCTTTATGCTAAATTCTGCATTCAGACTTAACATCAGCACACATGCCATATATACACATATTTAAAGAAACTGTCTTTTTGGAAATCCAATACTGTATGGTAGATAAATCAGGTAGGGCTATTAGTTTACCTTACTGATGATTTTTTGAAAAGGATTTACCAGCCACATCCTTTTAAATGATAACATACCAAAGAAATTTAAATGTTTTGTAGATCCTGATATTCGCTTCACTTCTCTTTGCCTCAGTCTTTACATCTGTAAAGGAGAAGGGTTGGATGATGTGATCTCTAAGGCTGCTTTAGCTCTGAAATTCTATTCTTAAAAGACTAATGAGAGAACACTTAACAAGACTTCTCCAGAAGAGGACTTTGCCAAACTTTTAGGTTGTTTAGTAATATCTTTCATCCTGGTCTCAGAAAACTTCTACGTAGCATATGGTCTTGGTTTTGTTAGAGGATTTTGTTACTGAGAGATACTCATCAAGACAAGTTCTTCATATTTCCCTCTCTGTATGTTGTTACTGAACATGTCACAACAATGTTATGCAGAAAATAATCCTCTGATGGATTGGCTACCATCACACAAGAGGATTGGGGTTTTCGTTGCTCTTCTTCTAGTTCTGCTGTTACTCTTAGAAGGACCTAAAGAAAATTTGAAACAGCAGAGATTTTATTTATGATATAATGTAGCTAGTTTTTTTTCCTTTTAAAAAGAAGCTAATCCCTCCTCCCCCAAGATACCTTCCAGATGCATTGAAATGTACTTGAATCTGATTTTCTAAACAAAAGGAAGGAGGGAATAAAGAAATTTTTTTAAAAATCAACTAATTCGGTTTTGACATAAATTTTCAAAAAAAAATTTCCTTGAATAACTTTAGCATAATTTTAGGCAAGAATTATATTGCTTTGTTTACCAGCCCCCTACTCCCCACCTCCAACTCTCTAATGAGTTTTCTTCACGTTTTTGTGATCTAGATATTAAAGGAACTAAATTGTGATTTTTGTCCAAATGATGAGTAATCACTTCCTGACACTGCAATAATTTGCATGAACTTTTAAACACAAATAAACACTGTATGTTTACTATTTGAGTATGTTGGAAATTTAAATGCATTTCCTATGCAAAAATCTTTTTAGTGAGAAGAGAAATGTCAAAATTTCAAAGAGCTTAGTTTAGGTTTCTTTTGGACACCATTAAGAATTAGACACTCATGCACATTGCTAGAAAAAAAAATCACAGTCTATTTTCCCATTTCTATTAACCTTTTCAGTATCATATATTCACACATCCTTTGAAATCTTAAAGCACATCAGCATTTCTTGTCCTGATACTTTTAACAAATCAGTGCCTTCTTTTTGTTAAATAGGGGAAATGGCATTGTTGAGGGATGCACTGTGTGTACATAGGAATATTTGTGTATATATTTTAGAGAAAGAAAGAAAGAGAGAGAGAGTGAGGAAGTGGGGGAAGATAGAGACAAAGACAAAGAGAGATAGAGTCAGAAAGAGAGGAAGAGAAAGCAAGAAAGAAAAAGAAATGAGGGAAAGAGAAGGGAAGATGGAGAGGGAGAGAGATGAAGAGAGAGAGATTGGAAGAAGGAGAGAAAAGGGGGAGAGAGAGGAAGAGAGGAAAGGAAGAAGAAAGAGAGAGAGGGAGAAGGAGAGAGAGGGAAAGCGAGATACACACAGAGAGAGAGACATAGACAGAGAAACAGAAAAGAGAGAGAGAGAGAGAGAGAGAGAGAGAGAGAGAGAGAGAGAGAGAGAGCATCCACTTCTTTACTATAAGAATAGCAAGTGAAACTAGGTATAGATCAACACATCATCCTGTATTTCAAGATAAAGTAAAAAGGAGTACATGATTTAGACATAAAGGGTGATATAAGCAAACTAGGGGAACATAAAATATCTTTCTTGTCAAATATATAGATAAAAGAAGAATTTATGACCAAATGAGATATAGAGAGCAGTATATAAATAATAAATAAAACAGGGATATAAAATGAATAATTTTAATTACATTAAATTAAAAGGTTTTGCACAAACAAAACCAATGCAGTCAAGATTAGAAGGAAAGCAGGAAGCTGGGAAGTTTTTTTTTTTTTATAGTAAGTGTCTTTCATAAAGGCCTTATTTCTTAAATGTATAGGGAACTGAGCTAACTTTTTAAAAATAAGACTAATTTCCAAATTGATAAATGGTCAAAGACTACAAAGAGGTCATTTTCAGAAGAAAAAATCAAAGCTATTTATAGTCATATGGAAAAATGCTCTAAATCACTGCTGATTAGAAAAATACAAATAAAACAACTCTGAGATACCTCCTCATACCTATCTTATGGGTTAAAATGACACAAAAGTAAAGTAATAAGTGTGGGAGAGGATGTGGAAAAATTGGGACACTAATTCAGTGTTGGTGGAGTTGTGAACTAGTCCAACCTTTCTGTAGAACAATTTGGAACTATGTCCCAAAGTTTATAAAACTGTGCATACCATCTGATCTAGTACTATCACTACTAGAGCCATATTCCAAAGAGATCAAAGAAAATGAAAAAAAAGGATCTATATGTACAAAAATATTTCTAACCTTTCCTTTTGTGGTATCAAAGAACTGGAAATTGAGGAGATGCCCATAAATTGAAGAATGGCCAAACAAGGAGTTATATATGATTGTTATGGAATACTATTGTGTTCTAAGAAATGATGAGCAGAATGGTTTCATAAAAACTTGCGAAGATTCATATGAGCTCATGCAAAGTGAAGTGAGCAGAATGAGGAAAACTACATAGTAAAAGCATGATCAAACTGTGAATGAGTTAGCTATTCTCAGCAACAAAATCGATCCAAGACAATTTTAATGGCTTTATGATGAAAAGTGCTGTCTACCTCCAGAAAAAGAACTGATGGAGACTAAATGTAGACCAAAGTGTATTTTTAAAATCTTTCTTTTTCTTGTGTTTTCTTTCACAACATGGCCAATAGAGATATATGTTTTGTATGACTGTGTACGTACAATCTTTATAAAACATTATTTGCCTTCTCAAGGAGGAGGGAGTGGAAAGACGGAGAGAGAGGACTTGGAACTCAAAACTAAAAAAAAAAAGAATGTTAAAATTGTTTTTATATGGAATTGAGAAATAAAATAAAATAAAAAAAGAGATGGCAAATAAAAAGTCTTCTCTCAGGCATAACTTTTCAAGATATTTTCCTGCACTGCAGAAAACTGTTACTGATGGATTTTATTTTTATATTACATAAATTTCCCACCATAGCCCTTCTTTCTCACTCTCTGAGAGAGCTATTCATTATAACAAATAAAAAAGGAGCAAAGAAACGCAGCAGCTCAGCAAAACTAATGAACACACACATCAGGCAAGGCTGCACCGTTTCATACCCATAGTCCCCCCTGTTTCTCTGAGAGGGGAGAGACGTTCAGTTTCATATTGCTTCTTTGGAGCCACGTTGGCACATTACATTTCCAAAGCACTTTGCTGTTCTTTCCATTTACATTGTTGTAACCCCTCTGCCTGCTACAATGCACCAGGGCTTATAAATGACTATTGGTTAATTTATGTGTATTGCTTTCCTGGTTCTGCTTAATTCACTTTGCATCATATATATGTATAAATATATATATGACGCAAAATGTATATAATGCATATATATGATATATGCATAATGAATATATCTAAATTTGAAAATATATAGTTATATAATATTTATTTATTA
>CM053588.1:267766359-267799371 GCA_028646515.1 Pseudochirops corinnae
GGTAAATGATATGTTTGATTAAAGTAAGATTGTTAACCCATTTTGAGTTGCTTTCCTTTAGAAAAGCAGATCTAAGAACCTGTGCTAGTAGCCGCCCTAGGCATGCTAGGGTGCTTGCTGTTACACAATGTTGCTGAAGTTGTTAATTATTTCCAATTTTAATTATGTCTTTTTTGGTTGATTCTCTAGGATCCTATGAGTATACCATCATATCATTTGCAAAGAGTGACAGTTTTATTTCCTCATTGCCTATTTTTATTCCTTCCATTTCTTTTTCTTGTCTTTTTGCTATAGTGCAATGTTGAATAATGGTGATAGTGGGCATCTTTGCTTCACTCCTGATCTTGTTGAAAAAACTTCTAGCTTATTCACATTACAGATGATTGCTGATGATTTTAGATTGATACTAATCATTTTAGCTCCATTTATTCATATGTTTTCCAGTGTTTTTAGTAGGAATGACTGTTGTATTTTGTCAAATGATTTTTCAGCATCTATTGAGATAATCATATGACTTTTGTTGTTTTTGTTATTGATATGGTTCATTATGCTGATAGTTTTCCCAGTATTGAACCAGCCCTGAATTACTGATCTAAATCCCACTCAGTCAGAGTATGATCTTTGTGATATATTGCTGCAACTCCTTGCTAGTATTTTATTTCATTTTTTTCCATCAATATTTATTAGGGAAATTGGTCTGTAGTTTTTTTTTTTCTCTCATTTTCAATCTTCCCGGTTTAGGTATTAGCACCACATTTGCGTCATAAAAGGAATTTGGTAGGATTCCCTCTTTACCTGTTTTCCCCAATAGTTTATATAATAAGGGAATTGTTTTTTAAATATTTGATAGAATTTAGTTGTGAAATCATCTCATCCTGGAGATTTTTTATTAGGGAGTTCATTGATTGTTCATTTTTTCCCTCTAAGATATGGTAATTTAAATACTTAAATAAATAAAAAAAAATTTAAATATTCTATTTCCTCTCCTGATATGATAATTTGTATTTTTGTAAAGTGTAGGGGCAGCTAGGTGGGGCAGTGGCTAGAACACTGGGCTTGGAAACAGGAAGATGCATCTCCCTGAATTCAAATCCAGCCTCAGATACTTACTAGCTGTATGACCCTGGACAAGTCACTTAACTCTGATTGCCTCAGTTTCTTCATCTGTAAAACAGCTAGAGAGGTAAATGGCAAATCACTCTAGTATCTTTGCCAATAAAACCCCCAAATGGGGTCCCAGAGAGTCAGACACTGCCGAAAAGACTCAAATATAAGAACTACAATGTGCCAGACCTTGTGCTAAGTCATTGGGAAGCAAACAAGCATGCCATCCTTTTGGACTACTCTTTCCTTGTGTTTTCCTTTTTATGTTTATCTTAATAGAAATGGAGTCTAAAAACCTGGATTTGATTTCTAGGTCCACAATTTATTGGTAGTGTGGCCTTGGGCAGTTCATTTAACCTATTAGAACCCCAGTCCACTGATCTGTAAAATGGTGAGAGGCATGGTGAGAAGATCTCATAGTAAGGAAGTTCTTAATTCATACCTCACCTTTGACACATATGTGTGACTCTGAGTATGTTATCCAAACTCTCGGCGACCCTAAGCTACTCTCTTAGATTAAAAATTGTAAAGTAATGCCAAACTGCACTGAGAGAAATTTCCCCTTTAAGAATTTCCCCGCCAATGGAATCCAATGTGGACCAAAAAATAAAAACAACATAAAAGTGAGGATTATAATATTAAAACTACTGACTTCACAGGGCTATTCTAAGGGTTAGATGAGATACAGCTTGGCAAATTATACAGTGCTATATTCAATTAAATTTAGCCGACATTTATGAAGTGTTTCTTATGTGCGAGGTTGTATATGTAAGCTGTTTCTATTTTAATCAGATGTCACTTATTTTAAAAATGCACACAGCTGGGTGAGGTGGGAAGAAAAGGGGAGTACAGGATAGAGGAAGAGGCAGATATGCCCATCATCATTCAGCATTCCTCTGTACTTTGAACTTTTATTTGGCTTTAGACCTCTGGCGATGATATTAAAACCTATTAAAGTCATTGTTTACTGGTCTGATGCTAATCAGTAGCTTAGCCAGTCAGTGACAGTAGGGTAAATAGGAACAGGTTCTCTTCCCCCTGCAATAAATACATTTTAAGTGATCCAGAACTATTTTTAGTGTCCTATTAGCAGAAATTTCTAGTATAAAACCTAGTCATTCCTTAGATCTTGCTATCACTCTAAACTCTTCTACTTGCAAAATATTACACTCTCAAATTTTCCTCTCTGAACACAATACCCTCTTCTTTCATCTTTTCCACTCCCTTGGTCCTACCACACTTGGGGCTCTGATTCCAGTAACCCTCCTTATTCTCCCCCATCTAATATTTCTGTTCTAATTTTACTTGCCTCCATACTCAACCTAGTCCCTATTATCATCCATTTCAATAATATTCTTCTCACCACCCTGATAATGCTTCACTTTCTATTCCTCTCCTCAGGATCCCTCTCCCTATTCATTTCCTCAATCATTGCAGGAGAAAAGTCCTGAATGTGTACTGAATTCTCCTACTCTGAATTTATGTCAGTAAATCTTAGCTTGTTGATTGGGTCCTCACTGCTGCTATCTTTTCACCCATCTCTACTCAGTTTACTACTGAATTCTAGAAGAAACTGTTCTAAACCTTTCTCACTGTCTTTAAACTCAGCTGCTTTCTCCAACCCTAATATGAACACATGTCCTCACTTAATTGACTTCTTTCCACCTTAAGATTTGTCTTCCCTCATCCATTGTTGTTTCTATTGTCTCAGGGGAAGAGATGACACCTTTTGCCAAGATTAATTCACCCACCAATACTCTTTATCTTATCTTTTGCTTGAAAATAATTGATCTTACAGGCTCTTGCTCCATCAATTAACCTCTCTTGAGTATTTTCAACTCTCTCTGTTGGTTCTTTTCCCTAAGCTTACAAAACATACTTAGATTTCCACTATCCTAAAAAAAACTTCCTTAGTTGTCCTAGTTCCTTGTGCCCCTATCTCTCTCCTTTTCTGTTAAAAAAAAAATCCTAGGCAGAATAGTTAGTTTTCACTCACTACTTCCAATTACTCCCTGTTTACTCACTCCTTAACCTGGTGTCAGGAGGACCTGAGTTCAATTCCATTCTCACGCATTTACTAGCTGCAGGACCCTGAGCAATTCACTTAAACTCTGTTTGCTCAGTTTCCTCAACTGTAGAATGAAGATAATAATAGCATTCACCAACCAAGGTTGTTGAGAAGATTGAATGAAATATTTGTAAATCACTTAACATATGTGAGTGCTTGTTTCCTCGTTCACCACCCCTTGCAACTTGGTTCAATGAGATCTGACACAACTTTAAAAATACCTACTATATGCCAAGACCTGGTAATACAAAGATAAAAATGACCAAAAAATGTATTCCTTGTCCTCAAGAAATACATTTACTCCCTCACTCTGGAGATAGTGACCTATTCACCGAACATAATGGTATCATCTCTATCATCCTTGGTCTCCTTGTGTTGTTTGACATTGCTGACCACCTTTGCTTCTTGGCGCTATCTTCTTCTTTGACGGTTTTTTAAATCCAGAGCCTAATAAACATCAAATAAAATGAACATTTCCATGAACCCTATAGAACAGAAAAAATAAGATTGGACTTGAAATGGTAGAGCTTTGTTTTTCACAGCTTGCTTTTACTTTTAACTAGCTGCTGCTTAAAAGTTAACTCCACAGGGTTGTTGTGAGACTCCACTGAGTTAACATGTATAAAGAGCTTTTGCAAACTCCAAAAGAGCTTTTAAAATTTATTTTGATTTTTATTTGTGAAGTCCATGCATGTTCTCTCACCTGGTTCCTCTTGTGACTAAAGGGAAGTATTTACAAGGAGTTGTTTGGGGTCAGTAAACCAGGACTATGAATTACTCTTTTTTTTTTTAACATCACAAATATTTATTCAACTGCATGGTTTGCTCATTTTTTTCCTCCATGGTGGATATCTAGCCAAATGAATTTCTATTTAAAGTACCAAAGTCACCTTTCTGAGAGTACATTTAGTTCAATTATTTGCTTCAGGAAAACCTTGTATTTTCAGTGAGCATAAAACAGGGTCACCCTTAGATGTTCTCACTATTATTTAAAGGTAAAAACTTTTTTGGGGAGTTTCAAATGCTCTCCCTCTCTCCACCCCTCACCACCAATTTAGAAGGCAAGAAACGGTACCCATTATACAGATGAAGTCATGCAAAACACAATGGTCATGTTGCAAAAAAAAATAAAGACATTTTAAAAAATATGTTTCAGTCTTCACTCAGAGTTCATTAGTTGTCTCTCTGGACATGGATAGCATTTTTCTTCTTGAATCATTTACAATTGTTGTAGATTGTTGTATTGCTCAGAATAGCTAAGTCTCTCACAGTTGATCATTGTTTCAATATTGCTATTACTATGTAGAATATTCTCCTGGTTCTGTTCATTTCACTTTTCATTAGCTCACATAAGTCTTTCCAGGATTTTCTGAGACCATCCCTTTTCAATGTGTGAAGTCAAGGGATGGTGGAAAGAGCTTCCAGTGTGAAGAGGCTTCTATGTCATGGTAAAGAAATTCGTAGTGTTAGGAGTATATCCTGAGCAAGAAGAGTGGACAATGTCCTGCTACTATCACCTTCTAGCTCTGTGACCCTGCATTAGTCATTAAACTCCTCAGTGCCCCAGGCTTCTCTACAACTGTACTGTGCTGAACAGTTGTCCATCTGCCAATGAAATTAAAGGTCCAGATCAAAAACAAAGACCAAGAAAAACAAATATTTAAGTAACCTCCACTAAAGTCTTCCTGAAATGCTTCAGATGGGTAGAGAGGTCACTTTGGGTTTTCCAAGGCTATCCTGAGTATGTCGTAGGCTCAATCCATCTGTGAAGGCTTTAAATATGAGTTCAGCAATAGCTATGTGGCACAGTGAATAGAGTGTCAGGCCTAGAATCAGGAAGATCTGAGTTCAAATCCAGCCTTAGATATTTACTAGCTGTGTGACCCTGGGCAAGTCACTTAACTCTGGTTGCCTTAGTTTCTTCATCTGTAAAATGAACTGGAGAAGGAAATGACAAATCACTCCAGTGTCTTTGTCAAGAAAACCCCAAATGGGTCCATGAAGAACTGGACACAACTTAAAATGACTGAACAACAACAACCACCATCATTTTCCTATTTTGTCATCTTAGCCAATCTGATTGGTGAGATGTGGTACCTCAGAGTTGTTTTGATTTGCATTTCTCTGATCAATAGTTAGTGATTTAGAGCATTTTTTCATATGTCTATAGACAGTTTTAATTTCTTCCTCTGAAAACTACTTGTTCATGTCCTTTGACCATTTATCGATTGGAGAGTGACTTGTATTCTTGTAAATTTGACTCAGTTCTCTATGTATTTTTGAAATGAGGCCTTTATGAGGCTCTGGTTGTAAAAATTCTTTTCCAATTTTCTGCTTTCCTCCTAATCTTGGTTGCATTGACTTTGTTTGTGGAAACTCTTTTCAATTTAATGTAATCAAAATTATCCATTTTGCATTTTGTAATGTTCTCTATCTCTTGTTTCATCATACATTCCTACATTCTCCATAAATCTGACAGATATACTATTCCTTGCTCCCCTAATTGGTTAATAGTATCAGCCTTTACACCTAAATCATGTACCCATTTGCATTTTATTTTTGCATAATAACCACCAATAGATCACATATTTGGAGGCCAAGAACCATAGCTGGAGCACCATGTGAATTGTTTTGGTTGGAGTAATTCATGAATGTACTCTACTAAGGTTTTTTGAGGAGCTGTCAACCTCCTTTGTAGGGGATCTTTGAACACTGATTAAATCATTTAAATGACAACTAATGATATTATATCACATTTATAAATGTTTTTAGATCTACAAAGCTTTTGAGATATTTTTATCCCTACGTCAGTGATTAGAAAAACAAGCCTTATTGAAATTACACAAGTCTTGTATGAACTAATTCAGAGTAAAGCAGGTAGAACCAGGAAAACAACAGAGAGAAATTCAAGTAGAAGGAATAGCAACAGAAAAAATGAAACTAAATGCTGTGTTATAAAATTGACCAAGTTTGGATCTGAAGAAGAGATAGGAAAAATACAGTTTACCCTCTAGTAGTCATGGTACAGTTCCTTAAGGGGAAGTATGGAGTGGTTGGGTCTGGAAGACTTACTCAGGATTCTCCTCAAAATTCCAATGCATTTTGTTTACCAGTACATCAAAATTCTGTAAGTCATCACATGCAAAAAGAAATAAAGACCCTTAAAGGAATCTAAAGCCTTGACAAATAGAGTTGCATGAAAGAATGTGATGGTTAAGTGTATATCAGGTCACTGAAGCATCTCTGGTTTTTTAAAAGGGCTTTTGTAGTTTCCTTTTTTAAAGCACTTTGGGGAAGGCCACATTGTGCAATACATAAAAGTGAGATGGAAACAAGATTCCTTTCAGTCATTAGGGAAAAACAATGACTCAGAGTGCTTCAGAGAATGTAAAGATTTGTAGTTGAATTTTCTACCAGGAATACCTGACCCATGTTATAAACCAGACATGAAATTTCTACCCTTCTCTGTTTGAGTTCCAGGGAAATGTTTTAACCAGCTGAGTACTCAACCTTACATCTGCGAATCTGGTGTTTTACAGGTCTTGTAGAAAATTGTCTTTGTTAGCTATGTATGCTTTTCCTCTTTTGTGGAATTCACATTTTGGATGATGTAGTAGAAAGAATATAGAGCTGAAAGTCAGAAGAGAAGACCAATGTCATTTATAAACACTTAAGGTCTTAGGAAAGTCGCTTATAGAGCTTCAGAGTTGAAAATGGCCTCAGGAGTGCAAAAAAAAAAAGATGCTCATCAATTTCACATCATGGCTTATAAAGGTAATGGAAGATTACTGCATTGTAAAAAAAATTCAGGAAATAAAAAATATTAAGTGATGCACAAGAAGACCTATAAGAACAAATTCAGAGCAAAATGAGTAGCAACAGAAAAATAAAATTCAGTAATGCAAATAGAAAGAATAGCAACAGAAAAAATGAAACTAAATGCTGTGTCATAACTGTCAAGGTTGGCTTTGAAGTAAAAATGAAAAAAATTCATCTTTCTTCTTTGTACAAGTGGGAGACTTAGGAATAGAACAATGCACAAATTGTTATAGTGTGTCAATTCAATAGTAGTTTTGCTGAACTGCTCCCCTCCCCTGTTTAATTTGTTTTCTTTATGATAAATATTTTGCTGTATAGGGGAAAGCAGAGGAATGCATTCAGAAATGGAAGCTATGTAGACACCATTGATTAGGAACTTTCTGCCCATTCTCAAACTATTTTAGGTAGTCTGGTTTGTTAGAAACTTTAATTCTACGCATTAATTCTAATTCTGCCCTCTAACAACAAGCAAAGTAAGCCTAATTATTCTCCTATGAAATAACCCTTTAAATATTCTAAGACCACTATGGTCTCCAACTAAATTTTCCCAGTTCTTTTGATTGATCCTTAAATAGTTTTGGATCTATTCACTATTTTGGTCTGTTTGAAATCCAAATTGGCCAACAAGTTAGCTCCTTGTACAACCACATGAGTCACTTTGACCAGCTCTCCTTTTTCTTCTTCAATGGAATCAACTGTTTTTGTACGATCAGAACTTAGTTCTTGAGAACCTTTCATTTCTTATTAGCTGACTTCCTCTAAGAATTTTGGGTCAACAATCCTTTCCTTCAACTTTGACATCTGTTCTCCCCCGAATTTCTTGTATCTTTCTGACCACACCTAGTTTCCCCATCATTAAATACCATTTCTCCTTTGTTAAACAATTCTTTCTTATTGATCAGAAATCTAGGGCTTTAAAAATATTCCTTTGATGTGAGATCCAGCACTAGCACTTCAGAACTAGATTTTTTTTTCTTCAAATTTCAAGGAAAAGAAAACAAAAATGTGAGAGAGAGGAAAGGGGAAGGTCTCATGTTACCACAGGTTACTGGTTCCCAGCCTCACATAATCAAATTACTGTGGGCCAACAAAAAAAATATGATAAAATGTCATTTCAAGGTTCAAAGAATGAGTTGAATATATTTGATCAAGGCACTTTCTTTTCATATGCTTTAGGCACAAGTGTCTGTTCTTTATCTTGTTCTCTTCCCTTATGTGCGTTTTAAAGGACATAGTCTAACTTTGAGGTGAAAGATGAATGGGGAGGAGGTCTGAGAAGCCTTAATAGTTTCTTTTTTATCTCTCTCTCTCTATCTCTCCTTCTATCTCTCTCTCATTCTCTCTACCTCTATCTCTTTGTTTCTCTTCCTATCTTCCTATCTCTCTGTCCAAATGTCTATGTATTAATTTATTTTTAGTTTTCAGCATTCACTTTTATAGGATTTTGAGTTCCATGTTTTTCCTCCTCAAGACAGCATATAATATGATATAGGCTATACATGTATAATCATATTAAATATGTTTCCTTATTAGTCACGTTGTGAAAGAAGAATTAGAACAAAAGGGAAAAACCACAGGAAAGAAAAAAAGAGAGAAAATAGTATGACTTGATCTGCATTCAGATACCATAGTTCTTTCTGGATGTGGATAGCATTTTCCATTGTGAATCTTTTGGAATTCTCTTGTATCGTATTATTGCTGGGAGTAGCTAAGTCTGTCTATCTATCTAGTTGGTCATCACACAATGTTGCTGTTACTGTGTACAATGTTCTCTTGATTCTGTTCACTTCACTCAGTATCAGTTCATGTAAGTCCAGGTTTTCTGAAATCTGCCTGCTCACCATTTCCTATAGAACAAAAATATTCCATTGCATTCATACATCACAACTTGTTCAGCCATTCTCCAACGAATGATCTTTTCCTCAATTTCCAATACTTTGCCACCACAAAAAGAGCTGCTATAAATATTTTGTACACATCAAAAGAATATTTGTAAAACCCTGATTTCTGATCAATAAGGAGGAATTGCTCAACAGAGAGGGAATGGTATTTAAGGATGGGAAAGCTAGGTATGGTCAGACAGATACCAGAGATTTGGGGAGAACAGGAAAGGATTGTTAACCCAAAATTGTACATGTTGACTCCCCACAAAAGAATAAGATGTATGTATGTATGATGCCTTTAGAATACAGATTTAGTAGTGCTATTATAGATTGAAAAGGTAAGCACAATTTTATAGCCCTTTGGGTATAGTTCCAAATTGCTCTCCTGAATGGTTGAATTAGTTCACAACTCCACCAACAATGCTTTAGTGTTCTGATTTTCCTACATCTTCTCCAATATTTATCATTTTCCTCTTTTTTTGAGTCATATTAGGCAGTCTGGTAGGTATGATATGGTGGTACCTCAGAGTTGTTTTAGTTTGCATTTGTCTAATCAATAGAGATTTAGAGCATTTTTTTATATGACTACAGATAGCTTTAATTTCTTTATCTGAAAACTGCCTGTTCATATCTTTTAACCATTTATCAGTTGGAGAATGACTTGTAGTCTTATTAATTTGACTCAGTTCTCTCTATATTTTAGAAATTAAAGCCTTTAATCAGAGACACTTGCTGTAAAGATTTTCCTGTCTTTCTCCTTCCCTTCTAATCTTGGTTGCATTGCCTTTGTGCAAAACCTTTTAAATTTATATAATCAAAAATATCCATTTTCCATTTCATAATGTTCTCTATCTTTTGTTTGATCATAAATTCTTCCCTTCTTCATATATGTGACAGATAAATTAAGCCTGGATACTTCCTAGGCAGGTCTCCTCTATTGTTCTCATTGAATAACACTATCCAGTGTTTCATATGTATTTATTTTCAAGTTATTTCAATAATGAAATGGGAAGAAAAAAAGCACACCTATGGTTTTGAGAAAAATTGCATAAAAAATGCCAGGTGTCTCAATGACATTGTCAAGTGCTATGGCAACCTAGTGCTCAGCATTTATTGAAACCTAATGTTTAAAATAATTGCTAACATTTATGCCATGCTTTGAGGGTTATAAAGTACTCTTTTCACCACAACAGTGTGAAATAGCGAGTGGATATATTATTATTGATTCAATTCTGGGGGGTCTGACCCCAAGTATCACTCTGATACTATCTTTATCTTTATTTTTTATTGCACAATAGCATTCCCTCACATTCATATAATACAATCTGTTCAACCTTCCTCACTTGATGAGTACCTCTTAGTTTCCAATTTTTTACCACCACAAAAGAATTGCCATAAATGCTTTTTTGTACATAATGGACCTTTTACTTTTTCTTTAATCTCTTTGGAGTATAGACCTAGCAATAGCATAGCTAGGTTAAAAGATGTGCATTATTTAGCAACTTTTTATACACAATTCCAAATTATTTTCCTGTGTGACTGTGTCGTATTTAGTAATAACTATTAATAATAGCTATTATAAATTTATATAGTGCTTACAATGTTCTAGGCCAGCAGTTCTCAACCTGTGGGTTATGTTCAATTTGTAACAATGAAAATGCATCCTGAATATCAGGTATTTATATTATAATTCATAACAGCAGCAAAATTACAGTTATGAAGTAGCAACAAAAATAATTTTATGGTTGGGAGTCACCACAACATGAGGAACTGTTTTAAAGGGTCACGGCATTAGGAAGGTTGAGAACCATTGCTCTAGGCACTGTGTTAAGCACTTTATAATTATTATCTTATTTTGTTCTCCCAATAACCCTGAGTGGTAGGTGTTGTAATTATCCCCATTTTGTTATTGTTCAGCTGTTTCTGTCAGGTCTGACTCTTCATTACTCTTTTTGGGGTTTTCTTGGCAGTTACTAGAGTAGTTTGCCATTTCCTTCTTCAGCTTGTTTTACAGATGAGTGAGACAAACAGGGTTAAGTGACTTTCCCAGGGTCACGCAACTAGTAAATTTCTGAGACCAGATTTGAACTCATGAAGAGGAGTCTTCCTGATTCCATGGCCAGCACTCTATATACTGGACAACCTAGTTGTCCATCCCCATTCTACAGATGAGGAAAATGAGGTAATCATAAATTACATGACTTGTCACACAGCTAGCAAGTATCTGGGGCTGGATTTTGAACTATGATCTTCCTCACTTCCTCATGCTCTGTGTACAATGCTATCCATTATTTGCCTAGTCATAGAATTTGAGATGAAGGTGGAGAAGTATGACTGGACCAGTTCGCATCCAACATTTGTTCATCAATGTGCCTATGCACAGTCCTTTCAACATTTGTCATTTCCTTTTACCCCTGCCCCCAGTTCTGCCAAGCACAGAATTGGTCTATTAAATGGAATCTCAAACTTGCTTTAATTTGCATTTCTCCAATTATTATTGATTTGGAACATTTTTTCCACATGTCTATAAATAGCCTTGGTTTCTTAAATGAGGTGCATTTTCTCAATGTTTCTCTGGAAGTAAAGTTGGTTATCATATTTTAATGTTATTCAGTTTCATTTTTTTCTTGCTTTTGAGAAATATTTTCAAGAAATTATATTTGTCTTTATCCAATATGAGTGAGAGGCAAAATCAAAAGAAAACATGAGAGCTCTACAAAACAAAGATACTAAATTTACAGACAGTATAAGAAGAGGTAATATAAGAATTAGAGTTCTTTTGAAAATATAATGAAAAATAAAATGTGACTAGTATACTTCAAAAAATCATATAGAAATACTGCCCCCAAATACTGGAAGCAAAATGTAAATTGCAGATTAAGCAAAACCCAAGAAGACCAAGAGAAAGAAAACCTAAGTTTAACTCACAGGGAACTAAACAAATTTCCCTGCTAAAATATCAAAGAACAATTTTACAGCTATCTCTATATAATATCTCTATATCAAGGACAACATCCTTCAAATTCTGAGAAGAAATGAAAAGAATAGCATAGGATTGTTACAAGAAATAAAAGAAAAATGTAATGTAATATTATAGAGAACCAAAGAAATTTGATCGGCATCCTCAATGCAATGCATTTTTAAAATGTGAGCCTAAGAAGAAAAAAAACTTAATTGGTTGTTCCAAAAATAAGACATTAACTTTAACCATTTCTTTAAAAGAACTCTAAGGTGAGGAGGATAATTAATATGCAGAATGAATAAACAGCAGAAAGTTAAATGCCTGCAGATAGTAAGGAAAGATGAGGAGATATATTTTCTTGTCATTCTTGTTTCTTTTCCTCCTAGACTTTGCTGTCTCCTAATCTATATGCCATTTCTAGACTATGGCTACATTCCAGTATACTGTCTTAGGACCTCTTCTCTTGTCTCTCATGGTGACCTTGTCATTTTTATGCAGACGACACTCAGAATTATAAATCCAACCCTTTTTTCTTTCTTGGGTTCCAGTTCTATGCCTGTGACCATTGACCATTTTGTACTGCATATCCTGTAGGTATCTCAAAACCCAACTTATCCAAAATAGAATTCTATATCTTTTCCCTGAAACACAATTGTCTTCCTAATTCCCCATTTCTGTCCAGGGCACCATTCTGTCGAACACACAGTTTTTAAACTTGGGGTCATTCCTGACTCTTCATGCTTACTGCTCTTTCCCCCACATATCTATTCAGTTGCCAAATATTTTACATTTTCCTAAGTTCAATTAGCTTTCTTCTTTCTCTTGACACTTTACTTTTGCACAAGCTCTCCTCTGTTCCAGGAATCAATCAACAAACCAAAGGAATTTGTTAAGGTCCTGTTATGTTTGAGGCACTGAGTTACGTGCTGAGGATATAAAGACAAAAAGCGACATAGTCCTTGATACAAAGGAGTTTGTTTTTGATCAGGGGAGACATGTACACATGTAATTATATACATATATAATTATATTAGAATAAACACAAAATAAATGTAGGATAATGGAGGGCAGGAGGGCACTAGCATCTGAGGAGAGTAGGAAAGGTTTCATGGAAAAGGTGTTGATTGAGCTGAGTCTTAAAGGAAGGGATTCTACCAGTTGGAAAGGGATAGGGCAGTTCATTCCAGGCATGAATTCATTCCTCCTTACCTCTGTCTCTTCCAATCCCTAATTCCAGGTCCTCAGGCCATAGGCTATGCAGGCCTGCTTAATTTCCTTCTAAGTTCAGTATAAACGCCACCTTCAACTTGATCACCTTTCTTCTGCTTTTTGTTCATTTTCTTATTCTTCTCCTTGTTTTTTGTTATTATTGTTCTTATTTTGTTCATGCTCTTGTTCTTGTTCTCCTTATTGTTTTTGTTAATCTTCTTGTTCTTGTCCTTTATCTTCTTATTTTCTTCTTGTTCTTCTCCTTGTTGTTTTTGTCATTTTGCAGTAGTGGTAGTGCAGCAGCAGCAGCAGTAGTACTAGTAAGCAGTAGTAGGAAGGAGCAGCTTACTTAGGAGCAGTAAGGAGCAGCGGTGGCAGCAGCAGCAGCGGTAGTAGTTGTGGTGGTGGTAGTGGTGGTGATGGAAGAGGTAAGGGTAGTAGGAGTCATAGCATTGCAAACTAACTGGGGAGACCAGACAGACACATAGAAGTGACTAATATTAATGCGAGGTAGCATATCCAAAAGACCAAATGACATAAGGAGTGTGTGCTCTGAGAGTCTAGAATAGAATAATCTCTGTGAGGTGGGAATGTTAGAGAAGTCTTCTCAGAGGAGGTGGGCATTAATATGAAGAAAAGTAGAACTTAAAGAATTGGGGAAAAGGATTCTAGACTGAGGGAAGATTGTGAGCAAAGATGAATTGAGAGAAAAGTGAATACATATATTTGGTTACAAGGGAGATTTTCTGCAGGGAAATAGCTATGCTTGGCACCAGAGGGCAGACCTTACACTTCTAATAGCTCCATATAAAGAAAAACTTTCTATTGGAGCTACCCCCAAAATTTCTGCTGTTGTTTTGTGGAGGCCAAATATAAGTGTCAGAGGAGATAAGATGTAAGGTTGGCTATTGTTTGGGAAGAACGTGAGATACCAGATCTGTGATTTCGTTTTAAAAATTTATCTCCATGAGATATATCTATCTCTACGTGAAATAAATACTAATCAAAGACTATTGAAATAGCTTTTAATGTAGACCAGTGCCTATAGAAGGGGCTGTTTAAAGGCAAATTATATTTTAAATGGGTCACCTGCATTGAATGAGAAATGTTATAAATGAACTGTATCTTGGAACAACATGATCAGGTGCACTGAGAAGGGACCTTGCACCCAGGTCAGAATTTTACTACTTTGACTTTCTCACTGAGTAACCCTGGGCAACACTTTAACTTCCCTGTGTCTTAAACCCTCTACTCCATAACTCCAAAAAAGTAAGATTGGTGTTGGAAATGATAAACTTTAAGATAAAATAGAATTGTAATTTTATTATAAAAATAAGAGGTATTATTTTATTTCCCCCCTCAATTAATAATGACAAAGTGTTAAGCCTAAGGTCCTACATGCAGAGGTTTTGATATGTCAACAAGATGCCTCTAAGCCCTGGGATCTTTTTATGAGGGATGAACTTCTGTGATTGGGTCAAGGTGGGAATAGTGTGATGGGCTAAACACATGAACCAATTGTGACTCTGGGAACTTTGAATAGAAGGAAAAATTTTAGCACTTCATGAGCCCATAAGTTGAGGATTTTAGTTTAGTTGTTTAGGATTTTGAGAGGGAATTTCTCTCGAGGGAGTTCCCTCCTGTGCCTTCCTGTCCCCTCCCCTTCTCTCCCTTGCTCTTCCCTCCCCTACCTTCTCCTCCCCACCCCTCTTCTCTTCATAATCCAACAATATAAATTCCCACGTTAGTCGTGACTCAAAATGTATGTCTCTGAATTTTAAGTTCATCACTTCTCTTTCAGGAGGTGAATGATGCGTTTCTTCTTCATTCTTTTAAATTTATCACTGCATTGCTCAGAGTTCTATAATCTTTCAAAGTTGTTTTTCTCTATGGTGTTGTTATCATTATATAAACTGTTCTCCCATTTCTCCTCACTTAGCGCTACATTATTTCCTGAAGGTCTGCCCAGTTTCCTTTAAAATTATCCGTTTTGTCCTTTCTTATGACACAATAATATTTCATGATATCAATAGGCCAAAGTTTGTTTATTTGTTCCCCAATAGGTAGACAGCTCTTATGCACCCAACTTTTAGCTGCCCCACAAGGCAACACAACTCATTGGTAGAGGGGTTTGGAACTAGAATCTAGATCATATGAATGAAAGAGATACAAGGCTGTCATGTAAGGGGAAATTCTAATTGTATGCCCTGTCTCATACTTATCTAGGTTCTTTGTGAACATGGATAACAGGAAGGGCTGAGGTGGGGAACCGGGGAAGAGAGAGAGAGAGAGAGAGAGAGAGAGAGAGAGAGAGAGAGAGAGAGAGAACGAGAGAGAGAGAGAATGAGAGACAGAGACAGAGACAGAGAGAAAGAGAGAGAGAGAAAGAGAGAAAGAGAAAGAAAGAGAGAGACAGAGAGACAGAGAAAGAGAGACAGAGAAAGAGAGAGAGAGAAAGTGAGAGAGAGAGAGAGAGAGAGAGAGATTGATTTTCTCCTTACCTCACCCCCTTCACTAAATCGAATTCACTCTCAGGCGTCTGGCTCCAACTCTAGAAATGGAATCCTTAACTCTTAAGCGAAAATATATTTTACTGACATTACTCCAGCTATTTAAAGTTTCCAGAGGCATGGTTAGCTTTTTTGTTTAGGCAGTTTTTCTGTTCCCTTCTTGACTTAATCAAAGAGGTTCATGCCTTAAAAGAACCACTGGGCATAGGGGCATCTTTTTTACACATTAAAACCTTATATTGTGCTATTATCCTTTAAATGTTTAGTTTTTTGCTTTTTTGGAGGGAGGAAGGCAGGGTAATCGGGGTTAAGTGACTTGCCCAAGGTCACAGGGTTAGTAAGTGTTAAGTATCTGAGATCGAATTTGAACTCAAGTCCTCCTGACTCCAAGGCCAGCACTCTATTCACTGTTTCACCTAGTCACCCCTATTATCCTTTAAATTTAACGATTGTATTGTGATTATGATTACAGTAATTGATATCTGGCTTGGAATTCCCCCTTACATAATTATTATAAATACAAATATATATATATATATATATAATTTTATGTGATATAAAATTATCACATATTGATCTGGGAGTAAAATTGTCACCCACGTGAGAAGGGCATACACTTTCAGGACACAAGCGTTAGCACAATTTGGTAGAAAAGTCTTATATTCATTTCATTCATAAAATCTAGATTCTAGTCCCAATCCCCTCTGCCAATCAGTTGTGTTGCCCTGCATAGCAATCCAGAAAACACCACCCCTTTTCTAGAACCCTTCATTGTCTACAAACTTTACTGCAGCCCAGTAAAGCAAGTGATTACTCTCTGCCTGCGGCATTAGAGATGGAACACCAATTTAACACGCCTGAGAAACCTTATCTCTCTTTAAAATCCTTGATCCTGGTTGGCATCACTGAGGTTAAGCCTAACATACTTGCCCCTGCTGAGCTGGAGATTTATTACACATTCTCTGGTTACTGTGTCTCTTTGCAGTGACTGTGACATGAATGTACTGTTTTTCTTCTTCTTCTTCTTCTTCTTCTTCTTCTTCTTCTTCTTCTTCTTCTTCTTCTTCTTCTTCTTCTTTCTTCTTCTTCTTCCTCTCCTTCCTCTCCTCCTTCTTCTTCCTCTACTTCCTCTCCTTCCCCTCCTTCCCCTCCTTCCTCTTCTCCTCCTCCTCCTTTTCTTCTATTCCTCCTCCTCCTCCTTTTTCTTCTTTTTGTTTTTGTTCTTGCTCTTCTCTTCTTATTTCTCACCTTCCCTATGCCCCTCGACATCCCAAGAAACATTTTATTTCTTCCTTTATGTGACTTAAAATGCCCCTATTGCTTTAGCACCATTGGTTGGTCTGCCTCTTTGTCAAAAATTTCTAAGTCCCTAAAAAGCATTTGCAGAGAACCAAGGCACTCTTGGGCAAATCACTTAGGTGGACTTCAGTTTTAAAACCTGTAAAACAAGGCATTTGACCTAGCTGACCTCAAAGGACCCGTACCTCTGGTGTTCCAGCTCTAACATGATCTTTTTCTATTATTCAGTTCCTGAGATGAGGTGATTAATAAAATGTTCATCTATAAGGTGGACAATGCGTACCATTATTTGTCCCCTAGGAAGATGTTTTCCTTGTGACAAAATAACCCCGAGCCCAGTACTGTATAAAATACGTGTGTTTACGTATGTTTGTTCTTGACATTCCGTTTCCCCAGTGTCTGTTTTCTCTTCCATTAGTGCTTCTCAAATGTGTGGTTAAATCTCACAGCAGCTACTCAAGCCTGGGAGGCAGAGAATGAAGAGAAAAGGACAGGAAATGAAGGAATGTTTGATGGCTTTGTTCGATGGCTTACTGTTCATTGGTACCTTCACAGTTCTAGTTTTATAAGCTCTCCTAATTTCCCCTAAGTCTAGCCTAGAGGTTTTAATGATTACTTTGAGAAACTCTGCCTTCCAAGCTGTGTTTTCAGGAACCAGTTTTCTCCATATGAAAGTCCCCTACCTTCCTTGCTCGTAGCGTATATACAAAACCTGCCTCCAATAAACATGTGTTGATGGTGGTTTCATAAAGTGAGTCTCCTGAATCAGTTAATTGGGCTCAAAAGCCTATCACGGCTCTAAATAGAGGAGACAAGCAAGATGTGGGGGTAGAATGATGTAATACAGGTTAGTATTCCCCCAGAACGATTCACAATGTTCTAGAAAATGCAACAGAGTTAGTAAGGCTTTAGCAGGAAACCTGATGAATAATCACAGCAAATCATCTTTCCAGTCCAGGTCATCCTTGAGAGACAAAGAGGTCTGTGGTCATTAGGGACGGAGTTTACTTAATTAGAAGCATATGGAACATAACATTCCAATACTCAGACCAAATAGGGGCCTGACTGCAGCTGTGCAGTAGGGTGAGAAGAGCTCTCAGATCTAATGCACTTCTTCTAACCCTCAAATCTAGTATTCTTTCCAGTGTACCATATAGCATAGCAGGCTGATAATCAGGGCAGGCCTACAGTTTTCTTTAAATGAGATAACGCCTATAAGGCACTTTGCAAATCTTAAATGTGTTGTAAAAATGTCAACTCTAGTTCCCAACTCTGCCCTCAAGAGTTGAGTCTGCACGTTCTGGAGCCAAGATAGGTAGCTCATCCAGAGGTGACCAGGCCTTGGAAAAGCTGGCTCATGCTGCCTACACTTGTGGGAGACCGATTTTATATCAGAAAGCCACTGAAATAATTGATAGTGAGAAAAAGAGCTGCCAAGTTCCTGTTGGTCAGTCAGCACGTTCTCTTCCCAGTGGGAAAGCCTACTTGGGAAATGAAATTTAAATAGAAGGCTGCTTGGTGAGCACATGGAAGCAGAGCAAGCAAAGTCATTAGTAGGATGCACCTGCCAAGCCAACCAGGTGCTGGTGTCAGCTAGTTTAGGCATCCTTTCAGAAGGGCTTAAAGACATATTACCCATGCATGCTCTCTCCAGATTTCCTCTCCTTGCTAAGTACCACATGTGGTCCTTTCTGTTTCTTCATTATTGTGGGCATACCTTATAAAGCATTGCAAAGAACAAAGTGGTTTCGCAGTAGCTGAGAGAAACAATATAGTCCAATAGATGAAGAGCTTGAACTGGAGTCGGGTAAACCTAGGTTCACACGTGCTAGCTGTGTGACCTTAGCAGGGGGTGTTTTGGTAAATGTGTAATAACTGATACTCTTTGGGAAAAGGGACCCATGAAACACTTTAAAATGTAATTCATATTTACTAACATTTTTCTCCATTTCTTTCTTAAGCTTCGACAGTGAATGAACAAAACAACCAATCAAGTCTTGTTTTGTAGCGTTTGCTATTTATGAGATGTAAATTCTCACCCTGACAACTTTGCAATTGGTTTTCTGAGCTGGTTCAAGCTAGTTCCAGGTACCGCTGAACCCTGGGCAAATTAGGATCTCTGAACCTTAGTTTCTTCATCTGTAAAATGGAGATTAAGGCAGCTAGGTAGGGCAACGGATAGAGTGCCAGGCCTGGAGTCAGGAAGACTCATCTTTCTGAGTTCAAATCTGGCCTCAGACATTTACTAGCTGTATGATCCTGGGCAAATCACTTAACCCTGTTTGCCTCAGTTTCCTCATCTGTAAAATGAGCTGGAGAAGCAAATGGCCAAAGAGGAATTGAGAAATTGAGGACAGGAATTTTTTCATTTGCATCTTTAGTTACTAGGCTCAGTGTCTTTCAAAGAGTAATTCCTTAATGAATGTTGAAAAAAATTTTGACTATCCAGAGGCATCTGTGGCCCAGCTTTCCCAGGACTGGTCCCTGTTACACAATGTCAGCACTATTAAGACAACTAGACCCAGTAACTGTCCACGTAACCACACCCTCTGATTCCGTGCTTTGCAGGGAGTAACCTGTTTTTATCCATCCTAGTATTGTTAAATGCTGTTCACCAGAACTATACTCCAAATCTGTATGACAAATTTGTTTGATGATCTTATGGCCATAAACCTAAAGTAATTAGCATGAGATCAGAAATGATGTTTTATTAATGGCAAACTTCTCCCTACAGCAAAGGAAATAACCCTGAATCTCTTTGGAAACACAAATCACATTAAAAAATAATAATGTCTGGCCAGTTAGCAGTCATTCTTTGAAACTTAAGAGCTTGTAGAAAAAAAAATGATCTTATAGCTTTTCCTTCCTTGTCATTTTCCCAGAGTACAGAGACTGCCACGTGGTTATGGGGAGACAGACAGTAGCATTTGAAGAGGAATATGGGGGTAGGCAGGGGATTTTTTTCTGGAAAACAGCTAGAGCTACGTGGGTTGGGTTATAAACCTCCATGAAAACTACACTGGGGCATCCACACTGGAGGTCAGAGGTGGGAGGGGATAGAGTGGGGGATTTTCAAAGAGGGCAGAGTAATTAGGTTGAATACAGCTCATATTTGCCTCTAGAGAGTGCACTGGGATATGATCCAACTTCTTACCTTCTTATTGGTTACTCATATAGACTTCTGAGGTCGACACAACCCTCTCCTTGGAGACCAATACTTTAGATCATTCCTTCTGTAATCTTCCTTATTGGCAGCTGAGGTTATGCCACTTCTTTACTTAAACCTTTCAATGGTTTTCCTATTATGCATTGAATATAATTCAGGATCTTAAAACTGGAGTAGAATCTGTTCAAGCACAGTCATCAGACCCAAATACATACCCATGGAAATTTATTGCTTTTTGTCTGGGTGCAATGGAAGCTGCTTTTAAAATCATTCTCTTTTATCTCAAGCTACATAAGCCCTGTTCCCTTTTAAGTACATGTCTTCATTACACTCTGTCTTCATTCCTTCCCCACTCCTGGACCCTTGGACTGTCTCTACCATGCTGCTGCAGCATTTTTACTCTGCAAGTTCACACCACCCCAAGTCAAGTATACTCAGCCTCTATGGCCCCTTTCTTTGATTGGTTGGTTCTACCCAGAATTTCCATCTTAAGGTGAGCGTCCAGGCCAACCATGAAAGGTCTAATTCTGGATCCTCCTCTTCCTGGGACAATTAACTCTTTTGTCTCATGTACTTGTAATTTGTGATCTTTTGAAGTATAGCTCTGAAAAACCAGGCTTTGATGAAGCCCATTGGGATGCAATGGAGCTACTTGACTATGCCTTTAAACCGAAATCACTCTGGCTTTCATTGATTGGCCAATAAGAGGCCTCAGCCCAAGCCTCACTTGCTCATTGTTTGGGTTTTGATGGCTCAGAGTGAGCGTAAATAAAAATTGTTCCTGTTCTGGCCAATAACTCTGAGGGTCACTGGATTTGAACTCAGGTTTGATTCTTGTATTAACATCTCTTACCTCAATTCTTACCTAGTATTTAACTGCTGAATGGATGTTGTCTCAGACAAACTGAAACCTGGGAAAGACCTTAGGCTAAAAAGGCCAAGGTGTCCTACTACATGCTGGGCCACTGACAGTCATTCTGCCACTGGACTCAGAAAACTCTGGAGGAGAGAGAGGGACTGATGACTCTTGCACAGCCCTCCCTCCCTTAAATCCAATTCACTTGTAAGTCAAGACATCACCTTCCTGATGTCATTGATCTTCCAGAAGGAAGGAGGGACCACTTTTGGCTTTTGGGATTTTCTTTACTATACCTCTACTTAGGCACCTCCTCACTCCTACTTCACCCTTTCCTTTTATGTTTTCTCCCCCCCCTCCCCAGATCATAACTCCTTGAGGTCAGACACTGTCTTTCTTTATGCTTGTAGAAGTGCTCCCAGCACTGAGAACAATACCTAGCACACACACTTCATAACTGCTTCTTGACTTGATTTGAGGAAACTGTTCTTGTTGTTAAAGTCTCTGATCACTCATTTACGGACTCAGTCTCAAACACTAATTCCCATGATCTCTAGTTAAGGCACTTGTCTACGTTGTGAGCTCACCAAAAAAGATGCTTTCAGAATTTACTGGCTTATCTAATTCTTCTGCAAAGTCCTAACAACAGACCCCGATACCTCCTGTATGTTCCATGTTCTACTCCCTCAAGGCCTTCTTTGCTCTTTATTAGTAATGGAATATAGTAACAGGTAGTCAGATTTAAGTTTTGTTCATGTATGCATGAGTCCCAGAGTAAGTGCTCGTTGACAGATTGACTAATATATGACTTCCAGGTAACAAAATGCCTTACCCCTATTAAAATGCACGTCTCCCTTAACTGAGTTCCACCACACGGTTTCTGAGAGCTGGATTACCGACCAGAAGTGACAATCTGTCTTCTAAGGGTAAATAAATATTCTAGAAGTTTGAAATGTACTTCCTTCTACCTACAAAAATGAAAAGGAAAGAAAGTTCAGGCCTCATTATACTCACCAAAAGACCCTTCCACAAAACCCTTTATTTCTCTCCAGTTCATCTTGTTATACAGGGTAGTATCACTTCTCCAGGCAGCATCAGAGCTACTAGACAAAAACAAAAATCTCTGCTCTTAGCTGGTTCTTTCATAATTATATATGTGTCTCATTTGTGAAAGTAAACATTAAGCTCTAATTCCTGCATTTCTTTTAAAAACTGAACCTTGTTATCCTGAGAACCTCCTACTATGGAGTCTTTTCTCTTTCAGACCTTTATACCAATCTTTGGCAGGATTGTAAATGTCCTTCCCTCCAAGTGGATTTGCTTACTCTCCCTTGTGAAAACAATCCATCCTACTTGGCCATTCATTTTGTGCTGGTCCACACTGTGCTGTACAGCTACCCCGATTGTTTTCACTTACTTCCCTGTAGGGCCTTGATTTCCTGGGATCTATCTTTTCACCCAACACCCAGAAAATAGAGATCCAGGAGTATTCTGGAGTCAGATCAGACTGGTTCTTAGAAGTTGGTTGTTAAATTTTCAGTATGATCAGTTACACCTTGAAAATTGATAAATGTAATAAATTAGGCTTGATTTATAGCTTTGATGATTCTCTATGCTTAAGAAAGTGATGATGGAGAAAATGGTTATAGTAACAAACTTAAAAGTGTGTGATGCATACTTCTTTTCCCTTTGCAAAGCTGCTTGTTAAACATTTATTAGCATACTTTTGGAGAGATTCACGCTCTTTGAAACATGAACCACCTCTTCCCTCCAGGGCAGTTGCTCCCCAACACTTGTTTCCCCACTCCCAATTGAGTTTGCTCCAGGTTCAATAATTTCGACCTAGAACTCTGATAGTAGGATTTGCCAAATTCGATTACCTTGATCTATGTTAAGCCACGTTGAATCTTGTATTAAATGTTGTCTAAATGTATGGAAAAACCCTGAAATACACATCACGTATCCTCATCCTTAGGAAGTTTGTAAGAAGCTGTCATAGAGAGGAGATCGATGTGGGAAAATAAAACCCCAGAGATAGGAAAAACATAAATGAGATAAATATGTGGATGAAAAAAATAATTAAATCCCACCAACATTGAAATTATGTTCCGAGAAAGGGACAAGTAAATGTTTCGGGGCAGTAGTAGAGGAGAAAAAAGGTGTGGGTATTTCATCCTAATAAAGGAAAGGACCTAAGCTTCTTATGAAATAAGGAAAGGCTGACTGGTAGAGAGCAAGAGATTCTGGGAAATGACCTTTTTCAGATAAGCTGGGATAGACAGAGCATTTGTGACAAAATGCAGACATAGAGAAGCCACCGCAGGAGCAAGAGGATTAGATGAGTTAAATATTAAGCATTTGAACCTAAATTAATGCATAGGATAAGCTGGCGAGCTGTAGGAAACAGGGTGAATGAAGGAGCCCAAGGGTACTTGGGTAATTGGAAAAGGAAGGAGAAGGGGCAAAGGTTGGTTCTTGTTCAAAGGCAAACTTTCAGAAGAATTTTCCACATGTACTACCATTAATCTTTAAATTGTGCATGTTTTTTTTTAAGTAATGCAGTCATTAAAACACACTTTTTATTTCAGCTGAACTCAGACCTCTGTCTTCTAAATTTTTTCCAAATATGTTACTATAGAATCCTGTCCTTTCTTTTCTCACATGATTAGACTACTAAATAATTTGGTACAAAATTTTGATTTGTTCATAAAACCTCTTTTTTTTACTAAGTGCAGAGAAAAACATTTTTAAAAAATAAAGCCTTTTATTCTCAAATACAGTTTGACTCTAAAACCTAATTGTGTTGAGATGAGTATTAGTTCTTTAAGGCTATGCGAGCTGAGCTAAAATCGAATGGTTTTGATCATGTTGGAAAGGCTTCAGATACAGACCACTAATAGGTTATAAGTCTGTTGTCTGAGGTTCACACTAACTTTACAAAGTCTTATCATCAGAGGATGGGCCACTGGTTGACAAAAGCTTTTCAATCACACATAAAAGTTCATGAAGACAATATGCTATGTTAACAAATGGTAAAAGGATATGGACATGTAGTTTTCAAAGGAGAAATTCAAGCTAATCACATAAAATATTTCAATCATTAATAATTAGAGAAATGCAAATTAGAGCATTTCTAAGGTTCTACTTCACACCTATAATATTAACAAAGATGGCCAAAAAGGAAAATGATAAATGCTGGAAGGACTTTGATAAAACAGACTCACCAGTACACTGTTTGTATATCTATCTGCACACTGTTAGTAGATCTGTAAGCTGGTCCAGCCATTTTGAAAATTAATTTGGGATTATACACCAAAAGTTATTAAACTGTGAACAGCCTTTACTCAGTGATGCCACAACTGACTCAAACCTCAAAGATATCAAAGAAGAAAAGAATATGAAATCAAATTAAGTGGGCCAGTGGAGGGAAATAAAAGAAAAGTCCCATATGTACAAAAATATTTATAGCTTCTATTTTTACAGTAGCAAATTGGAAACAAGGAGGTACCCATCAGTTTGGAAATAGTTGGACAAATTATGGTATATGAATGTAACCCTTGGCTGAAAGGGCCAATTGTATGAGACTTTTTCCTTATTGGTAGAGATGGTTATTCAATATTCTGTGCCTGTGGGAGGGGTGGGCAGAATTGGTGGTAGCAAGAGAGAAGATCTTGGGTTCTTCTAGTTTCCAGAGCCAAGCGAGAAAATGTAAGATTCCAACCTCTCTTCAGATCACTGAAGTAAGAGAACGACTTTGAGAAGAAACTACCATGTAGAAAAGTGGACAGTCTCTTTTGTGTCACTACCCTCACCTTACTACTCTATAGACTTCAGGGCATTTCCCCTTGTGTTATATCTGAGACTTTCTTTCTCAATTGAACTGAATTATCTGACTTATCTCACTCCCAAAAGGAGGACACTTTTACTCAGTATCTGGGTTAAGTCACTTGTCCAGAATCACACAGCTAACTGACTGTCAAGTGTCTGAGGCTGAATTTGAACTCAGATCCTCCTGACTCTAGAGCCATGAAGAGGGCTTTAAATGCTATTCTGAATATCCCAGTTACCCTGTAGGCAATAGAAAGCAACTGAAGATTTTGAATTAAGGGTGTGGTAAAAATCAGATGTATATTTTAGGTATTTGGCATCTTTGTAGGAGGTGTATTAGAGGGATGAAAGACTGCAATCATGAAGACTAATTAGGAAGCTATTAGAGGGGTGATGATAGATTGAATTAAGGGGGAGGGTATAATAGCCAGAGAGATGAGGATGGATTTAGAGGTGGAAATGATAAGATTTGGCAACTAAATGGGGATTCTGAAGAGAGATTTAATAAGGTGAATTTTAATAGTGATAAATGGAAAATCTTACAGTTTGTATAAAAACCAATTTTTCAAATATAAGTTTAGGGAGATTACTAGATACCAGTTTGTCTCAACTCCTTAATGAATCAGCATGTATCTATTAAGTGGCTATTTGGTCATTTCTTATAATAATAAGCTTATGGATCTAGATAACACACATTTATTTAAAGTACATACTGAGAAAAAATCTCTCAGAGTGTAAGTGATAGCTCTGACGATCTCTACAATTGCTATGCTACTATGTAGGGGTGATTTAACTTCTTTGAGCCTCAACTTTCTAATCTGTGAAATGGAAGTAATAATTATTGTACTACTTACCTGTCAGACAGGGCAGTTGTGATGAAATTGCCTTGTAAATGAGGTAGTTACTTAGTTGATTCTTCTACCTCCATATAGAACAAGGGTTTTTAACATTTTTTTTGTGTGTGTATATGTGTGATATACTCCCTTGGCTACTGCTTTTTCTGAGGTAGGGAAGGGAGTGGAGTGAGGTAGAGGATTTGGAACTGAAAATAAGAATAAAATTGAATCCCAAAAAAAAAAAAACCCAACAAAACTCACTGCTTACCCCTCCCCTAAAACCTATATGAAGGCTTCCACATCTCACTAGGAGTTCATATCCAAGTTTCCAAAATTAGTCACAGTCATTCTATCTTTTTCTTTAGCTGAAAGCAGAGAGCGTGGAGGTGGAAGCAGACATTTCCCCAAACCACAATCTTCTAAATAAGGAAGAAAAGACACTTTTGTGACCTTTCCTGGATATTGTCTGGGGGCTGAAACTTGGATTCCTATGCAGAGCATTTGTTTTAAGTGATTGTTCAGTTACAACAGTTACAATCTGAGGGAATACTGCATTCTGACCCATGGACGGAGGAATTCAATCCTGATTAATTTTGGCCCATTGCTGGTAACTAGAATTTTCAGTAACAACAAAGATTCATTTCTGTAACACTTTATGTTTACGAAGTAATTGACTTCCACTTTCTCATTTGATCCTCATACTAGCCTCATGAGAGGGACATTGCAATGATTACGCCCATTCTGCAGACAAGGAAACTGAGGCTTAGAGAGTTTAAGTGACTTGGCCAAGCTTAAAATAGCTTATCAGATAGCAAAGCCGGGACATTGACCTAGGTCTTCTCGTTCTAAGTCCAAGGCTCTCTTTTTCTTTTTCCTTTTTCTTTTTTTTGGAGGGCAATTGAGGTTAAGTGACTTGCCCAAGGTCTTGCGGCTAGTAAATGTTAAGTGTCTGAAGCCGGTTTTGAACTCAGGTCCTCTTGATTCCTGAGCCGGTGCTCTACTCACTGTGCCACCTAGCCGCCCCAAGGCTCTCCTTTTCTAGACTTCATCTTTCCTAAACTTTAAGAAAATGAAATCAATGGCTTTGAATCTAGTAAGATTTTCAAAAATTTTTCCTACTACCATTCATATACTCCAAACACTAAAGTTCAATTACAGATGGAACAATCAAATTGTTTTATTCACAACAAAATTTATTAAGCACATAGCAAACTTGTACCCTCTCCTGCCCCCTCACCTGCCAGAACATAAATTATAAGGTTTGACGTTTCCTAGCTGTGTGCAAGCAACTTCCTTTCTTCGAGTTTCAGTTTCCTCATCTGTACAATGGGAACAATAATACTTGTACTACTGTACTATTGAGGTTCTTGTAAATTTTATGGTGCTAGAGAAATATTAATTGTTATCATTGTAATTGTTCTTGAGAGGCAGTGTAGCATAGTGGATAGAGAGATGGATATAACATCAGGTTCAAATCCTTCCTCTGAAGCATGTAGCCATGTAACCATAGGCAAATCACAACTTCTCAGTGCCCCAGGCAGCTACCTAGGTTTCAAAGTCACAGAAATCTTGCTGATTTTGCTTCAGAGTTGATTCACATTACAACCAGGTGGGTAGGTGGAGGTGTACCCATAGTGAAAATTTCCACATAAGAAGCTCCCTATACAAATGAAATGATAGATCTCCCCAAAACTGTGTGTGTGTGTGTGTGTGTGTGTGTGTGTGTGTGTGTGTGTGTGTGTGTGTGTGTGTAACCTGAGGTCCAAAGCCCATTGGCTTGCGACTTCTCCTCATTGGTGGAGATCAATTTTCTATGCCTGTGTGAGGGGTAGGCAGAGTTGGGAGAATGGGAGACATTGAGAGATTTTCAGTCTCTTCAAGTTCTTTTGGCCTCTAGCATAAAGAGAGAAGATGTGGAGGACTTTCAACCTCACTTCCTTGAAGGGAGAAAGACTGGAAAGAAGCCAACATGTAGAACTTGTAACATGACCCTATTCCCAGTTTATTGCTATAGAGGCTTTGGCCAGTTTCCCCTTGGGTAAGATCTGGGACTCTCTTGGTTGAGTTGATCTATCCCACTCCCAATGGGAAAGCTCCCTCAGTCTGCATTGTCTGGCTTACATTCTCCTACATATACTTTCTCTGATTTCTGTTTTGTGATTGACTTGAATAAATGGGTCCATTTGCTATTTGCTATATTTGTTCAGTGTGGAACTGGTATTTGGTGTGGGAAAGGGGGTCAAGCCTTGGATATATACCTTAAGGTCCCCCTTTCCCTGTTAAGAACTAGCGATAAGGAGCTTAGCTTGAATCTAAAAGCTACCTTCCCTGCACTAACACTATTTGAGAGAGCTGATAGAGATGATTCTATCCAGGTGTCCCTTCACCCTGAGGGGAGAAGAGAGGCCAGCCTCTGGCCCCAACCTTCTGGTTCCTCTCCTAGTAGGAGCAAAGACTCCCTTGGAGAAAGGTAGAGGACGCAGACGTTGGAGATGTCACACACAAAACTCCATGCTACATTTACTATTGTAATTACTTAAGGAAACAGCATGTCTGAAGTAGTTTCAGCACTTAGGGAAGTTATATTAATATCAATTGATATTAATATGATAAAGATGATTTATCCGTGATCATACGATAAGTGTTAGAGCCAGTATTCCAAACCAAGTGTCTGGATTCCAGGTCTGAGGCTCTTCTCTACAAAACACAGCCTCTTAACAGTTGCATTAACATTTTTGAGCAGTAGGTTTCAAGGTAATATTCCCAAAGGCCTCTGTCAGGAACATATGACTTGAACTCCAGAGAACAAATATGCATGATTTCCTAGATACTGCTATCTGTCTCCCCATCACCTTGGAGAGCATTTCTCAGTTTCTTCTCCCTAATTCTAGGGCATTTACTTTCATCTGTCAATTTCTTGATTTGGATATAGATCAAATGATTTTTGTAACACAAAGTAGGAAACTTCAATTTTGCATTTTTCTAAAAGATCTTGGCATTTCTATGTTTGAAGTCAAGTACTGCTACCCTTGCTAGAATCAATGCCAATTCTCCTGAATCAAGAACTGCTACTCCAAATGTCCTCTTAGCCCCAATCCCCCTGTTCTCCGATGGGAGAGCAATTCCTACCTTGAGAATGAAAAGAAATTCCTCGTTCAGTCATCTCTCAAAGGATGTTCTGGAATCAAATACTGGTTACTTTTGTATATTTGGGCATTTACAGAGCCAGAGAAGAAGTTGGAACATAGGCATATGTATGGATTGGAATGTGAAAGCAAGAGGGAATATTCCAGTGCCTTACATTCCTCTCCTAGGCAGGAAGTATTATATAGGGTGTCCCAAAGGTCTTAGTGCAATTGAAAACTTAAAGCTTCAAACTGCACTAAGACTTTTGGGACAGCCTGTATAAGGAAGTAGGACAAACCAACCAACCATTGCTTACCCTTATGAGCAGTTTTTTGTTGCCCTGTGAAGGAGTATAAGAGGTAGAGAAGAGCATCAAGGAATGAAAGAAAACTTGGTAACAACTTGCATTTGAGTCACAGTTCTGACATTTCCCAGCTATATCAACTTGGAAATATCACTGCCTTTTGAGACCTGACTTTCCTTATCTGTGAAATGGACATAACATGACTTTGAGCTGCTACCCAGGGCTGTTGTGAGAAAAGGGCTTTGTAAACATTCTAGGACTATAGAAGGGGGAACCATTATTATCATGAAAATGGGATTTGTTTAGAAAGCTCTGGAAGGATACTAGCAATTTTTCTGGTGTGAATTAATTTCATTTTATAGGTAAAGAATCTAAAACACAGAGAAACAAAGTAACTACTTTGAAGACACACAGCTAAGTAGGATGTAAGCAGGGAATAAAAATTATTCTGTTTTTAATTCTCTCAGGGTTTTCAGAGACTCACACAGTATTACAGGTAAGACTGTACTGGTAAATGTAAATGTACAGTCAACTCTCATTGAAGAAAAAGTACCCATGATATACTTTTAAGTTTAATCTTAATTCTTAGCATTCTTTCATCACTTTCTTAAGTCTAAGAAAATCAACACAACAATAAATCAAGAGATGTTTATATTCAGACTAAAACTTTAACAATCAGCTTTCTCCAGAGGGTTCAATCAGGCTCCAGCAAACCCTTGACTATAAGATCATTGATTTAGAGCTACAAATGATCTTGAAAGTCATTTAATACATAACGTCTTATTTAGAGGTAAAGTGACTCGCCAGAGGTTCACAGTGGTAGTAAGTGGTAGAGAAAAAATCTGAACCCAGATACTTTAACTTCAAACTCAGTGCTTTCTTCACTATACCAATGTATTCAATTTATTTCATTTGGTTTACAGGAGTAATTCTCCTTGAACCACAATGAGAATTCAATCTCAATTCTCATGAACCACACGAGTCAAAACATGGCTCCAAATGAGGGACTGAAATCTAAATAATCTTTTTCCCAAAAACATTGTGAGAGTTTGCATAAAGTTGAAGAAAGAAGTGTCTGTTTATTTACAGAGCTGTGTGAATTTGATTTTAATTGGACATGAATAGTGGGGGCAATGAGTTAACTAGTGTGAACTAGTGTCATCCATGAATTTATCTAAAGTATTTGGGAAGATTTAGTAAGGCATTAATGTAAAGTTCATTGGATTTAAAGCCAGAAACCCTAGGTTCAATTTTCCATGTCAACATCTCCAATTATATGGTTCTTGATAGAACCTCTACTTTTTCATCTGTGAAATGGAGATAAAAATACTTACGTTGCTTATCGTATATGGTGAGGAAAGCAGTCTAATGAAGAAGGGTGATAGGATTCACAATATTCCAAACTGGTTCCTGATCTCATTCTGTTATTTTCTGTGTCTTTGCCATTGCTTATACCACAGGTTCTTAACTTGGAGTCTGTGAACTACACATACACACACACACACAAGTATGTATATACGCATATAAACATATACAATATATATGTATGTATATGTATATTTACACATATATTAAATATATTTTAATATAATTGGTTTCCTTCATAATATTGTATATTTTACTTTATGCATGAAAAATATTATCATGAGAATGGGTTTCTAGGCTTCACCAGAATATTTTTGTGTGCTAGACACACAAAAAAGGGGTTGAGCCCTTTGGTTTACACCATTTCCTATGCTTGGGATGTTCTAACCATGCTGATTAGGTTTCAAAGTTGATATAATGACAGTACTTTAGGGTTTGTAAAGTGCTTTGTATACATCATCACATTTTATCCTCACGTCAACCTACAGGAAGCCTTTCCCAATATTCCTTAATCCTAGCACTGTCAGTCCTATGATTATTTCAAATTTGTCCTTTACGTAGCTTATTGGTACATTATTGTTCATGTCTTGTCTTCCCTATCAGACTGTGAGCCTCTCAATAGAAGGGACTATCTTTTAGTTTTTGTTGCATTCCCAGTGCCTGGCAGTTGTCATTTGTCCTTTGTTCTGGAAGAGGACCATGACATCAGGAAGGTGATGTCATGACTTGCAAGTGAATTGGATTTAAGTGAAGGAGGGCTGTGCAAAGTCTCCAGCCTCACTCCCTCCTCCAGAGCCATCTGGATTCCAGTGTAAGCTACAGATCTGGAAGACTGAAGATTGCTTGTCCTGGATACGATGGGCGACTTTGGCCTTTTTCAGCTGAGGTCTTTCCCAGGTCTCAGTTTGACGAGGCAAAGCCCATTCAATGATTAAGGCTAGGTAAGAAATAAAGCAAAAAATGGCCTCTTTTACCTAGTCAAAAAAAATCATTCTGGGAGGGGAAGACCCTCATGGTTTTTGACTCAAAGAGAAATGATTGCTATTTATAGTCATTCTGAATCGCTGTTGGCTAATCAAGGAGAGCCAGAGGGAAGGAAGGAAGCAAGGAAGGAAGCAAGGAAGGAAGGAAGGAAGAAAGGAAGGAAGAAAGGAAGGAAAGAAGGAAGGAAGGAAGGAAAGAAGGAAGGAAGGAAGGAAGGAAGGAAGGAAGGAAGGAAGGAAGGAGTGAGCTGAGATGCCCACCTGGAACTGGCCAGTTGGGTCCCCAGGACTGTAGCTCATGCTACTCACAGGTTGTTCTTGGTCCTTCATTCTCTAAGAGAATTGCAAGTAAATTGGATTTAAGTGAAGGAGGGTTGGGCAAAGTCACCAGCCTCACTTTCTGCTCTGGAGCCATTTTGAGTCCAGTGCCAAGATATAGATATTTGATCAATGCTTATTGATTGACAATTTTGTGAAGTAGGTGCTATTATCTCCATTTTACAAATGAAGAAACAGGCAGATAAAAGTTAAGTGACTTGCTCAGGTTCACACAGCTCATAAGTATGAGTGAGGCAGGATTTGAATCTCAAGTCTAGAGGACTGATTTAAACTCAGATTCCAAGTTTCTCAGTCTTCCTACTACATTACACTGAAGGCAAATATATATATATATATATATACATATACATATATGTATATAATTTTTTTTCTTTCTGAATTTTGTCGACACCTTTTCTTTAAACTTATCACATTCCAATGTACTTTATAAAGAGCCGTTTCTCCTAACATTTTGTCTGGATCACTTCTTTACTCTTGTCTTCTTTTGCCTTGTCTTACAGTTTCATGGATTTGTCAGATTTGCCCAAGTTCTCCAATACATGTTATATCTTTTAGGACAGGAGCTGCATGCCTTAGTTCATTTTGGAATATTTAGCACCTATTGAACTGTTTTGCATATTTTTGTTTTGTTTGTTTTAGGACAGAGATCTGTGATTACATTTATAAAAGGAACTCAGATGTGGAAACATCTCTACTAATCTAGGTGCCCCCCTTCAGCTTATTGTCTTAGAGCTGCCTGGGGCCACATAGATTGAATGTGTCAAGGGAAGGACTGGAAACCTGGTCTTCTGACTCTGAGGCTGACTATCCACTACCCACACTCTTCTAGAAAGCCCTTGTGCTGCATATAGTAGGAGTTTAATAAGTGTTTGCTAAATGGTATGGAATTAAATTGGCAATGGTGGGAAGGGTAATATTGATGAGGTACCCAAAAGAGAAAGCTCAGAATAGTTACTGTTACCTTCCTCTTGTAGGACTGGAACTTTGGGTTTTTAATACAAGAATTAGAGACATGTTATGGGCAAAAAAATGGTGCCTCAACTGCTCTTGCAAACACTCCCTCTTCTCCAAGCAGATAATAACAATAAGTTCTGGTCCAATGGGGGAGGAGAGAGAGGAGAGTGAAAGAAAGAGAGAGAGAGAGGAGAGAGAGAAGAGAGATGGAGAGAGAGAGAGAGAAAGAGAGAGAGAGAGAGAGAGAGAGAGAGAGAGAGAGAGACAGACAGACAGAGACAGAGACAGAGACAGAGCAAGAGAAGAGACAGACAGGGATAGAGAGACAGAGAGAGGGAGGAGAGAGAGAGGAGACAGAGAGAGAGAGAGGAGAGAGAGAAAGAGAGAGAGAGAGAGAGAGA
>CM053588.1:267799871-267813453 GCA_028646515.1 Pseudochirops corinnae
ATTAACTATAAAGGACATCTGAAGAAAGACTGTCAGCATCTGGAGAAAGAACTGATAAATAGAAGAATATGTAGAATAATTTTATATACATATGCTTACTTGTGTCTAATAGCAGCCATCCCTAGGGTGGGAAGGGGGAACAGGGAAGGAAAAAAGGGGAAAAAAAGAAATTTACATGATAATTTTGTTGTATATTTGAAATAAATAGAAAGTTGTGTGTAGTAGATTTGCAGTTTCATATGCAATCACCTTTTTTATTGTACTATGTTATGGAAATGCTTGTTTTATTCCATAAATTAAAAATAATTTTTTTTAAAAGAAAGGACTATTTGGGAATAAAGTTTTGCTGACCCCCTGCATTCTTTTATATTCCTTCCCTAGTGCCAAGTTGCTTTCATCTTAAAGTCCTTTTCATCTTCTCACTCCACCCCACCCCCAAAGGCTCTACGCACCCTTGAAAAATAGCTTGGTAAGTATGCACTTACTTGAAATAAAAGGGCTCACCAAGCTCATTTGATGGTAATTCTGAATTCCTGGTTTTGAATGAGGGAGAAGCCTTATTTAGGCCCTTTATAGGAAGGGGAAGCCCCTCCACAAGTCAATAAGTTAAATGAACAAGCCTTTAAATATTAAGTTCCTACCAGGGTAATGATTTCACATGATTCTTTGATGTAGTCTCAGTGACAGAGAGGTTTGGGTGGGTAAGCCAGAGAGTAGAACTAACCCAGGATCAGGTTAGATGTTAAAGCAGGTTCCATGCATGAGGCTTCTGTCCTCTTAGCCATTTTCTTACCAATGACTCTTATGCATGATGAAGCACTGTCAGCTGTGCTGGAAATGTCATTATCTGCTCTACAATTCTGATATTTCTTGTGCTCCTCTTGCTCTCCGCTACCACCTTTCATTAGGAGAAGAATCAGGGGCAGTGCTGGAAGTGGTATCGTTTGTGCTGTGTCCTGAGAGTCCTGATGCTACTCTGGCTCTTCATCATCACCTTTCATTGAGAAACCTGCTGTGAGCTACAGGGATTCAGCATCAGTCACCACCTGGACCAAATGGTTGAGCTCTGAAACTCAATCTTCCAAAAATGGGGGAGGAAAAACCTAGGACGGATATTGACTTTTATTCCCTTCCATATTTTTTTTTCTTTCCTTTCTTCCTTTTTCCTTATAGTGACTCTTCAGAGTGTGTGTGTGTGTGTGTGTGTGTGTGTATACATATATGTGTGTATATATATTATATATATATATATATATATAATACATATACACAGAGAGAGAAAGACAGAGACAGAGATTTTTCTTATCATTTATTTTGTTACATTGTGTAATTCAATATCTTTTGCTTGAATTAATATGTGCTTTTCTTGGCTGGCATCATCATCTTCATCATCATCATCATCATCATCATCATTGCCATTCTTTTCCTAGCTAGGCTTCTGACTTTGTGGACTTGAACACCATGTCTTCAATGGTGTTGCCACTCACTTGCTGCCTCCTTTTTTCAGTACCCTTTTCTGTGTTGTTTTCCCTCTCATTAGAATGTAAGCTCCGTGAGGGCAGGGACTGTTTTCTTTCTTTTTTTTTTTTTTGCTTATAGTTGTATCCCTAATACTTAGCATATCATCTCATCCATAGTAATCCCTTCTTCCCTGAAGGCTGAAAGTCTCTTCTCACACTAGAGCATCAGACTTGGAGGGGATTGTTTCACAAGTATTCTGGGGGAGGGAGCAAAATTGTATTTATTCTTGAATGTGTTTGAAATTTTCCCCTGGTATTCTGCTATTTCATACAATCCCAATCAATGTTTTACTAGTTGAATGGTTACTCTTTGCCTAGGCTGCATAGAAATGCCTAAAGGGGTAACCATAGGACTTATTGTTGGTCCTCCCTTTCCCTCAGAGAAAGCAAATAGTACAAGTTGCAGTTGGCACACCCTTCTAGGTATACGTTTGCTTGTCTATTATAATGAGGGGGAAAACTCCCATTTCATTGATTCTGAGACCAACTTGATGAGAACAAGGAGTAGATATAGATGATTTACCAATTGAGATCAATGATAATTGAATAGCCCTCCACAAATTGTTTTGGTTTTGCTTTTTGGAGAGGAGAAGGCAGGGCAATTGAGGGTTAAGTGACTTGCCCAAGGTCACATGGCTAGTGAGTGTTAAGAGTCTGAGATCGGATTTGAACTCAGGTCTTCCTGACTCCAGGGCTTGTGCCCTATTCACTGTGCCACCTAGCCACCCCTTTCCCCTCCACAAATTGAACCATAATATATGTGAATTCCGGTGTGTGTAGAACAAGCGTTACAGATATTATTCCTAGAGGATTAAGCTCCTTGAGAGCCTGAGACTAGCTCTCATCTAACTTTGGTTCTCCCATGGCACTCAGCACATAGCAGGGACTCAATAAGTGCTTATTGACAAAAGAAAGTAATGGCCAAGTTTTGCATGGGTTAACTCATGAGTGTAACCATATTTCTGCATTCATCTCAGAGTCCTACAACATTTGATGTCTCTTGTTATTTGTGATTTTGTAGACAAAATGATTTCCTATTATAAAGCTTGATCATCCCCTTTGATTCTGAGAGGGTGGGTCAGTCAGTTAATCAGAGGCTATTCATTATGTGGAAAGCCTTGTTTTGGGTGTTGTCCTTCATGCCACCAGCCCCTGTGTTTTCTAGTGCAACTGGGAGCAAACCCAAAGAGGAACTCAAATACTGAATGAAACTCCTCAGTGAATAGCCTGTATCATCTACATCTTATTTCCTCTCCCCTTTGTTGCTTCCCATCATCCCCCATTCTGAGCTATGGGGACTAATAATGAAGAAGCACCTTTGCTTTACCCTAAGTCACACTAGGCACCTGGGGTACCAGGGCTGTACAGCATGGAGTTCCTCAGACCTGCTCTCTCATTCTTTGAGAGACATTCAACGTTTAAATAGACCAGTACAGAGAGGAGATCAATACTTGTTCTGGAAAGTCTTAGGTTATCTGACTCCTCTTTTCCAAGGCTCATCTAATGAGATGAATTTGGGGGACAAATGAAGTGCCTTGCCATTTGTCCCATGGGGAAGGGATGGCCAAACCTATTTTCAGGGAGCACTGTATTTGTGATCACATTCTTGTGGCTTCTCCTGGAACCCAGAGCACACATGTAACTCCAAAGTAGGAAGGTTCTTGTCACTCTAAGAGACAATACAGTGGCCCTGCTTTCTGTAGAAGAATATCTCCCTCCAACCTCAAGCCCATAGAACGTGTCTCCTTCTGAGTATTCAACAAAGATGTAACTGAGGTATGCAGCAGATTGAGCTGAAGAGCCTAATCACACATCAGTTCTCTAAGACTGGCTATGAGAGGGAAAACTGAGTCTTAGTTGTAGTTGAGGAATGAAAGAAAAAAAAAGGCTTTGTGAAAAATGAGTGAATGAATGAAAAACCATTTGTTAAATGTTTACCATATGCCAAGTGGTATTCTATGCCCTGGGACTATGCACCCTAAATCAGGGAGTTTAGGTTTTACATTTAGACAATGCACATAGGAGAATAGAAGCCAAGGAGGGTCACTTTTGCCCAGAAAGGTTTGCTTACAATAGAAAAGACTTGGGTGAGGAGCAATGGTGGAAGCAGACAGGAGTGGAGTCAGCCTGTGGAGAGCAGGCCTGGGTTATACAGGGATAAGAGTACCTTGGGGTAGGGCCTGTGCATATTAATTCAATTCAATAAACATTTGTTAAGCCCATACTATGTGCTGGGCACTTCTCTAAGCAAAAGACAATCCTTGCCCTCTAAGGAGAACCTAGTGCTGCTGCCCTTTGAATGATCTTATCCAGAAGCCAAACCCAATTAGGGCTCCAGTCTGCCTCTGAACTCCCTCTGACCTTCATCCTCACTTTTTATGATGAACACCTTAAAAATGAAAGCCTCCTTCCAGCTGGATCCTCAACTCCATCCAGCTCAACTGGATCCCTAACGGATGAGATGATATGTCAAGTATTAGGGATACAAACATAAGCAAAAAAAAAAAAAAAACAGTGCCTGCCCTCATGGAGCTTACCCTCTAAAGAGAAGGAAGACAGCACAGAGATAAGATCAAGAGGCCAAGGGTTCAGGAGAAAAAGGCCGAGGTGGAGTTGAACTGAGTGGAGTTGAGGATCCATCTGGAAGGAGGCTTTCATTTTTAAGGTGTCATTATGAAAATTAAGGGTGAAGGACGGAGGGAGTTCAGAGGCAGACTGGGGCCCTCACTGGGCTTGGTTTCTGGATAAGATCCCTCGTAGGACGGCAGCACTAGGTTCTCCTTAGTATAATGATGCAGGCCTCTATACATTCACTCCCTGAGTGAATCAAGTAACTGTAGACCGTATCCTCACCACAAGTGAACGATTCCCCTGCTACCACATGCCCTCTAGTCTCATTTTGCTTTCCCTAATAATCAGGCTTTCTTTCTGCCTTGTCCTTGAAGCATTTCCAGAAAACTTTATTTTCCTCATTACTGCTTTGCTCAACAATATGTCTTCATTTCTCTCAGCCTGTCAACATCATTTGTTTTGTTTTGTTTTCAAATAATCATAGCACCATAGCTGGAAGAGGCCTCAGAGATCATTCGGTCCAACCTCCTTATTTCACAGATGAAAAGCCCAGAGAGGTTAAGTTTTGTTTTGTTTTCTATGAGCCATGGAAACTCACTTCTTAGAAAAGGGTCTGACTGCTTCCACAAAGCAAGCTGGATAGCTGTGCATGATACCAGGCCAAGAAGGCTTCAAGTTACTGCTACTCACCCTGTTTTGTCTCCAAAGTAGAAAAAAGGACAGGTTTCTTCTGTAGGGCTCCACCAGGAAAATGCCCAGTTATACTCTTCAGCACATTACCATTCTTTACCTAGGATAATAAATAGACTTGCTCTACTCTCTAATCTTCTTGACAATCTTAAAATCTTTCTGAAATATTACCTCTCCCCCATCCCTGGCCCACACGGACCCATTTCTCTTCCTCTCTTGTCAGGAAAGTAGCCCTGATGATCCAGTTCTTACCCCTACGTAGAGGCTGCCAAATTCAGCTCATTCCTTTCTTCCTGTTTCTCAATACTCTCCCTGGGACCCCTAAACTGGCTTCTGTTGCTAGGCCGCATCAGTCTGGACACTAAGCAGTCTGGCTTTGCTCTCAGCCCCACAGGAAGGGAGAGATGACCCTGCACCTGCTGGACAGTGTCTGCCAGGACAGGGTGTGCTGGAAAAAGGACCAGAAAATCTGAAAACTAATAAAGATCAAGCTTTACTGGCATCACTATTAGGTAATTATGTACAGCCCAGGTCTTCTCTTCAAAGTAAGGAAGTGGAACATTTCAAGTTGGATTTAGGAGACTCAACCATCTTCTCTGCTTTCTTCCTTCCCTCTTTGTGCCCTTCTCTCTCCTTTGCACCCTCCCTCCTCAGGGAAGCAACACAAGAACCAACTAGAAGCTAGACAAGTTTGGTAAACATAAATAACTGCTTTAAAACAGGGACCAACCTTATTTCTGGGCAGAATGGGTGGTTGCCCTGCACAAATGTACTAGAATCTGTTCCTTGGGGGGGGGGGAGAGAGTCTGATTTTTGTATTTGAAGTCCTTAATCTGGAACAGGGCCTGATAGATATTCCATAGATATTTAGTCAGTCAAAAGGCGTGTTTAAGCATCTGCACTAGCATGAGCCTGGGGATAGAAAGACAAAAAAATTGCCCTGCTCTTAGGAGTTCATAATCTAATGGGGGAAACAACAATCAAACCAGGTTGTATAAACAGGATATTCAGTCCGTCACACTACAGTGAGAATGAGTTCTTTGGTTTATTTCCCCTCTTAACAAAGTTCAATGCAGCAATAGAACCTTAGGGTCATCTACCCACTATGTGGGTGGATGAAAGAAGGCAAAGGATGTGGAAAGGGGAGGCAGTGGTGCTAAAGACAGAGGTTCTCCAGTGTAGCTCACTCCCTTCCTTTTACCTCCTCACTTCTTGTGACCAACCCCACACTGTGTTGTGTTCCTAGGTAGCAAGTGGCTTGATTGTTGGCCTAGACTAGTGCAGGATGACGTAGTCTTCTTTGGACACTCAGTTCAGTCACTATGGGATGGAAGAACGATACCTTTTCACTTGTACCATGGTACCTATGTGTTTGGATGTGTTTGCTAGGAATGGTGGCCCTACTTCACAGGTATGCCTTACCTTCTCCTTTGGCTGTGTGGCACCTGGTTCACATTTCATCTCTAATAGCTCAATTCCGTATGAAATCTAGCATTCCTTCTCTTCCCTTACCTCTCCTCCATTTCCCTTTCTGCCATGTGGTTGTTGTTGTTCAGTCGTTACAGTCATCCCCAACCCTCCATGACCTCATTTGGGATTTCCTTGACAAAGATACTAGAGTGGTTTGTCATTTCCTTCTCTAGCTTATTTTACAGTTGAGAAAACTGAGGCAAACAGGGTTAAGTGATTTATCCAGGATCACACAGCTAGTAAGTGTCTGAGGCCAGATTTGAACTCACAAAGATGAATCTGTCTGACTCCAGGCCCAACATTCTACCTATTGTGCCAGCCAGCTACCCTTTCTACCATATACCCCCTTATCTACCCTGTCTGTCTATCTGTGTCTGTCTGTCTGTCTGTCTCTCTTTCTCTCTCTTTACATGTGCATTTACTTTAATCTCCCTTTATCGAAACTCATTCTCAGGCTCTGAATGGGGAGGCTTCATGACATACAGCAAAGGATACTGCCTTTGTAGTATTACCTGTGCTAGATTCCTAGTTGTACTACTTACCAGTGCTATCTTTGGGCAAATCACTTAAACTTTCTGGGCTTAGCTTTCTTACTCTGAAAAGTGAAGAGATTACAATTAAATGATTCCCAAGAGTCCTTCCAGGTTTAAATTTATGACATAAGTCATTTATACTTCGCTCTCGATTTTTCGGTTTGTTACCCCTCCCAGCACTATCTGCATTTTAAGCCACATCTCTAAAGAACAAACGATTTCTAATGTGGCAGCTTTTTACAGTGCTTTCCTTGAGAAGAGGAACCTGACTGGCCTTTTTATCTGTATCCCTGGTAGTCTAGCACAGCGCTTGGCATGCGGCAATCCTTCACGAAATGTTCTTTGAATGTTTCATTGATAAAAGTCTCTCTTGATATCTTTGGCCCCAAGCAAATTTATGGGATTATAGATTTAGAACTAAAAAGAGACTTCAGAAGCCATCTGATCCAAATTCCTTAATTTACAGATGAAGAAATTAAAGAGGCTAACTGTCTTGCATAGAGAGATACAAAAAATTTGTGACTTACCCATTCAAACCTAGGTCTCCCTGAATCTAAAGAAGTCCAGTGTCCTACCCATTGCACCATCCTTCCTTTCTCCAACTCCTAAAGACAGAAGGTCATGAGTGTAACCCAGCATCAGGTCCACAGCCAAGCCCTGGCTCCAGATCAAACTAAGGAAACTGGCAAGTTTGGGATAACAATTTGCCCATCAACACAAAAACAGTTAAGTAGTCAGAATCCAAAAGTCACTGCTACTTGATACAGAAACTTGGCTCAATACAGCAACTCTGTTGGGCATGAGATGCAGCCTGGCCAGCATCTGGTAGAATGTAGAACCACTGAGCTGACTCACTAGACTCACAAGATCACATTTCACAGAGTCATGTACAATGAGATCCTCCCTCACTGAATGTGAAGTCAGGAGTCCAAATGGAGGGTATGTGTGTTTTCTAACACATCGTTTTAAGAAAAGTCTTATCCAGCATTTTCTAGAATCCATATCTTTGGTACTTTAGTAAAACACGGCAAAACTAGGGAAGGAATTCTAGGATTCAGAACTGGAAAAGAATTTGAAGATCATCTAGTTGAGGGATTCTGAAACTTTTTTTGGGTCATGGACCCCTTGGGCAGACTGGTGAAATCTATAGATCTTTTCTCAGAGTAACAGTTTGTTGTCAGTATTCATGATGGAAGAAAATGTTAAATTGTAGTTCATGGTCACTGAAAATAAAGATGTAATTTTTCTCATCCACGATCATGGACCTCCTGAAGTCTGTCTACAGACTTTGTGTGGTCCATGGATCCCTGTTTAAGAACCCTTGACTTAATACAACCTTATTGTAAAACTACAGAGCAACTCTGTGGCAAAGCCAGAAATTGGACACACATCTTCTCACTGCACTGCAGCACCAGATTGGAATCAGAGAACCAGTGTTCAAATCTTGCCTCTGACACTTAATAATTGTGTGACCTTGGGAAAGTCACCTAATCTGAGTGTCCTCAACTGTAAAATGAAAGTTGACCTCCGAGGTTCCTTCCCAATTCTAGATCTATGTTCTTCTTAGCTTCATCTATGGTGAGTTCAGTTGTCTTTAAGAGGGTTTGGACAAAAACACATGCACAAAGTCCCCACTCCAAGTCCCAGTTATCATTGAACAATAGAAAGTGGCACTTATATTAACCCCAACTAGTCATGTTTTATTGAGAAGTCACTCTACCTTAGTTCACTCAGGGCTTCCACTCAAATAGCTCTAGCACAAACAAGTAGTTCAAACAGCAACATTATAAATGGAGGGTAAGTTCCTGGTGAACCAAACTTAGGTGCTAAAAGCTTAAAATCATTTTCACAGAGTCTGAAACTATAATAGAGCTAAGTTAGGCTGAGCTGAGCCTTATTAGTTGATGCTTATAGGCTTGAGGCTTAAAATGCCCCCCCTCCAGGGTTTGTTGTGGGATATGAAAGGAATATTGAGAAGAAAACAAAAAGCAAAGAGTTCAGAGATATCTTGAAGGGTATCCTTCCCAGAAATCTCCAAATCTCTAGTTTAAGATCTAGCAGAGATGGCAATCCCTATATGAGTTTGGATGTTATTTATCTATTCATTCATTCATTTGTTTATTTATTTGTTCATTCATTTATTTATTTTACATCTGGATTAAATATAATCCATATCCTCAGAGAAACATAGTAATGAAAAAGACGTAAGTTTGTGTGTATGTGTGTGTGTGTGTGTGTGTGTGTGTGTGTGTGTTTTCCAACAATTTGTTGGGGCAGGTCAGTTGATTAGAAATGGAATCTCAAGAACCAAAATCCCCTTGAAGTCCTACTTAAAGCCCTTTGGAAACCTTTAAGTACAAATGCAAACTTTGACCTTATAGAATTTTGACTAAAGGTTTAAGAAGCGCCTCAAGATTCTCAACCAACTCAGTGGAAGAGCTAACTTTGCTTATCACTGAGCTGTTTTGTTTTTTTTTTTAGGGCAATTGGGGTTGGGTGACTTGCCCAAGGTCACACAGCTAGTTTTTGTGTTGAGTGTCAGAGGCTGGATTTGAACTTGGATCCTCCTAACTCCAGGGCACTGTGCCACCTAGCCGCCCCTACTGAGCTGTTTTTGTGGAGCTCTTAACATCTCCCTTAATTAAGAAATTAAGTGAAGAGCAAAGAGTCAAACCATGCATTAGGAAGAATCATTTGGGTGGGTCTCCAGAACTGACTCAAGAACATTTCAGTGGAAACTGAGTTTAGGGCAGGGCATGGGTATAGTTGATTGAGGATGTCAGTGTGAAAAGATAACAGTGAGGCCTTTTATTAGAGGTATACCTATACATAGCATTCTAGAGAACTCTCACAGACATTCAGAGAAGGCATGGAAACCATTTAACTTAGGTGAGGGAAAAAGCCATAGCAATCAAGGCTGGTAGTGAGGACAAACATCAAAAAAGGAACCCTCAAGTCAACTTTTAAAGACAAATTTAATGGGACAGAAAGTGATGGAGAGAACTCAGTGTTGGGACACAAGGCACCATGGAGAAAGACAGAGATGGCTCCAAGACATGCTGAAGTTTCTGCAGGGAAGGTTAATGACAGGAGAGGAGCTAGAGGCATTGGCCTCTTTGCTGTTCTTGCACATACACTTTATCTCCCAATCCCTGGTATTTTTGCTTATTGTTCCCAGTTCCTGGAACTTTCGCTCTCCTCATTTATGCCTCCCAGCTTCTCCTGACTTCCTTCAGGTCTCAACTAAAATCCCGTCTTCTGTAAAAAAGTCTCATCTGATCCTCCTTAATGTTAATGTTTTGCCTCTGTTAATCACCTCTAAATACTACTTGTTTCTAGACATTACCCGTGATATCTTTACAGAATCATGAACTCGGGGAAAAAAATGATTTCACTTTAAAAAAATGAGTTATCACAATATTCTTGACTAAGTTGAATATTTAAAATCTTGAAATATTCCACTTTTTCAAAGCAGCAGTTACTTTTTCTCTAAAATGTACTCAGTTTGCTTCACTCTGGGGTGTGTTGAAATTCCTGAGATATATCTTTTAGTTGCAATAAGAAAACAGATCTATATTCTTATTTTTCTTATGTCGTTTAATGGAAATCTCTTTGGGATATTTGGTTGAATGAAACCAGTATAAGCAGAGACAAATTCTTATTGTGCTCAATTTGATCTCAATTTATGCCACAAGAGGCATTTCAGAATGATTCTGTATTCTCTGTTTTCTCTTTGATTTGAAAATATTATAGCAAAGTGATTGCCTGTATTTTGTTTTACTTTTTTTTTTTTTGCTAAACTATTCTAAAGCCCAATAGAAAATGCTTTGGTGGGAGGCAGTTGGTAAGTAATTAGTCTAAGGGCATATTAAGTAAAATATTATGAGGTTACAGGTACTTCTTCTAATCTATAGCCTTATAATAAATCATTGATCAAAAGGAAAACAGAGAAGGAAATAGAGAAATGAGAGAAGAGGAAGCTGCCCTTGGTAACTGAAGGAGATTTTGTTAAGAGTCAGTATAGACTTTAGAGATTTAGGCCAACCCTCTCTTTTTAGAGATGAAACTGAGACCAAAAGACAGGAAATGTCTGACTTTGGTCAAAGGAATACTGGATTTGGAGTCAGAAGTGCTGAGTTTGAATCCTGACTCATGATTTACTTTTGTGTGACCTTCAGCAAATCACTCAATCCTTCAAGTCCTTGGTTTCCTTATATGCAAACTGAGGGTGTTAACAGTTATAAGATTTGTAGCCAACATGGTGGCTTGAATGAAGGCAGACTCCTACACTGAGATCTCCTACACTTTCTCTGGGGAAAAAAAAAACAAAATTAACAGAATGATGAAAAAACTCTATAAGAAATTATAGTAAATTACTTCTTCCACCCAAGAACTGAACAAAAAGTCAACCACTGGCTCAAGGTAGCCAGCAGCAAGGCCTGCACCAGAACAAGCAAATGAGCCCACAGCACTCCCAGCTCAACAAGAGAGGACTGGGGAGATCTGTAGGCTGACAAGGTTTGTGTCCAACAGGAGCAAAATTGGAAGGAGCTACTGAGAAAGCCCTGAGGCTGTTTAAACCCAAAGTGGGCACTTTGGAAGGAAGCCCCACAGAGCAGAAATGACCAGTAAGGTGTTGCAGTAAACAGTGTAAGTGTGACATCCCCCTGAACACCTCAGATGGCAGGGGTCCCTAGCACTCTGTACTGAAATGCCATAGAGAGATATAAAGAACTAGCACTTCCACTCTCAAAGGTCCATGGAGCCTTAAACCCAGGAGGAGGAGGTCAGTAAAAGAACCCAGAAGACCGAGAAGAGATTAAACAGAGTCAATCCAAAAATGCAGCAGGAAGCAGAGCGGCCTTGGCACAAAATCCAATTCAGGAACTAAAGCTGAAAATATGAGGAAACCACAGAAGACACTGACAAGCATCAGAAATTATTTCAAATTGAGAGCTTTGCCCAAAAGGAGGGAGTGACTCTAAAACAACCATAAACAGAGACTCAAAGGGGAAAGGTGGATTTTCTATGAAGACTACATGAATAACTAGAAAAAATGAAACAAGAAGGGGATGAAAATTTATAAAAGTTTAGGAAGGAAGAATCAGAAGGAAAATAAATAGGTTAAAAGAGAAAGTACTCTTACTTAAGTACTAGTTTCCCTGAAAACTAGAATGGAACAAACATAAATCAATGACCCCATGAGACAGCAAGAAATATTAAAATGAATTTTAAAATAGACATTCTAACAGGGAAAGACAAAATAGGTGTGTCAATTCAGAACCTTCATGTCTTCAAAGGATACTAAGGGAGTTAAAGAAAAACAGAAGTTGTGGGGCTGGATTAGTTCTTTTTGGTAGGTTTGAAGGGAAAGAGAAGGGGAAATAAAAGGAGAAATATACAGGTATAGAAAAGAGTGGAATTTGTAATTTCTCATATTGAGGATGCATAAGAAAAATATACAAACTTGGATGACGGGGTGAAAGAAGTGGACATCAGACAAACCTCACTCTTATCTGAAACAAAAGAATACTGCACATGCACAGAAATTGTTTGGTTAGGAAATATATAAAATTCAACAGATGCACGAGGAGGGTACTGAGTTGGGGTTAAGAGGCAGGAAAACATTGAAGAAGGAATATTTGCAAATAAACTTCCCAGTACTGAAGATGAGATTAAAAGAGGAGGAAAAACAAAGACAAAACTAAAATGTAAAGGAATTCCCAGCAACTGAGGGATAGATAAATCAACTGTGGTATAGAGATGTAGCGAAATATTAGTATGCCACTAGAAATTATAGAAGTTATGATTGCAGAGAGTTCTGTGTGCCAAATCTGTTAACTAAAGTGGAATGAAGTGAGCAGAACTGAGAGAACAATGTATACGAGCATAACAACATTGTAAAGAAAAGCAACTTAGCAACTTTGAAAATTGTAAGCATGCAATGATCAGCCATGTCTCCTGAAATCTTATGATCAAACATGTTGCCAGCCTCCTAACAGAGAGGTAATTGAATCAGGGCACAGAGATATGCATTTTAGTGCATGACCATTGTTTGTATTGAAGTAGCCAGGAACTAGTCAAGTAAAAACTTCATGGACTTAAGATAGGAGCCAAGAAACTGGCCTAGAGTAATTTGTCTTTTCTTCATTCTTCTTCTTCTTGCTCGGTCCTTGCATTGGTAATGGAATTTGGAGATGCCCCTGTATTGGCTTGGTTTTTGGGTTGAGGGTTAAAACCCAGAGCTTGTGAATCCCACTTGTGGAATGGACTTGTTGATGTGAAGAGAGTGGGCTGAACTGGGAGGAGCTGTGAATTGGGAGAGAGGCCCAAGCCTAGAGAAGGCCAGAAGGAATTTGGGAGAGCAGTATCCAGCATCGAGGAGCCTGAGTTGCTGAAAGAAAGACTGTTAAGAGCCCATTGGAACTGCCACCTGGAACTGCCACCCAGAACTGCCAAGGACTGAGGAGGCATGGATGTGATGCCATTTTTTGTCTATCTGTTTTGATGTTGTTTTGCCGGATTCATCTGATGGTAAAGGACAGTGCTGCTGTTGTAGATTAGGTCCTGGAACCTAGCTGTTGGTTCAGAAGCCCTGAAGGAGGATTTTCTTGTGGTATGTGCACAGAAATCCTAGAAGAGAGCCTTGCTGATGTTTTCAGGGGTTCTGGGGCTGTTCTACAGTCAGAGAATGACTTGATGAGGACACTGGCTATGGCTTTGTTGAGCCTTGTCTCCCCAGGAACTGAGATTGCTGAGGGCTTGCCTCGACTGAAGATGAAAGAAGGCCCTTTCCTT
>CM053588.1:267813553-267841619 GCA_028646515.1 Pseudochirops corinnae
AATTGAGAACTTACTTGCTAAAGGAACAAGTTACACTGTATTTTGACTTTCTCTGTTCTGTGAATGTTTGCTGAATAAATGGGGTTTACTATGCTGGTAATCTGAACCTTGGAAGTTGCCTTTGCTTGGCATTACAGTGGTCATGCCCTGTAATCACAAACCCCCCTTGCCTTAGTAACTTGCTTGCACCTGCATAATAAACTGCTCAGTAAAAAATTATGTTAGATATACCAGCCAAACAATGAAGCTGTACTGTATAAAAGGTTCTGCACCTTTGAGCTATCTGCTGCTCCTTTCAGATTGGCATGGAGACAGCCTCAGCTGGCAAAATAAAGCTCCTAAAATTGTAATGGCAAGCAGAGTACTACTTAGCTCATTATTTCAACTATTCAAGTATATTTGAGTCCTATCTGTGATTATATCAAATTTTTGTTGGAAACAGTATACATTGTGTTGCCCTTAATAGGTTTAAGATAGTTTGGAGACCTTCCCTGCCCTAGGCCTAATGTCATCCCATTGAGCCCACGATGGGAGGAACTTGCAAAAGAGTAGAACAGGAAGGACACAACCGAAAGAATGGAACAGGAAGGAGCAAAGCAGATAAAAGCTGGAGCATTAGCTGGGACCAAGCAGAATTGAGAATGAGAATGCTTGTAATTTCAGCACTCTTGTCAGTTGGTCTGTCAGAAAAAAAAGCCTTTGTTGTTTTTAGACAGAAGTCCTGAAAGAGGACTACTGCTAATCCAGAAGCCCTGGAAGGGGACTTGACTGCTGTTTACAGAGGTCCTGAAAGAGGGCTTTACTGCTGTTTACTGAAGTCCTGGGACTTTATGCTGATTTGTGTTAGATTTTTCAGACAGAAGCTTTGTCTGTTGTTTTGTGTTAACTTTGTCAGACAGAAAGTGAATTGAAATGATAGCGCTGGCAATGTGTGTGAATATTATTGTAACTCTGCTAAGCTTAATGTGTATAAATATTGTTGTGGCTCTGTTAAGCTTTGTCTTCCCAGAAAAAAAAAACTGCAAAGGACTTGGGGTGGATTAGTTACCATGAGCTACAATCAGAGAGCCACCTACCTGTGAAGCCAGGCAAGAGCTATATGAGGTTCCCTGATACATTGCACATTAGTTGTTTAACATATGCATATGTGTTAATTTATCTGATTAATATCTATTACCTCTCATTGTCATCCAACTGAAGAGTTAGATCCTTAAGGAATGGGATGGAGGCTTTATAGATTTATAGATAAACTTTGATGCATGAGGAAGGATCATGGGGAACTGTAACCAATAGAAGAGGCATCACAATGGAGGTCTTGAGCAGGCAAAGGATAGCATGATACTATCTCATGGGTAAATTTAGGCAGAGTTGCTTCAAGAACAGGCACAAGACAGGTTTTCACCTAGACCAGTAGGCACATGGTCTGGGTAGACAAGGGCAGATATGGAACTGACAGTTATCCATAACTACACATTATTCTATGCTTATTGAAGTACCTGCAAGTGATATATTTTTGTCTTCTGCTTCACACACCATTCATATTCATCCATCACTAGTATCATCATAATATTTTACAAAATCTATTATCACCATCTACAGCAAGCATTTGTTAAACACCTACTAGGTACCAGGTACTGTTCTAAGTATTGGGAATACAAAGAAAGGCAGAAAAAGAATTCCTGGATATCAAGAGACTCACATTCTAAGTAGATCAACAACTTATAAACAATTATATACACACAAGATATATACAGGATATATTGGAGGTAATATCAGAGGGAAGGTTCTATTGGTGGGGAAGACTGGAACTAACTCTTAAAGGTGGAATTTGATCTGAGTCTTAAAGGAATTTAGGAGTTGGGGGGGGAGTCATTGAAAGACATGGAGTTTGAAGATGGAGTATCCTATGAGAGAAACAGCAACACCAATGTCACTGGAATAGTAAGAAGGGCATTGTTACTATGTTATAGAGTATGGGGAGCAGAATAAAAGGTAAGACAACAGAAGGAAGGAAGGAGGGAAGGAAGGAAGGAAGGAAGGGAGTCAAGTTGTGAAGCTATTTAATCTTAGAGGTCATAGGAATCCATTGGAGTTTATTTCAGAAGGAAGGAACAAACTTCATGAACAAGGAAATTTCATCATTCCACGAAGATCAACCAACCAATAAGTATCAGTTAGCACCTACTCTGTGGCAGGCATTTTGCCTGGTATACGTAAACAAAAATGAAACTGTCCCTACAGCCCAGGATAGTTTGTATCCAATTTGGGGAAACAATGTATCCATATGAATAAATACAAAATATGTACAAAGTCAATATAATGTCATTTGGGGGCCATGGGGAAGCATTAACAGTTGGGGGCATACAGAAAGGTCTCATGGAGCATATAATACTTGAACTGAACTCCATATTTCATGAAAGGCTGTGACCAAAGAATGAAATACCTGGTTATTCTGCCTGTGGCCAGGCTGATCCTTAGACAACAGCATGGTGTGTGTCCTTGAAGCCCTTAGCCTAGAACCTGTGTTTCACTGGCAGAGTCTGTGTATACCCAGGGTCACCTTCATGCCGGGATGAAGCTAATGTATACAAAGGAATTTATGATTACGAAAATAGGCAGATTCAAACTCTCTTGAAAGGTGAGAAGTCTTAGTGTGGGAACTTCTTCCACAATGAAGATTCTAACCATCTATGTATGACAAGCCCCGGGGAGTTGCTTGAAGTACATGGGGTTTCAGTGATTTTTCTAGTAAGTGTCAGAGGAAGGATTTAAATCCAGGTGTTACAGCACCCTATCCACTTTGTAATTGAAGCTTTTTCAGCTGGGCAGAACGTACTATCTCTTCTGTTCAAATAATAGACCTGGAGAAATCAGGGTCACTACACCAGGGTCACTACCTTTAACAGGTCTACTCCAGCTGTTAAGATTCTATGAATCCCTGGACCTCACTGATGTAAGGGTTGTATCTTCAAATTATTGCCAAATGCATCTCATGATAACAACTATAATAATAGCAAGTGGCATTTATGTTATGCTTTAAAGTTTGCAAAACATATAGTCACAAGTTTAGTGGGAAGAATCTTAAAGATCATTGAGTACCACCTCCTTATTTGGGAAGCTAGGGTTCCCCAGGTAAGTGACTTGACCAAAGTCACACAAATAGAGAATATCAATATCAAAACTGAGATTTTAACCCAGGTTCTCAGGCTCAAGCTAGCCCCCAATATATCCCTGAGTAAACTTATAAGTATGGAATCATTCAACTACATGATTGGTTTTTTTCATTCTCTAAATATCTAGAACCACCAGGATTCATTTGGACAGTAATTCTGATGAGTAGAAATCCATTCAATCACTAAACATTTGGTAAGGTCCTACAGATGCCATAAGTGTGGAGAAGAAATGCTACCATCTGATGCAGTCATTGATTTTATATTCTTTCAGTCTTTCTTTGCTTAAGTTTTCTGAGCTTTGTTGGAAGAAGTTAAGAAATTGGGACAGATGGCTAGACTACAACAAATTCATGCTACATAACGTCAGCTGGGTCGCCACTGTTTCCCTCTCCAATCATCTTATTTATCAACTCTTTATTGAATCTCTAGTGAATTCCCTACAGCTGCTCTTCTAACCTTTTTTATTCTTATTAAGCTCCTAAGACTATCTCTATTCCCCTTACTTTCAACAGGTGGTTTCTCCTCCAACTTTACTGAGAATCTCACGTAAACTCCCTCAACTCACATTTCCCACAACCCTAAACATGTCATCATGCATCATCTTTCTTTATCCCTCCAGTCTCAGAGGAAGAAATGAACTTCTTTTTCTTTGTCCTTAATTCTGTCCTGTCTTAACTCCTCTAGGACCTTGCTTTATCAATTATCCTTTTCTTTGAATTCTCAATCTCCTTCATATGAATCTCCACTATTTATAACACATTGTTTTCTCCAACCTAAAAAACAACAAAAACTCAACCTTTCCATCACAGTGCCACCACCTCAAGCTGCCCTCAGACCTATCTCCCCTCTTTCATTTCCACAACTAGAGAAAGAGTAGCCTTCAATGGTAATTTCACTTACTAAGCACTACATCAACACATCAAATAACTAAATATGTTTTAAAAACAAGATCTTATATAACATTCAGAATATATTGTATTGTACATTTTAATAAAATACAATAAAAATGACCAAATGAATAAATATTATATAATTTTCCATGGCCCCTTATCATTTAGCCTGGAACTTAGCTACCTTTGGCTTTGTTTTCTTTCTTTAAAAAGTACAATTGCAGTAAATATGTTTATTCTTCTGGTCTGCTGTTCTGACTTTGCATCACTTCATATAGCTATCCATATTTTGCTATATTTTTGTGTATGGTTTTTATAGTGCCATAATATTCTCTTTATAAACATATATACACGTAGGACATATATATGCATATGTGTGCATGTGTATATATGTATATGTATGTATATCTCACAGTAGTTTATTCAGACACCAGTGAAATGACTCCAGTTTTTAACATAGAAATTGTATAAATTTAGCATATGTGGGAGGCACTTTGTGGAGAACTTTCAGGACTGAGTTTTGTTGCATCAAATCAAATGCATGTATAAAAATCAGTTTAAAAGAAAAACACTAGGCATGGTGGGGTCTGATGTTCTATTCACCACTCAGTCCACTCAGTCAGTTATATACCTGTGAAGATTTGAGTCAGCTACCAAGAATCATCTACAGATACTTCTCCATCCTCTCTTCATAATCTCCCCAGGGACATTGTCAATGTATGTTTTCTTAATGAGATTTGATAGGAATGAGAATGCAGAATTAATGACTGATGAGTTCTTTCCAAGTGACTTTGTTGGTTCAGTTTACTGATTTTTTGGGGGAGGGAAAGAATCTTGTCCGTTGTCATTTCCATTCTCTTAGGATCTTTCCTTCTGAGATATCTTAAAACTTAAGTCCTGGGTGCCTTTAAAATTGTGTTGCTTCCAGAATAGACTTCTATGCAAATGGTTAGATTCAACTACCCTTCCAAACTTCATGTTGTATTTCAATGCCACTTCTTTGGATATTAAATTAAGCGTCAAATCATGGTGGTTCCAACATTGTTTCAGATATCACACTGTAGACACACTCCCAAATATCTCAGTAGATATTTCTTGTTTTCTTCCTTCCAGTTTTATATTTAAATGCTCTCAAGATATATGCCTTACCTGGATATTATAACAGGTTCTTTTCAGGCTTATTTTCTAGGTACCTGTTTTTGCAGATTTGTAAGAAAATACAGTTCATTGTCTTCCTTTGGCCTCCTATGTAACACTACTACTAAGAATTCACATTTATATCATGTTCATGGTTTGCAAAACATTTCGACACAAGTAGGTAGGATAAGTATTATTAAGCCCATTTGACAGATAAGGAAACTAAGAAGTTGTGACTTGTCTATTAAGCATCTGAGGTGGGAGTCAAATGTTCAAGTACTGACTCCAACGCCAGCTCCGTGTTCACTTTACAAAGGGCCCCTCTTTTATATTTTTAAATGAGCTTATACTCCAAATAAGTGCTGTCTTAGATTGCCAAGTCTTTGTTTAGCAAGGAATTCAAGTGTTTTCTAGTTGGAGAGGTTTTCATGCTTTCTTGGTTTTCTAGTTGTAACGGTTCATATCAATTAAACATTAAGAAACAAAAAAGCTGATATTGTTAGTTTTGTACATTTCACACTTTTTCCTCAATTGACAGCTTATTTAAGCAAGATGCATTTGTATTGCTAAAAAAGTATTGGTTTTATTAACTTAATGCTTTTTCTGATTCAATATTTATTTCACTTTGATTTGACTGAATGCAGGACTGCTGATTCTAAAATGACCTAGTACTATACATGGAGCAGTTGTTTCCTGAATGATAAGAGACAGACAATTTCACTTTTCTGATGTTGTTTAGTGCTTATCCTGTCTAACACTCCTGAATCCCTTATTAAAGAAATATAATAATGGACATACAGAGGTGATGCTTCTAAGCCTTTTGCCTCTTTAATTTCTTGATTTTTAAATATATTTTCCAATAATTTTCATCCTTAAATTTCATTATTAAAATTTCTGTAATGAATTAGTGGAACGTTAAAGATTTTTATGAGACTAAGGAAAACCTTGTCAAGTTCTTCATATATAGCATCAACTTTTTATCCCCTCTAAGTTGGTAGATGTTTGCTTATGTTCTTTTTTTTTTTTTTTTTGGACTGGGGAAGGCAAAGCAATGGGGGTTAAGTGACTTGCCCAAGGTCACACAGCTAGTAAGTGTTAAGTGTCTAGGGCTGGATTTGAACTCAGGTCCTCCTGATTTCAGTACCAGTGCTCTATTCACTGCACCACCTAGCTGCCCCTAAAGCTAACTTTTTACCTCTTGTATTATGGTTTAATTAAAAGTAAATTCCTATTTTTCCACTTGCCATTGCTGGGACTCCTGCTGCAAATTACTCATATATCTTAAGTCATTTCCAAAATGGCTCTTCCTGAGGAAGGAAACATAAGGGAGTCAAGTTTGGTATCCCTTTCATTGTCTCACAGTTTATCTTTGGTCTCTCCAAGTATTTCCTGTGAGTGTATTTGGAACTGGAATGTCAAACACATGCAGTATTTCTGAAAAAGTTAAAAATGCTCCAGAGATATCATCTGACATAGAAATTTCAGGCCTCATTCCTAACTAGCAAAATGAGCTGCTAAAACAAAGCAAGGAGGTCACAGCCAAGAATATTGGATTTGGATGTTTTGCTAAAGAAAATCCAAATTTGAAAGTTTAATTCTGTAAGATACTCCAATCATTCTTTCTTATATTTGATTAAACTTGCATTTTTTGTTGGGTTGGGCTTCTAGCCGCCATATTGAAAAGGAGACATTTTCTACATCCTTTCCCTTTAGGAGTTCTCTCTCTCACCTCTGATTTCTTATCATGCTGCTACAATAAAGTTTTCATTGTTATTGTTTTATTGTTATTTGTTATTAATGTTGTTGTTGATGATATTGAGTTAGTTCAAAAAAACTTTTTTGGTGTTTTTGGTGTTATTTTGACACCCTGAATTTAACTTTGTGGTTTTATTTTATTTAAAATATTTATTTAATATTTTAATATCAAATATTTGTTTATTAATATTATATATTATAATATTAAATAAATATTAAATATTTATTTAAAAGAATCTAGAATTTCCAATGTGCTTTTGCTTTCAGGATCCCATTCCATATGCTTCTTTTTTCTTAAAGATAATTAGGCCAGTAGGTGTTTCAGTGATGAGAACACTGGTTAAGCTATAATTAGCATCCATATCAGGAGAGGAATTTTTTGGAACCCATTTTAAAACCCAGAATTCTAGGAAGATTTGGATCTCTTCTGTATGGCTAGTAGGAGACATTCAACTTCATTTATAGAAGACAATGCAATCAATCAGGTGTAAGTAAATTGAATTTTAGTGTAAGTGAGGTTGACTTTAGTGTGTGTAAAGTGGATTTTTTTATTATTTCTTAGAGTTCAGTTTCCCAGGATCTATAGCCATAACAATCTCTTGTTCCTGGGTATTAGGTATGAGTTCCCACAGTTATGGTTCAAAACATCTCCACCATGCTTACATAACTTTGCAACAGTATAAACATTTGTGCTTAAGTCATAAACATGTAGTGTGCTTGTGCTGTGCTGAGTTGACATGATAATGCCTAAAACTTAATGTAACCTCATGTAAAGCTAAGCATGAGCAGCTTTCCAGGAGAATGCTACTTTGAACAGCTTTTCAAGGTTCTGATTATACAGTATAGTGAACACTCTATTTAGTCAATAACAAAGCAGAGCAAAACCTTCAAAGAAAGTCAAGGTACAACATTCACAATGTTACAACTTATCACAGAAAATCAAAATACAGCATTCACAACAACTTATCACTACAATAGCCACATAGTTTTCCCCGCAGTGGTCACATAGTTTTGAACAAAGTATAATCATGTAGTCAATCAATCACTTAATAACTCAGTCATTCAATCAATTCAATCATTCAATCATCCTTAAGGAGGCTTGGGTCACAAAATACAAAAGTCAAAGTTCTCCACTCATGGGGCACACTAAGTTGCAATATCAGTCACTAGTCAGCACTCTCTTAAGGGGTAGTGCAAGATACACAGGCCATCTACCCCTCAGTCACAAATAAGTTACAATTTCAAGGTCATAAGTAAGTTACAACTTCAATCAGTCACTACTTGGTATCCACAGAGAGATCTTTTCATCTTGACACAAGGTAGTGTCTGAGATTCCCTGGATTCCCTTCTATGGTCCCAGCTCCTACCTGGATGCACTAAACTATCACCTGTGTTCAAAGGCAGACAGCTCCCTGCTCCTTGTTTAGCTTTCCATGCAGTACCTGTTCCACATTGAAGCTCACAGTGTCCAGTCTACCTTAAATCCTTCATAGTCTCTGTTCCCAGGAAGTCAAGGCTTAACAAACCAACAAAATACTGACACCACAGTCATGCTTCCTCAGTCTTCTGCAGCTCCAGCTGGTCCTCAGAAATTCTCAGCAGCTCCAGCTGGCCCTTGGACTCAGCATCTCCTCAGCAGCTTCTCAGCAGCTACAGCTGGCCCTCAGACACAGTAGAAATTTCAGTTGGTTTCCAGAATCAAAATCACTTCATCCAGGTTCTCAAAATAAAAATCATTCTCTCCAGCCTGGGCCTCTCTTCCTCAGCCTCCAGAACCCGGCTCCAAAAAGATCTGTCTTACCCAGCAGGGGCTTCTCCATAATAAACACACAGCATTAGCTCTTTCCTGTTTCAACCCCTTCCTGTTACATCAGCAACAGGGGTTCATACCTTCTATTTCTTTAACAGAGGCTTGATTAATTACTAAGTGCTAAGTACCTGTTAGCTTTGCCAGTACAAAGGGATCAAATTACATTACTATTATACCTTATGAAGTCACCCCTTGGCAACATGTCTTCTTTGTCTGTTGCCCCTATAAAATGGGTGGTTATTGGTCAGTGAATGGGGAACCTTAGGGTTGAATGCACAAATGCTATGTGCCTTGATGGACCTCCATCAAGGCTTGGGAGGAATCTGCGTTTGCCTCAACTGGCTCCCATTGAGGCTCAAGGGGACTCATGGGATGCACTACTTGTGCCTGTCTCAACTGACTCCATCAAGACATAGGGGTGGTTGTCCCCCCTTCTTACTGGCCCCCATGAGAAGGGTAATTAGGGAATGCTGTAGGAGTTTGTCCCCCCATCATCAGCAATCCTCTGCTGAGAAAATGAGACTAGAATACAGTAAGATTATTAACCCCCTCTTAATGTCTTTCCTGTCTGATCAGATCAAGAGTGAACCTGTGCTAGCAGCCCTCCTGTGTGCTGTGTTTATTTGACTTACATCAGACCAGCAGAGGCCTGGAAGATGAGGGAGCAGGCTCTCCCAACAGGAGCACCATTGCCATGAAGGATAGTACCTATGACTTTGTGAAAGTTTCTCACAGTGCATCAGATTTCATGGAAGAAACTGATACAATTTGAATTCCTTTGGGGAATACTTATGGGAATCATGGGACTCAAAATTATTTTGATTTGCCTAGATATCCCATTTAAGTGTTAAATTTTTCTTTCAATAACATTTTTAATATACTTTGTGGACCATACAAGATCATAATATCTCAGAGTTGGAAGGGACCTTCGTGGGTCTCTACTCTCATCTCCTGATTTTACTGATGAAGAAATTGGAGGCTAGAGTGGAAATGAATGCCTAAGGTGTCACTGGTAGAAACTAAGAGATGCAGAATGCAAACCCTGGCCTTTGAACTTCAAATCATGTGCCCTTTCCACCATACCACTTCAATGAAAATTCCTAGAGACAGAAGGAAATTTGGATCATGCAGTACCATCCCTTTCATTTTACAAATAACAAAACTAGTGTCCACAGAAGAGAAATAACTTGTCCAAAGACATACAGGGTATTAGAGAGTTGGTACCAGCCTACCAAGCTGCCAACAGAGAGGCTCTTTTGCAGATTTCAGGGTAAAACTTGGGGCAGCGAGGTGGCGCAGAGGCTAGAGGGCTGTGCCTGGAGTCAGGAAGACTAATCATCCTGAGTTCAAATGTAACCTCAGATACTTACTAGCTGTATGACCCTGAGCAAATCACTTAACTCTGTTTGCCTCTGTTTCATCATCTGTAAAGCAAACTGGAAAAGGAAATGACAAACCACTCCCGTATCTTTGCCAAGAAAACCCCAAATGGGGCCATAAAGAGTTGAACATGACTGAAAATGACTAGGCAACAACAAAAAGTAAAACTTAAATTAGTATAGAGCCATGACTTTACCTGATCATTCATATATTGCTAACAAGAGGGTAATTCTTCACCACAGCATGATGCAGAAATATTCCTGTGTTCTATAATAAATCAGTAAAAAGGGCACAGCAATGAAAAAAGAAAACTCACAAGGAAGCAAGGAAAAGATGGACAATTCTCAAAACACTAATTATTATTTATCATACAGGCTTTCTTGAAAAGAAAATTTATTGTTACATATTTTGAATCCTCTCATGTTCTGCTATGCACACGACATGCTTTTTTTTTCTTTCTAACTTTGTATTTAAATTCCAATATTTAAGTTTATGATATGCTTTTTTTTTATTTTTCTCTACTCTGTAAATCCACTTCTTCAGGGTTAGAGGGCATCACAACCCTTGTCACCCACTGCCTAATTACAAAGTAAAAATAAGTGTGGGCTTTCCTGGAAAAACAAGCTTCCCTTAATCAAGCTTTCCTTAATGGGCTCCATGTGAGGCCTATTAATGGGCAGAGAAGATCTTATATCCCATTAACATTACTGGGGGACAGCCAGTGAAAACACCAGGAGTCAGGAGATAGAGTGTTTTGTGCAAGGAACAGGAAGGAGGCTAGTGTGACTGGATTGTGGATTCTGTGGGGAGAAACAAAGTAGAAGACTGGGAAGATGGGAAGGGACCAGGTTGCAAAACACTTTAAAAGCCAAAATATAACAAATACTTGTGGATTGGTTGAAATTATAAAATCATGAAAGTTTAGCTTTGCAAGAGACCACAGAAATCACCTAGTTCAGCTTACTCTGGAAAAAGATTGCCCTTTACAATACACTCAACAAGTGGTCATCCAGCCTGTATTTAAACATATCCACTACCTTCCAGAGCAGCTTATTCTACTTTGGGATAACGCTAAGTTTTCAGGCAGTATTTTCCTTCCTCAAGTCTTTTATTTAACTTCCACCCCAGCTCCTAATTCTGCCTGCTAAGGCCAAATGTTGTTGATGTCTTTGTGTAGTCATTTCAATCACGTCTAACTGTTCATGACCCCATTTAGGGTCTGCTTGGTAAAGATACTAGATACTTGCCATTTTCTTCTCTAGCTTTTTTTTTTTTACAGATGAGGAAACTGAGGCAAACAGGGTTACATGACTTTCCCGGGGTCACCAAGCCAGCAAGTGTCTGAGGTCTGATTTGAACTCAAATTGCCCTGACTCCATGGCCAGGGCTCTATCCACTGTGGTACCTCACTGCCCCCTAGTGTCACCAGCACCAACTTATTCCTTGAAGGTGTGCTTCTCTCTTAATTCAGCCCAAAACCACAATAGCTATTTGGATTATCAGATTATCTTTTTGACTCATATTAAGCTTTCATTCCGCTAACACCCCCAGATATTTTTCAGATGATTTATTATACAGTTTTGGCTAGAAGAATCCTGCCTGATACCATTTCTTATTTGAGCAGGACATTGATAAATCCACCATCTTAAGAAAGAGCTTTATTTGGGAATTTGGGGAATGAATGACAAAGAAAAAGAGACTTGGAGCTGTAAGGTAAAAATAAAACATGCCATTTACCTCCTGACAGAGAGATGATGAACTTTAAAAAACCAGAATTTCAAATATGGGTAATATGCAAATTTATTTGGCTGAATTATGTAGCCATATAATGAAGGATATTTTGTTCTATTTCTATTTTTAAAAATTTTCTCACTGGGGGACAGGTAGTACTTGGTGGGTCAGATTAATTTGTTTTTTCAGCCAAAGAAAAACAAAGTTTGTTAAAGATCTGCCATGTTGGGTAGACTCTTAAGGAATCTGGGCATTTGTATCACTAATGCCAGTGAGCCAGATTGAATCTGAGCACCTTCATGGAGGCAAGATGGATCTTATATACAAAAAGACTGTGGAAAGGGTCTAGGGGTGGCCAAGTAGTCTGCTTGGGCTAGAGATGGTTCAGATTAATTTTTTTAAATATAATTTTAAATATAATATATATAAATATAATTATTTATATATAATATGTAATTGCATATGATATATTATTTTTATTATATGTGAATATAATTATATAAAAATATAATTTAAAAAATCTTTGTTAATTGAAAAATAAAAACAAACCATTTTAAAAAACTAAAATGGACCTTAGAGATAAGCTAATCCAGTTCCCTTATTTTATAAATAAGGAAAAAGAGGGCATGTAAGCCTGAGTGACTTGTATGGAATCACATAAAATCTGACACACATAAAATTGTGTTAAATGTAATTCCTTTAACTCCAAATCCATCGGGGCTATTTTCCAACTATAAACTATTGTCTCTAAGTGAAACTATGTAAGGTACAAAGCTTAAGAACATTAGATTTATATAGGCATAGAGAAATGTTGTGCCATTAAACCCTTCCTGACCTTTCAGAGGGGCCTGACCAAAATTTTCCTTGTATAATCTTTGTTCTGTCGACTTTTTCCCAATTCCAGTAACCGGGGGAGGCCAGGATGGAGTAATGTTTGTCTAGCCTTCCTGGGAATAAGAAGTTACTGAATAAGACTCAACCTTTTTCAGTTACAAAAAAAACTCGCCTAAAGAGGAAGGGAGAATAGTTCCAACTCCATTATCCCTACCAACATTGGCTCCTAGTCTAACTCCCTTTGAGGGTTGTATGTGAAAAACAAATATAGAAAAACTGGGGGAAAAAGTTATTTTCTCAGAGATTTTTGTTCTACTTTCTTAACACTAATGTCACAGCCTTGAAATACATATGGCAACAGTGAACAATATGTTTCCCCTTGCCATGGAGAGTTAATATCTATAGCAGGGGAAAGTCCTATTGCCAAAAGTAATCATTTAAATACGGCATTTTAAGTAAAGCCTTATGTTCTGGAGTTTTGTTTATGCCCTATTAAAAGAAAGTACTGATTTATTTCCTGAAGTATAGTACTTGTGAAAATCAAATGCACTTGTGGACATAGAAAAACCAAACAAATGAAAACCAACAACATTTCTACTTACAAACCATTATAATCAAGGAAGGAGACTTTGGTTTTTAAAAATGTGAATAAGAGAATAAAGAATGAAGATTTGCTATTAATCTTGTCGGTTATGGACATAAAGATCAGGAGGTAAAGGCCAGGCTCTACCTGCTGAGGCATTATGGCTGTGTTAAGCACAATATGGTTATTTATAATAAAGAGTCAAAACCAGACCATCAAGTGAAGGGATCAATCCCAGGACCAAGTGACCTGGCAGAAATCAAGAAACAGATGAAAAAAAATAGGGGGTGAAACAGATTCAGTGTCAGCGGCAGGTATAAGGCAATCATTATAGTAGGAAAGAGAACCACTGGCCCCAGGAGAATGTCTGAATGATAAATTTTCAAAGTATATTTCTGCAAGTAGGTGGAGCTTGTGACCTGAGCTGAGAAATGGCATGCCCATTATCTCTATTCTATGAGTGAGCTCAGAACCAAAGACATCTCTCATATTGGGAACAGGAATTCTCTGGGAGATTTAAGTGTTACAGAGCATCAGCAGGAGAATATTGGGGTTTGTTAAATGGATCTATGAATCATGGAACAGATGTAAAGGATTATAAGGAGGCAGGTCTTTCTGACTCCTCAATCTATCCGTTGTACTACCCAGCTGTCCCAAGAGGGAAGCTATGGTTACATATCATTTATTTTGAAAATGATATGGAGATTGCAGTAGGATACAGTAGGATATGAGTCAATAGTATGACACAATGTCCCCACAAGACTAAAATGACTATATAAGAGTATATTAAAAGATGAATAGTGTCCACAATATGGGTGGCAGTAATCTTGCTTTATAGTCCTGAGAAAAGTACATATGTATTATAAACCAGTATACATCAGGAGGTTCATGTCAGTTCTAGAAAACATGTTTCAAGAAGCTCATTGTATAAATGTCTAGATGAAGGTAATCAGGAGAGTGAAAGGCCTGTATCAGCAAGCACCCTAGCATACCCAGGGTGGCTGCTAGCACAGGTTTTTAGATCTGCTTTTCTAAAGGAAAGCAACTCAAAATGGGTTAACAGTCTTACTCTAATCAATCAAACATATATCATTTACCTAGTTCAGGGGGGAAAGTCAGTACCCTGAACTTCAGAGATTACAAACAGAATAAAAACAGAAATTACAAGCAGTCAAAGAAACATCAGCAGATGGGCTTCCAGCCATCTGAGCATCACATCCATGCCTAGTCAGTTACCGGAGAGGGAAGCACCAACATCTGGGTTTTTCCAGATGAGCCAGGGGGCTCAACGGCTTCCCAGAGTCTCATCTGACCAAATCACACAACTCTTCTCAAAGCGAGCCTCAAAGCAAAACCTTACATCAGCAGTATATATAGCCTTCTCCTGGATCAGAGAATGTCACAGCCCTCTTGACCACTGTCTAATCACAAACTAATAAGGCGTGAGCATTCCTGAAGAACAAGCCTCCCGCCACAGGCTCCATGTGACCATATTCAGCCTGTTAGGGAGCAGAGTATACTTTCAAATCAGGGAAGGTTCTCAGAGCCACTTAAGCCTATCAAAGAACCTAGGGGCAGGGAAGATCTTCAGATTCCCATAACAAGGCCTTGAGACATTTTCATGTGAAGATTTGTTGAAGAAACTTGGGATATCTGACCCAGAGGAAATAGGGTAGAAATAAAAGTTGTCTTCAAATATTTGAATGGCTGGCATAGAGAAAATATTAGGAGGAAGGGGGGTACAGTGGAAAGAACATAGGCTCAGGAGTCTGAGCCAAACCTTACCTCTGACAATTTCTTGTGTGACCTTGGACAGGTCACTTAACTTCCTTTGGCCTCCCTTTCCTCAACTATAACATGAAGGAGTTGGACTAATTGGCCTCTGAGATCCCTTACAGCTCTAGGAAGATGATTTATGATTGTTTCATTTTAGATCAGAGGTCAGTCTGGGAGTAATGGGTGTGCACTGCAGAGAGAGAGATTTTAGTTCAATATTAGTAATTCTTTCCTAACCATTAGAGCTATACAGAAGTGGAATAGGTTGCCTCAGGAAGTAACAAATTTCCTCTTGTTAGAGGTGCTCAAGGGAAGGTTAGTTGAGTACTTGTTAGGGATAAGGTAGATGGGGTTTTGAGCCCAGTAAAAGTTGAACTAAATTACTTTTGAGGTCTCTTCCAAACATGATATTTCATGGTTCCATGATCTTATTTCAACAATTTTTAGTTTCAGTAGCTCAATAGGTTCAATTAAATTCAAAATTTTGCCTGCTTAAATTAGCTGATTAGCATGGTGCCATATCTATTATGTCCCTATATTCTAGACCTAGTCGTACTGTTTTTCACCCAAAAAGAATTATTTCACCTTAAAGAATTATTTTCCCCCTCAAAGAATCATGCAAATAACTTAGCTGTGTAGTTGACAACATATTTATCTCAGAATCTTCACTGCTTGGTGCCATACTTATTTTTAGAAATGCATAATCTGAATTATTGTGTCAGTTCTTTCCAGTTATAATTTTCTTTTTATTCTAAGAAATAGCTTTTCTGAGATTTATATTTATGAATTTCTCAGGTAGTTTTCTGCACAATGACAGCATAATGGTTTATGAAGTACAATTTAACTCTTGTTCAAAATATTGTCTTCCCTTTATGTAAAAAAAATGCTACATTCGGGCATAATTTTCAATTCCATGCAATGCACATTTCCTATTAGGACTTTTTTGTTTGTTTAATTTATCATTAAAATAAGCAAAATGTATGCTTGGAAATGAGCACCAATATACTTAAGCCTAGGACCACTTTTACCTTGAGGTTAGTAGGATCGGTCCTTACTGAGGAGAAAAGAGCAGCTGCATTTACTGCCTCTCTTCAGTACAATGAAAACTTACTCCAAGATGCTAGATAAGGAATTTCAGTCAGGGAAATAACCACTATCCTTAAGGTACAAGTGGTCCTAGGCTTAGGCCTTGAGAAAGCATGTCAGTGCTCATTTCCAAGTCTACATTTTGCTGATTTTAATGGGAGTTTGAGGCAAAAGATAGAGAATCCAATTTTGGACAAGTTGTCTTTGAGATTGCTCTGGAACCTCCAGTCAATATGAACAACTTCCAAGTACAATAAGCAGCTGGAGATGCAAGACTGAAACTCGGGGAAAAGAATGAGACTAGATATGTATGCCTGGGAGCCATTTGAATAATAGAAATTCATGGGTGCTGATGTAGTTATTGGGAGATAATATAAGAGATGAGGAAAGGGTCTAGAACAGAACCTTGGAGAACTCCCACAATTAGGGAACATGATGTGGATAATGAGGCAGCAGAGAAGATGGAAGAGGAGGGGTCAGACAGGAGAAGCCAGAGAGTAAGAATCAGAAAAACGCAGAGAGAATCTACAAAAGGAGAGGGTGCTGAGCAGTATTTAATACAGCAGATAGGTCAAGTATGAGGACTGAGAAAAGGCTATTAGATTTGGAGATTAAAACATCACTGGAATAGAGCCAAGATAGCAGAGTATAGGCCAGAACCCAGATGAATTCTCCCAACATACCCCTCCAAGCAACTTTAACATAATACTAAAATCAAATTTTGGAGTGGAAGAGTCAAAAAAAAAAAAAGGTCAGAGTGAGGCATTTTTCCAGCATAAGACAATTTAAGAGGTCAGGAAGAGAGATTTGTGAAACCAGGTTGGGTGTCAGCCTGGAGTGAAACAAGGGTACCAGTGTTAGGACTTGGAGGTTCCTGAAATAGTAGCAGTAGAAGCAGCAGCATCTTCAGGAGCTCTCAGTCCAGAGGTATCCTGAGCCACAATTTCAGGGAGGAGATGAGCACTTGTGGTCTGTCACAAGGGAACAGGGGACTTGGTCACAGTCATAGGACTTAAAGGAGTGCTGGCACTTGCAGTTGCAGAAGAGAAGAGGACCTGGTCACAATTCCAAAGCCAAGAGGAAGACTAGTACTTGTAGTTGCAGGAGAGCAGGGATCTTCCTGGGTAAAGACCAAAGCATAACTGTTACAGCAATGACCACACCTCTCCCCAGATCACACCACTTTAGAAGCCCTGAAAACTTGTAAGCTTCAGAGATCACTCTGAAAACAGCAGCATGAAAATTCTGAAACTTGGCACATTTCCTCCCTACCCCTGGGTGAACAGAGTTCAACTTTAACATAAAGTTCAAAGTTAAGAAGCTGGCTGGGAAAATGAGCAAACAACAACAACAAATAAGTTGGCCATTAAAAGCTATTATGGTGGCAGAGAAGACTAAGACAGAACATAGAAGAAGACTTCAGTGTGAAAACAGCTACAAGCAAAGCCTCAAAGAAAAATGCTAATTAGACACAAGGCCGGCAAGAATTCCTAGAAGAGTCAATGAAAGAAAGAAGAGTGGTAGAGGAGGAAAAAGAGAAAAGAGATAAGAATTATGAAAGAAAATTATGAAAAAAGAATTAACAGCTTGGTAAAAGAGGCACAAAAAATAAAAATGACACCTTAACAAAACAGAATTGGCCTAATGCACAAAAGTTCACTGAAAAAAAATGATTTCTTACAAATTGGAATTGGGCATGTGGAAGCTAATGACTTTATGAAATCTTAAGAAACAATAAAGCAAACTCAAAAGAAGGAGAAAAAATAGAATAAAATGTGAAATATCTCATTTGAAAGACAACTGACCTGGAAAATAGATTGGGGAGAGAAAAATTAAGAATTATTGAGCTACCTAAAAGTTATTTTTATAAAAAAGACCCTAAACATATTTCAAGAATTTACAAAGGAAAGCTATCTCAATGTCTTAGATCCCCAGGGTAAAATAGAAATTGAATAAATCCATCAATCACCTCCTGAAAGAAATTCCAAAATAAAAACTCCCAGGAATATTATAGCCAAATTTGAGAGCTCTCAGGTCAAGGAGAAAATATTGCAACCAGAAGTAAACAATTGAAATAATATGGAACCACAGTCAGGATTACACAAGATTTAGCAACTTTCATTTCAAAGGAATAGAGGGTATCAAATATGATATTCTGGAAGGCAAAGAAACTAGGGCTCACAACCAAGAATAACCTACCCAGAAAAACTGAGTATAATCCTTCAAGGTAGGGGGGGAGGAATGGATATTTAATGAAATAAGACATTTTTAAGCAATCCTAATGGAAAAAAAAAAGAACAGAGCTGAATAGAAAATGTGACTTTCAAATATAAGACTTAAGAAAAGCATAAAAAGGTAAAATGAAAGAGTATCATAAGTGACTCAGTAGAGGCAGTTAGGTGGCATAGAGGATAGAGTAACATGCCCTGGAGTCAGGAGAACCCAAGTTCAAATTCAAATTCAGACACTTACCAGCTGTGTGACCCTGAGCAAATCACTTAACCGCAATTGCCTCCAAAAAAAGTAACTGAGTAAACTTAAACTGTTTACATTCCTTTGTAGAGAGATAATACATGTAACTCCTAAGAACTTTATCATTATTAGGGCAACTAGAAGGAATCTACATAGACACAGGGCATAGGTGTGAGTTGATTATGTAGCGATGATATGCAAAAAAGTAGGGGTGAAATGAAAGATGTATTGGGAGAAGGAGGAAGGGAGAGGTATAATGGGGAAAATATTCACAAATAAAATATTCATGGCACAAAAGGAGGAGTTTTTATAGTGGAGGGGGAAATGAGGAGTGGGCAATACTTAAACCTCACTCTCATCAGAATTGTTTCATAAACAGAAGAATATATGTACACACTCAGTTGAGTATGAACATCTATCTTACCCAATAAACAAATAGGAGAAAAGGGAGATAAGAGACATGGGCAGGAAGGAGGTGGTGATAAAAGGGAGGGCAGATTAAGAGAGGCAGTGGTCAGGAGCAAAACAGACTTTTGAGGAGTGACAGGATAAAAGAGAGAAAGAGAGAAGGATAAACAGAAGAAAATAGGATGGAGAGAAATACACAGTAATCATAACTGAATGTGAATGAAATGAGCACACCAATAAAATGGAAGAATTCCCTCCTGTGTTTTCTGAGGGGTGTAGAATAGTCTTATGTTATTTGAATTTGCTTTCCTTTGCATCTGTAACCTAACCGTTTCTTGATTGCTTACAGAACCCATTGTTTTTTAATTGAACTATTAAATGTAACCACTATAGGGTTTGGAATCTGCAGCCTTGGTTTTCTTTTTTGTTTGTTTGTTTTTTCTGGAGGCATTCTGTGAATTCTTCCAATTAATATTTCATTTTCTATGTTCAGAAGCTATGAACAGTTTTCTTATGCTATCCCTTTTATTATAGTATTCAGATTTTTTTGCCTTGTGTTCTGGGAGACCTATAATCCTTAGGCTGTCTCTTCATATCTTGTCTTTGAAATCAGTATGTTTTGCTGGGATAGAGAGCATATTTTATTTTAATGATGTTGTTTTTGTTTCATCTTTTAGACTTTTCTGCATTTTTGTGTATTTGCATTTCCAATCAATTGTTCTCTCTTTTGTTTCTTTGTTGAGATTTTCTATTGCAGATTCAAGTTTTTCTACTCTGCTTATTATTTTTTCTGTTACAGGCCATAAATTTTGCTCTCATAATTCTCATTTCTCTTTTAAGCCACCCAGAAATAGCATATTATGGTTCCATGTTCTCAATTTCCACAGGGTTCTGTGTCTCATTAAGTGTTGGATTATTGTCCTTTGTTTTGTAGTATTTATTAAAAAATGACTTATTTACTAGATCTGTAGGCCATATTTTCTTCTGCTATTAATGTTTTCCTTGTTGATCTGTCTGTTCATATTCAGGATCTTAGAGTTGTATTCTTCCTGAGATCTGTGGTAGTTTCAATCCCTCCCCCTTTTATTTCCCCCTATTGCTCACTTTCTGTATCTTTCCCCTTTGATGTTACTTTCCCTGGAGGTGGAATCTCAATGTTTCTCAGCTTCCTCACACCCTGGGAAATACATTATTTACCAGTCTAAGTCTCTAGCCCAAGTGACTTTTGGGCACACAGAACAGATCCAAACTGGATACTGAGCTCTGTCCCTCAGGCAGTCCCACCCCTGAGCACGAGCGCAAGCCGCACACACACACACACACACACACACACACACACACACACACACACAGAGTCCTGTACTGCTCCTTTTGCTCCTTAGTTCCCTAGCCCAGCACTGGAAGTTCAGAGAGTTTCTGTGCTGGTACTACAAGATTCATTTCTGTAGTTTGGGTCTCTAAGATTCTGAGAGGAGGGAGAGGGGTTGGTCAATGAGGCTGAGTTTGATTTCAAGGTCAAACATGTGTCCTAACTCCCTCTATTCCTCTACTCTCTTGCAGAGATCTTTTATAGCACAGACTACTGCTGCTCTGTTAGGTGTTGTGGACCCAGCAGACGTTCATAGACTGGATCCCATATCTCCACAGCAATGAAAAGAAGAAGGGGGAATGAAATGTGGGTTGGGGTTTTGCTGGAAATCCATGGGTTGGGGCCTTAGGTCACCTGGTACAGTCTTACTGTTATTAGTGTGGTAGGCAGTGGAAGAGAGGATACTGAGTGAGTTCAGAGTAAATGTAACTTCATGGTTTTGTTGTTATTTTCTTTGGAGTTCTGGGTGTCCTAGACCTAAGAACAACTGACACTGATTTATCTTTGGCACGTAATTTCTCTTTTGAAGAGGTCTAAGAGATTATAAGGATCAGAGAAAATGTCTTGTCCTCCATCTTATTAAGTCACTCAGAAGATCCCACAATTTATTATGTGACTTTTAATAAAACTTGAAAAAGAAAAAAAAAAGTTATGTTACTTCTCCCACCCTTTTTTTTTTCAGGTAATTCTCTCTAGCTTCTATCTCTATATTTTGAGGAAGATTTTTTAGAAAGTTTTTGCTCAAATAATCCTTCTCCCTAATTTTTCCTTTTTTTTCAAGCAATGAGCATGGCTCCCAGTAGAGGTTGCTTTTGGCCTGTAAGAGCTGCCAAGTTTCATATATTGAAGCAAAGTGATTTAGATAATAGTAAAGAAATTTCTCACTTAAAGTGTCTCTTTTTTAAAGCAGTACATTGTAAAGGGAATCCCTAGCCAGGAGCCAGAAAGATTAGATGGCCTCTGAGGTCCCTTCCAGCTCAGAGATTCTGTGATTCAACTCAGTTCAGTTCAACAACTCTTTATTAAGAATCTGCTGTGGTGTGCATAGCATGATTCTTTAGGGAATACCTTTTATATAAGGTAAACTGTGTATCAAACTCATCTGACTTAAAACTAAATAAATTGCCACTCAACCAACTCAGTTACATGACTGAGTAAATTGTGACTCCTTTATATGTATGGGTTGGGTTATTTTTTCCCCTAAGATCCCAATATGTGTTCATACTTGTGAGTGATGTAAATAAAATGATTATAGATTCGCTTTTGTTGACTGATAAAAAAGCTAGGTGAATCACTGTTATTTATTAAACACAACATGAGAATCTCAAAGATCAAATAAAGGTGATATTTTTTATCTTAAGATTAAGAACCAGTTATTCATATAATTCCCCTTATTGCCCATATTTTAGGACAATGATTTTCAGTATCCTTGATAGCAGACATTTATTGAAAACCTACCGTATGCAAGACAGTATTCCAGGTTCTGAGGATGCAATCACATAGTCAAGGAACTTGTCATGTCAGCCTAGAGAGAGATCATACAAAAATAAAGCTTTAAACTTTAAAATACTTCACATATATGCCTGAAAATATAATAATTAACAGAAATTAGAGTGCAGGATATTTGCTTTTTTATGAAATGCCATAAGAAAGATATCAAATGTTCCCAAATCTTTATTTTGATTCCTGTTTTATTGTTTCTTACTATACAATTCCCTAAAATAGAGCTTTGAAAACCATGTTCAGAGGAGTTCTTTATCAAATGATACTTTTCTCTAACATTCAGATCTATCAGGCTTCCATTTTCACTTAATAAGTGGAGAAATTGGATTTTTTGTATACAATCTTACTGGAAAAACACAAACACTTGCTAAAATTAAAATTTGAACTGTCCAACAGCCATTTAGAAAATAATGGTGCAGAAATGGAGTAATGCATCATTTATTAGACATCATCAGGGAATGAGATGATTAATGTAAATACAGTTTAACCCTTCAGTTACCATATCTTGGTTTATTTTAAAATATATACTATATGTTAGCATATTCTCATACTGTCATAATCTTTTCCATCTCATTGGTTTGGAACCTCCAGCTGTCATTGTCCATATACCCCTTTCCCCTTCCCTTACTGCCTGCTCTCTTATTCCCGTCCCTCTTAACTCTACCTGCCCCTACTTCCCAATATCTCATTCCAGATTTACCCACTACTTCCACTGTGCTCTCTGGATTGCTTGCTCCATAGTTTACTAAATAGATTTCATCTTTGCAGTATTTCTTGTGTATGCCCTCTTCTTTCTTCTGATTCTACATTACTCTGGTACACGTACTTATCGACTCATGCTTGAACTTTTACAATATTAGCCTTCTAGTGGGTGTCCCTGCTTAAGTTCTTTCTAGTAATCCTCCATTCAATTACTAAAGAGATCTTCCTGAAAGTACATCTCTGACCAAGTCACCTACACCACTACAAATTCCTTAGACTCCCTATTACCTCTGGGATTAGCATAGAATCTGTGTTTGGCTTTTAAAGTCCTTCATGACATAGCTTCTTCCCACCTTTGGAGTACCTCTTGTACTTACATGCCCTCCATGTAATCTACATTCCAACTATGCTGGCCCCCTTGCTTTTCCTAGCCCAGGACACTTATTCTCCCACTAGCTAGCTCCCATGCCTAGAATATTCTCCCTCCTTGCATCTGCCTCCTGGCTGTTTTGCTGTTCTCGGTGCTCCTAGCATATAGTAAGCATTTAATAAACACCTGTTGACTTGATTTGAGAGGAAAGGTGGTCCTCATATCCTTCCCCAGCTTTCTTCATGGTCCTTCTTCTATGAGTGAATGGGTTCTTCACCCCAGACTTCCGAGAAGAGAGACAGCAACACTTTGCCAGTCAGTTGCTTTAAAGACAGTTGTCACTAGAAAGAGACTGCTCCCAGCCATATGATAATCAAACACATGTGTCAGGTCTCCTATCTCATAGAAGCAGGTCCCTGACATCTTTCTTGTAGATGCCTCCATTTTAGGCAATCTCACAATAGGCCAAATACTTATTCCACATGGATCACCATAGCCTAAGAACTTATCATCAATGGACCAGTCTACTGGTTATGAGCTTCTCTGTACTTGGACAGGCTGGTCATTGGAAGGGGAAGAAAATGAGCATTTATATGGTGTCTACTATTGTGCCAGGTGCTATGCTAAGTGCTTTACAAGCATTTCATTTGATCCTCACAATAACTCTGGAAGGTAGATACTGTCATGATGTTCTTACAGTTGAGGAAAATGAAGCAAACAGAGTTTCGCTGATTTTCCAAGGGCCACGCAGCTAGTAGCAAGTGTCTGGGCTCATATTTGAATTCATGTCTTACTGAATCCTGGCCCAACTCTCTATCCATTGTGCCTCATAATCAGTCTCTTGTCAGGATCATACTTGACACTTTCTCAGCATTTAAAAACCTGCCAGGGCTTGCATATTATTGACATAAACTTCAAGAACCCAAGGTTACCTCCAAGCCACGATGAAGAACAGTGTAAGCTGACTGTAATAGAATGGATTTCTGGTTTATAAGGGGAAAGGATGGGCAAGTGGAGAATGACATAGGTAAATATGGTCATTCTTTATGAAAGGTAAACGTGTTTCTTAAAAGTGGAGTAACAGTTTGACCCTCCCTCTGAATACCTTTACTCTGATATTGCCTCCCATTTACATCGGATACACTCTGTATATACATAATTGTTTACTTGTCTTTGGCTCCATCAGAGCCCATTGAGGACTGAAACTGGTTTTTTGCCTTTCTTTGTATCCCTAGCAATTAGCACAGAGCCTGAAACATAGTAAACATGATGCTTATTGAGGCTGATGATGACAAAGGATCAGCCTGTTTTGCAGTATCATGCTATTCTTCCTGAATACCTGGTTTGAGATTTACTGGGAGAGAGAAAACATAAAAATGTAAAAAATATTTCCTCTCTTGCTTTTCCTCCCTTCCACATTCATAGGAACATAGGGCCCAAACATTCTGGATACAGACCACAAATAAGCTGTATTGTGAGGTCATGAGAGCTCACTTTCTGAGGCTGCTCTGGGCTATTTACTCCAGGCTTATTAAGGCTTTTTTGTAGGACACTCTTCTTTTAGGTCCAGGAGGCCCTGCTGATAGCTGTCACACATAGTTTCAGCTATTCAGCTAGAGAATGCAGAGCATATTGGAGGAGGATTCTCCTTCCAACACCAGTTTAGTTTTTGGTACCTCCCTTGAGGTTCTTCTCGCCCATCATGGACCTTCTTTTAAATAGCTTTCTAAATGTGTTTGTCTTAATCACCATGGATTTGGGTACTTACCTGCCAATTGAGGCATTCTGACAATTAAAGAGATCTTAAAATAATCCAAAAAGGGAGAGGGAAATAATTGTAGCATTTTAAAAACTTTTGTGTATGCCCATAAAATATAATTTCTATTTATATATCTAAATCATGATTTTATAGAATTTTATATGTAGATGAGCCACCACTTAGTGATAAATAAATTGGGTCAAATATGTTACAACTGTCTATAGTATATCTGTAACAGTTTAAGGAAAGAAATCTTACTTTTATTTTTTCTCCTTTTTTTCTTAAAGATAACATACTAGCCAGATAAAATGAAACATTTTGTCAAGTTTTGCAACATTATCTCTTATACATTGGGCTCATATGCATTTTCATTATTATTTTGTTAGTTTCATTTAATTACAATTGGCATATTTCTCTATTATTTCAATACAGTTTTCTTTATAATTCTACAAATATTATGTATTAAAAATAAAAATATAGTGATGTTAATAGCCAATATTTATATTTTGATATGTAAAATAAGTTAAAATAAAAATAATCCGTGCAAATAAAATTTTTATTTTTCCATTTTAATAATAACAGTAAATATAATAATAATAGCAGTAGTACTCAAAAAAAATTTTTATTATGATACAATAGTGCTTGCTTAGAGAGGAGGCAGAAATGGTGCCAAAGAAAACAAAGACAAGAAAAGCAGTTGTGATGAAGCAAATTATATCCATTCTGAAGGTAATACAATTACCAGAGCATTGTGGGACTGAGATGCAAGGTATCTGAAAGAGAAGCTGTCAGAGGCAAAAGAATCAAACAATTTCATCTTCGTTGGCGATGCATTCACCCTTTTCATTTTTGATACTAGTAATTTGATTTTCTTCTTTTTTATATAATATTTTATTTTTTCCTCCAATTACATGTAATTGCAATTTTTAGCATTCTTTTTTTTTAGTTTTGAGTTCCAAATTCTCTCCCTCACTCTCTCACCTCACCCCTTCCTGAGATGGTAAGTCATCTGATATAGGTTATACATGTACAGTCATGTAAAACACATTTCCATATTTGTCATTTTGTGGAAGAAAACAAGAAAGAAAGAGAAACAAAGAAGGAAGGAAGGAAGGAGGAAGGAAGGAAGGAAGGAAGGAAGGAAGGAAGGAAGGAAGGAAGGAAGGAAAGAAGGAAGGAAGGAAGGAGAGAGGGAGGGAAAACAGTATGCTTTGTTCTGTATTCAGATGCCATTGGGTCTTTCTCGGGAGGTAAATAGAATTTTTCATTAGACCTTAGGGATTGTCTTGGATCATTGTATAACTGAGAATAACTAAGTCAGGCACAGTTGTTCATCAATATTGCTGTTACTATGTACAATGTTCTCCTGGTTCTGCTTACATCACTTTCTATCGGTTCATGTAAGTCTTTCCATACTTTTCTGAAGTCATCCTGTTTGTCATTTCTTATGGAACAATAATATTGCATTACAATCATATGCCACAACATGTTCAGTCATTCCCCAGTTGATGGAAATCCCCTAAATTTCCTGTTCTAAGCCAACACAAAAAGAGCTATTATATTTTTGTACAAACAGGTCCTTCCCCACTTTTTATTTCCTTGGGATATAGACTAGCAATGGCATTGCTGGATCAGAGGGTGTGCACGGTTTGATTTCCCTTTGGGTATATAGTTCCAGATTGCTCTCCAGAATGGTTCAATCAATTCACAACTCCATCAACAATGCATTAGTGTTCCATTTTTCCCACATTCCCTCCAATATTTATCATTTTCCTTTTCTGTCATACTACCCAATCTGATAGATGTGAGACAATACCTCAGAGTTGTTTTAATTTACATTTCTTGAAATCAGTAGTTATTTAGAGCATTTTTCATACGACTAAAGATAGCTTTGATTTCTTTGTCTCAAAACTCCATGTTCATATAATTTGAACATTTATCACTTGGAAAAATACTTAGATTCTCATAAATTTGACTCAGTTCTCTATATATTTAAGAATGAGGCCTTTAGGTGGGTAGAGTCAAGATGGTGGAGTAGAAACAGGAGAGCTCCGTAGCTCCCCCCATAACCACCTCAAATACCTATAAAATATGACTCTAAACAAATTTTAGAGCTCCACAACTCATAAAATGACAGAGAAACAAGGCTCCCACTGAAGGCAGCCCAGGAGATGGACAGAAAGGGCTCATCACAGCACACTTGGAGCTGAGCCTAGTCCCATGCAGTTTTAGCCCCAGGACATCCAGGAGAAGCCCCAGCTGGAGCTTTCAGGAGAGCGGATGACTGGTAGCTGTGGTGGTTTCCAGAATTACCAACCCATAAGAGCCAAGGACAAAGGGAAAAGGTCAGTGGAACTGAGCTAAATTTTGGGGAGAGGGTCCCGCCAACTGCCTCCAGAGCTAGACAAGTATGAAGCGGCGGCCTGGCTGCCGCCTCCACGTGGCTGCTTCAGAAGCTCTCAGCCTGTAGATTGCAGGGGGGCCAAGTGATCATTGAAAGGCTAAGTGCTCTTGCCTTGAGCTGCCTAGATAGGGATTGCAGTCTTGGGTGGTGGTCCTGAGGTGCTTTTTCAGTGAGCCAAAGCTGGAGGGGGCTGCAGAGATGGCGGCAGCTTCCTAATAGCTCCAGCAGCTACAAAAACCCCAGTGATTTGGGACAGAGCTCTTCCCTCTGAAAGCAGAGTTCTACTGAGCCCAAAAGTCAAGTAACTGACTGGCAACATGAGCAGGCAAAGGAAGCAAACAAAGCTCAGCAATTCAACTTGAGATTTCTTTTTTGGGGACAAAAAGGATCAAAGCATGGAACAGGAGGAAGACAACACAGTCAGAACTCCCACACCAAAAGCTTCCAAGAAAAATGTAACTTGTTACAAGCCATAGAGGAGCTTAAGAAGGATTTTGAAAACCAAATAAGAGAAGGGGAGGAAAAACTGGGGAGAGAAATGAGAATGATGCAAGAAAATCATGATAAGAGAATCAACAACCTGACTGAAGAAAATAACACCTTAAAAAATAGACTAACTCAAATGGCAAAAGAGGCCCAAAAAAGCCAATGAGGAGAAGAATGCCTTAAAAAGTCAGATTCACCAGATGGAAAAAGAATCTCAAAAGCTTTCTGAAGAGAATAATTTCTTCAGAATTAGAGTGGAGCAAATGACTTTACGAGAAATCGGGATACTACTAAACAGATCCAAACAAATGAAAAAATAGAAGGCAATGTGAAATATCTCCTTGACAAAACCACCAACCTGGAAAATAGATCCAGGAGAGAACAATTTAAAAATTATTGGACTACCTGAAAGCCATGATCAAAAAAAGGACCAAGAAA
>CM053588.1:267842119-267858922 GCA_028646515.1 Pseudochirops corinnae
CTGCTACTTGCTCTTCAATTAAAGTGATCTGATCCAGATAAGGCTGAAGTGCTGCATATTTCTGGTTTAAGTCCTTTAGATTTCTACTTATATTTACTGCAATATCTTTCATTTCTAGATACTTCAAGCTAGTCAGTTTGTTCATATTTTCCAGAAGTTTATAATCTTCACTGGTGGCTGTCAGCTCTCCCGTCAGGTACATGGCCATTTTGGAGAACATGTCCTGGCACAGCCCCGTGATGTCCACCTCAGTGGGCTCTGTGGCCTCCTCGGCCGTCTCCACCACGGCATCATCTAGGCCAGGGAAGAGAGGAAGGAGAAAGGATGGAGCGAAGGATGGGGAAGAGGGAGGAGGGAGGGAAAGGGGGAGGGGGAAAGGGAAAGGGAAGGGTACAAGGAAGGGGAAAAAAGGGGAAGGGTGAGCAGTTGGAGAGAGAGATGAAGGGAGGGGGCGAGGAGGGGACGGTGAATGCTCTTACTTGATTTTCAAAATTCTTTTTGAGTTCTTCTATGGCCTGAGTTAAATTCATATTTTTCTTGGAGACTTTTGATGAAGGAGCTTTGACTTTGTTGTCTTCTTCTGGTTGTATATTTTGATCTATTTTGTCACCAAAGTAAGATTCTATGGTCTGACTTTTTTACACTGTTTGCTTATCTTCCCAACCAATTATTTGATTTTATAACTCTTTGTCAAGGTAGGACTCTACTTCCAGTGGGTTTGGGGGTAGGGATGGGTGTACTGTCCCAGGCTTCAGTGCTTCCATATCACTTGCTCAATTCCCCACCCCCTTTGGGCCTAAAGCTCAGGAAGTAGCCACTGCTGCCACTGTTGCTGTGGCTGCCACCATCCCTCCATCACCCCAGGACTGGGGCCAGACCCCAGCTAAACCATGTTTCCCTTTCGCTCAGGTCCCATAGAGCTTGCCCACTGAAATTCTATGCTGTCTTTGGTGTTTGTGGGCTGAGAAGCCTGGAAATCACCACAGTTGCCAGTGATTCAGTCCCATGATGCCTGCTCTGGTCCTGTGTATGCTTGCATGACCCATGCTGGACTGTGCTCCACTCCCAGCCCAGTATAATAGATCCTTCCTCTTGGCCTGCCAGGCTGTCTTGGGTTGGAGATTTGCTTCACTTTGTCATTTTCTGGGTTCTGTAGCTCTAGAATTTATTTAGAGTCATTTTTTACAGGTATTTGGAGGGGAAGAGCTCAAGTAAGTCCCTGCTCTTACTCTGCCATCTTGGCTCCACCCCCCTCAAAACTACTTTGTACCTCCTTAACCAACTCTCCGTTTTGATAGCCGCCACAAATGACTCTCTTAATTCCTCCCAATCTAACCCCTATTCATGCTCTTCCCTTCTCAGACTTTAACCTATAGCTAACCAGTTCAATTATACACTGTCTTCTGCCCTCCATTCCTCCTAACCTTGACTGTGTCACCTTCTGTTTGTTCCTATCAGTTCTTGATCCTGAGTCACCTAACCACTAAACATTGCTACAGGAAGCCATGGAACCACGATGACTGGTTTCATTATCAGTTTGTGTTATCTAACCCTAACTGAGGATTTGTTACATAGCAATTCTTTTATTTCTCTCTGATAATGTGTTTTAAGGGAGGTATTCTAAATCATTTATTCTCTCCAACTCTCCAATCCCATCCCTACTGTTACATGTCAATGGATGACCTGGCCTTCTAATTTCCTGAGAAAATTGTGAATTCTCTCATTTTTTCTTTTTGCATAACTCAGAGAGTTACCATGTCTCCACTAGACCTCTTGTTTTTACTAGTCCCAGAAAATGTAAGTCTTCTTACTTGTAATGACTAACTCTACTACTTGTGACCTTGATTTCATTCCTTTTTCTATCTTCTTCAGGAATCTCTGTCCCCTATGTTATCAATGTATACAAATATGCTCAGATCTTCTATCCTTCAAAAGAAATCTCTTCTTTTGACCCCTTAAATTATTATCGTAAATTTTTCCTTCCTTTCTCTGTTCATCTCCTAGAAAGAATATTCTTTTCTTGATGATTCCTCATCAGTCAATCATTCTTTAGCCACTTGAAATTTGGTCTCTCTCTCTCCAGCATTCTAAGTCCTCTCATAAAAGTCACCAATGTTGTTATTTTCTAAATCCAACAGCCTTCTTCTCAGTTCTTATCTCCCTTGTACTTTTGACACTGTGGGCCACTCCTTGATTTTGTAATAAGAAATAATCTTGAAGCAGAATACAGGTAACAATTTGTTAAGGATGCTGCTAAATGAAGCAGCTAGATGGTGAAGTAAAGTGCTGGACCTGGACTCTGGAAGACCTGAATTCAAATCTAGCCTCAGACACTTAATAGCTAGATGACCTTGGGCAAGTCACTTAGCCTCCATTTGCTTCAGTTTCTTCAACTGTAAAATGTAGATAATAACAGTACCTCCCTCCAAGGGTTGTCTAAGGATCAAATGAGATAATATTTAAAAAGCACTTAATACAGCCCTTGTCTTATTTTCTGAGCAGTTGAAATTTGAAATCAAATTAAAATCCTGACAGGAGGACAGTTAGTCATCTCAGGGTTCATGTTCCCATTTGTCTCAGTATAACTGCCATATCTGGTCTCTACCTTCATTCTGGTTTCCTACAGTCTGTGGGATTCTCTCAAATGCACTGGTGATCTCACTAGTTTGTATTTAATTCACTATAATTTTTATATTTTTTAAAGAAGCAGTGTATAATAATGGATAGAGAGCTAGCCTTGGAAATAGAATGAGTTGGGATCAAGTTCTTTCTCTGACACATGCTGAGTGAAAGGTTAAAAGCAAGTCATGCAACCTTTTAGTGTCACAGGCAATTGTAAGATTTTGGGTTACAGGGGAGTTACCAGACTGACTGAATCATAGGTACAGACAAAAAGAAAAAAAATCTTATTTTCTTTTTTTTTAATAGTATGTACCAGAAGTGGGAATTGAACCTCAGATTTCCTTGTTCTGTGATTGTCTATTCACACAGCTTCTCACTGAATGATGAGTATTCTTTGTTTTGATACAGTTTTTTTTAATCATGTGGACTTGGTCTAAAATTTCTGTTTGTTATTATGTCTTCGAGCCAAAGCAACAGAATACTTTGCATTTCCAAAAGAAAATACACCTGGAGGCAGAGGTAAACCAATTACATCAGCACAAGGAAAGATAATATGAAAGGAAAGCAGAAAATTAAACAGCCTGAAAATTGAAGATAAAATTTTAGAAATAAGAAATACAAGTAAAATAGTAGTTCATATTTAATAGCTAAAATGGAAATATAAATATTCAGTTCACAACAGTCAAGCATCATATAAGAAGAGCCATGGTATTCTCATTTGCCCAGTTGGAACAAAACATCCAAAACTGAGTTTGTTTATTTTTCCTCACAAATTTCTTCCTCATTCTGATTTCATTAATCTTGTCTGTGGCACTATATATTCTGTCTCCCATATCTGAAACTTTGGAACCATCTCTCTCCCTCATCACTCACATCCATTCAGTTCCAAAGTTTTATTCATTTTATTGTCATGTCGATTTCACTTATAAAAATCATGCATTCAGATTCTATTCTGTGGTCTTGTCATTACCCACAAACATAGCAACTCCATGTTCATGAACTCTGAAATTCCCTTAACTGATAACAATCTGTTGGCTTTCCACTCTCCCTCTTCCTTCCAATACCAAATCCAACTCTTTATCCACAGTGTGTTCTCGAATCCTTTGACCAATCAGCTCTTTCCCCAAAACTAGTCTCACCTACATTTTTTCCTCATATTTACCCCTGGTTGAACCAGTTCAATTCAACATTGTCATTTTCTCTTGAGTCCCTAGCCCTTGTCTTATCACTGACTGGTCCTTGCCAACCTTCAACCTCCCACTTCACTCCTATTATTCAGCACACTACTTCTACATACATGCTGTTGAAGAAAGGTAGGAAAAAAATTATGTAACCTTTCTGACTACATCTATTACAAATTTATGTTACACTACCTCAACTGAGTCCTCCCAACTTCTAGGCAATCCATTTTATACCTCCCTAATTAATTCACTATCCCAACTCACTACAACAATTCTTGACAACGTTTTCCTCCTGCCTCAAGCCTCCCATGTCTATCCTTTCTTTATCTCTTGCTGCTAGACTTTGTTGGTAGTATATGAAAATGTTAATGATTTATGTGTTTATTTCATGTCCTGCAATTTTGCTAAAGTTGTTAATTATTTCGAGTAGTTTTTAAATTGACTCTCTAGAATCACAGCATCATATCATCTGCAAAGAGTGATAGTTTTGTTTCCTCATTGCCTATTCTAATTCCTTCAATTTCTTTTTCTTCTCTTCTTGCTATAGCTAAAATTTCTAGTAAAATGTTAAATAATAGTGGTGATAATGGACATTCCTGTTTTACCTCTGATCTTACTGGGAAAGCTTCTAACTTATCTCCGTTACAGATAATGCTTTCTGATGGTTTTAGATAGATACTGCTTATCATTTTAAGGAAAGTTCCATTTATTTCTATGCTCTCTAGTGTTTTTAATAAGAATGGGTGTTGTCCATTGATTTCTTAATTACCAAATCCAATGTCCTTTTCTCAATCTTCATTCTTCTTTACCTTTCTTCAGCCTTTGACACTGTTGATCACTCTATCCTCCTTGATGTGTCTTCTCTCTAGGTTTTAGAACCCCTCCCCTTCCTCGTTTTCCTGCCTATCTGATGACACCTTCTCAGTCTCCTTTGCAGGAGTTTCATCCAGATCACACTTACTAACTATTGGTGTCCTATAGGGTTCATTCCTGGGTTCTCTTCTCTTCTTCTATGCTATTTTATTTGGTAATCTCATCACCATCTATGGGTTCAATGATCACCTCTCTGTTGATGATTCTTAAATTATTATTTTTTATAAGAGAAATGATATTTCTCTTCTGACCTCCTGGCTCACATTTCCAAATGCCTATTAGTGATCTTGAACTAGATGTCCTGAAGATATCTTAAGATCTGCAGAGCCAAAACTAAACTCATTTTATTTTCCCCCAAATCTTCCCAACTTTCAAATTTCCATATTACTGTTGAGGAAATGACCATTCTAGTCCCTAGGTTCAAAACCTCAGTATCATATTCCAATCTTTACTATCTTTCACCTTCCCCTCCTCTACCTTCCCTTGTCATAGCAAGTCTGTTCCCAAGGTGCTGATTTTACCTTTGATCTGTCAAATAATCTTCCTTCTCTCTTCTGACATTGACAGCACCCTGGTGCTAGTCCTCATTGCCTTATGCCTAAACTATTGTAATAGCCTTCCAGTTGTTTTGCCTGCTACAGATCTCTCCCTATTCCATTTAATCCTCCATTTGGCCCCCAAAATTATTTCACTACAGAAGTCTGACCATGTCATATGGACCCTCCCCCCATTCAATAAACTTCAGTGACTCCATGTCACCTCCAAGACCAATATAAAAGTATATGTTTGTTGTTCAAAACCTTATATTATGTAGCTCCCATCTCCCAGTCTTATACACACTCCCTAGCCCCACATAGTCTTTGATCCAGCGACACCAGTCTCCTTGGTATTCCTTGAACAAGACACTCCAACTCTTCTCTCTGGGTATTTTTACTGGACATTCCTCACATTTGGCATTTGTTGCACAGTTCAGAAATAAATGGATTATCCATTGATCATTTTCTTGTATATAACTTGTTTATACATAGTTGTTAGCATGTTGTCTCCCTCATTAGATTGCGGGAAGGGACTTCTTTTGCCTTTGTCTCCCTAGCATTTAGCACAGTGCTTGGCACATAATTGGTGTTTCATAGATTTTTATTGGCAGACTGACTATTCCCACTGCTACTTCCTACAATATATTCAGACCTTAATTTTCACCTATTTAGAGTATTGCAATTGTCTCATCACAAATCCTTGCATTACAAGCCAACTCCCAAACATTGTTCACACCCCTACCACACTACATCCCTCATTTATAAATCTGGTAATGTCATTCCTTTATTCAAAGCCCTCTAGCCTTACTTAATAGCATGACATGGACAAGATTACCCTCTGGTTAGCTGGCAGATTGTTCAAAGTGTATTAGTCAGAGCTATGATGTTTTTGCAGTGTACCAGATCCCAAAGTGCCAGTGAATATAATGGTCTATTTATACAGTCATATAAAGGAATTATATCAGAGATGGAAAGTAAATGTGATTCAATGAGGTCAGGAGCAAGGAGTCAGGAAGGAACCTCAAGAATCGAACCAGGATACAGTGTCTTTGAAAACCGAAGAGGGGGAAAAGGGGTTGGGGATAAGATTAGATAATGTATTTTCCCAAGAAGACAAGATCATATATGGGACTGCCCATAGGGAAAGTAGTTTGTGCAATTATCTGGTTTTGGTTACAATAGAGTCCCATCTCTTGGTAAGAAGCGTGTTAAAAGCCCAAGAAAGAAACAATCAGAAGGCTTGAATATCATAACAAAACCAGTTCTCCAAGTCTACACTGAATAGTAGATTTCTTTTACTTTAGCATAAAACAGTTCAAAAAGGATTGGTTCAGCAAAATACACACACACACACACACACACATACACATACACACACATTCACACACACACACACACACACACACACAAAACTGCATTTTTAAACCATGCTCATCACATAGAATATAAAACAATATAATAAATGGAAAAGCAGGAAGGCAGATTTTACATACAGGTAAAGAATCCCTTTTCCATTACAAAATGTAATTACAAGGCTTTCACTATCTGGCACTGCCCTGATCACTTGAGCCTTATCTCATCTCATTTATTCATTTTGTATTGTAAACAAACTTTCCCCTGTGTCAGTCTCTACATTGTCTCCTGGTCTTGGAAATCCATACCCATTCCAAGGAGCTGAGGAGCTCCAAAGCATTTTTTAAAACCTAATTAAAATATCACCCCTTCTTCTAGATTTTTCTGATTCTCCGATTTTAAAAAGTACTGCTCTCTTCTGTGATCAGACATCATAAAGCACGTTGTATTCATCTTTCACATATTGGTCACTTGCTATTTTATAAACATAGCTATATATTACCAAATGTAATATGTATTTAGCATACACACATATCGTGTTCCAAAGGCCTTAGTTTTAAGGTATTGGCATTTAAAACTGCACTAAAACTTTAGGGATACCATATAGAAAGAGAGGTAGAGATAGAGACCTATAGAGATAGAGATACCAAGGTATAGATATGTAGAGAGGTAAATACACATATAAATATAGATATAGATACAGACATAGGCCCCCAAGCCAGCCAGAAACAGGATCCCATTCTCTCAGCAGCCATTGGACTAGATGTGACCCCACTAATTTTGTATCCCTAGTCCTTATTGCCAGGGAACAAGGAAGGTATTTTTGAAGTATATTTGAAATAAATCATTTACTGATTTAAATTAGTGTTTTGTTACAGTATCCATTATTTAAAGACAGAAGTGGAAAGTCCCTACCTTCTTCTCTGGTTCTATTTCTGGAAAAAACAAACAATGTATGCTTCCATGAGATTGATCTGGTTTTTCTCTTCATGTGTCTTTCTGTTCTCATCTTCAATCCTCCTAGCCTATCTTCTCTTTTTGTTTGTGAATGGGCTTTCATTTTATTACTTCCACATTTTCAAAAATTCCACAGGGCTTCCTTCTTACTTGTGACCAAAGTGCCTTCATTCATCTAGGAGTATACAGTTACAGCAGCTGCTGGCTGGATGCCTTCTCTGTGTTTATCTTATTGACAAGTGGAGTGATCTTTGTGAAAGGACTTTGCCCCCATACTGTTTCTGCTGCATGAAATAGGATAGTTTAAACTTCATGGTGTCTGCTTGCCCATTTTCAAACACTTATTGAATTGTTTTGCTTAGCTGTACTTTTTGGTTAAAGGACGGGTTAAACTGAGGTAGGATGGAGGGAATTAAGTTGCAATCACCTATGTAACAACCCCTGGCAATTAGAAGGACGAATGATGGATATTATATACATATATATGTATATACAAACATATATGTATATATGTGCATATATATGGAGAGAGAGAGAGAGGGAAGAGGAGAGAGCAAGAGCAAATGGAAGGGTTTTTCTGTCCAGGGGCCTCCAAGATTGCCCCTCAGGCTTTAGGCTCCCTCCAGCCTCCTCTGGTTTAGGGCAGTCAGTGTGGAAAGTTGCCCACCTCCTTGGTACCATAGGCAGAGTCTATAAGCCCAATCTCTTAGCAGGTTTTTGCTTTAAAGAAACAGGAAAAAAAAAAGCTTCTTTCACCTACACCCGGCTCAACCTAGGACCTCAGGTTTAGGACATCAGGTCCCTTCTAGAGCCCATCCTCTCTTTCCTGCCTCTCTACTTCTGTGGCTCTTTGCCCTAAGATAGCCTGGTTTTTCCTTATGAACTGATGTCCCCAAGTATACCTGCCCTTAGCTCCCTACTGTTGACTGAGATAATCTGACAGGCATACCCAGGGACCAATGGAGAGTGGACATCTTTCCCTAGGTTCCAGCTAAGTATCCAATCACAGTCCTCAGGGTCACAAGGTATTTGCTTTACTTGGAACTCCTCTCCCCTAGAATTCCAAAAACTATCTACTACGATAAATTACAAATAAAAATTCAAAAGCATCTCAGAATAATAACATTATTATGTCTCTACTCCCAGTAACTCAGCAGGAGTGTGTCATCCTTGTGTTCATGATACACAGTTCTCATTAAGAGATACTAAGGGGTAGTAGACGGACTACAATATGCCAAGTTTTCACTACTAAAAGAATGAGTGCATCAAAGGGAGGTTGGGGGAGTGAGAACAGAGGCACGAATGAAGGCATAGAAAATGTTTTTTCTGCGTGTCTGGGAATGCTGTTGATCATTCTACCATCGCCTACTAATGAACTAACCACAAGGAGTGATGAAGATTCTACACAGCTGTGATGGCCTGTGAGAAATCAGTCCCAACAGGATCAGAGATCCTGGTCATAGAGCATTGACCAGGAGCTGGAGGAGTCAGCAACAAGTGACTAGACATTAATCCTTCAGGAAGCCATGAGTGGCACAACGTTAGAAATGCTGACTAGACCCATCACAGAGGATGCTTCTTTGCTATTAGGAGCAGCTACTGGTGGGGGCAGCTAGGTGGTGCAGTGAATAGAGCACCAGCCCTGGAGTCAAGAGGATCTGAGTTCAAATCCAGCCTCAGACACTTAACACTTATTAGCTGTATGACTTTGGGCAAGTCACCTAACCCCAATTGCCCAGCCTTCCCCCCTCAAAAAAAAAAAAAAAGAAGACCTACTGGACACAAGCTTTCCCTTTTCTACATCTCCCTGTACCTTGATATGATCCTTAATTATTTTTTCTTTACTCTAGGCTCTGATGAAAATATGACTCTTCTCATCAAGGCCTATACCTTGGATTCCATCTTCTTACATCTTCATCAGCAGGTGAATCCTCCCCAAATAACCATCCTTTCCTTTCTCCAGTCTTCAGTCATTCCCTATCTACTGGTTCTTTCTGTACTATATACAAACACCAAAGAAGTTTCCCCAAGCTCCTTGTTGGTCTTCTCTCTTCACTTCAATCCATTTTCAGATGGTTGCCAAACTGATTCTCCTAAAGTTCAGGTCTAACTGTCACTTTGCTACTCAGTAAACTCTAATGATTCCTCTAAAATTACATATAAATTCTTCTGGTATTCAAAGCTCTTCACCACCTGGCCCCAACTGACATATCCAGCTTTACTACATATCACTCCCCTCAAGTACTCTACAGTTCAGCCCAACTGACCTTCTCACTGTTCTTTTTTTATTACTTTTATTTTATAACATTCAGTTCCACAATCCCTTGAGTCCCAAATTTTCTCCCCTTCCCTCTCCTAACCCCTCTACCCCTATGGTGGCATGCAATATGATATAGGTTATACAAATACCTTCACATTAAACATTAGTCAAGTTGTAAAGAAGAATTATAACCAATGAAGTGAACAGCAAGAAAGAAGGAATGAAACGAAACAAAACACAGAAGAGAGAGAGCAAGTAGTTTGCTTCAATCTGCATTCAGACTCTGTAGTTCTTTCTCTGGATGTGGACATCCCTTTCTATTGTGAGTCTTTTGGAGTTTTCTTATAACCTTGCATTGCTGAGAGGAGCCCAGTCTATCAAAGTTAGTCATCACAGAAACAATGTGCCTGTAATTATGTACAAAATTCTCCTGGTTCTGCTGTCCTCACTCAGCATCAGTTTATAAAAGTCTCTCCAGCTTATTAGGAAGTCCATCTACTCCTCACTGGTCAGATTGGAACACTACAGCATTGTTACCGGAGTTGTTTAGCCATTCCCCAGTTAACAGGCATCCCTTTGATATCCAGTTCCTTGCCACCACAAAAAGAGCTGCTATAAATATTTTTGTACATACAGGTCCTTTTACCACTTGTATGATCTCTTTGGGATATAGCCCTTAGAAGTGGTATTGCTGGGTCAAAGGGTATGCACTTTTTTATAGCTCTTGGGGTATAGTTCCAAATTACTCTCCAGAATGGTTGGATCAGTTCACAATTCCACCAACAATGCTTTAGTATTCCAACTTTTCCATATCCTGTCCAGCATTTATAATTTTCCTGTTTTGTCATCTTAGCCAATCTGATCAGTGAGACGTGATACCTCAGAGTTGTTTTGATTTGCATTTCTCTAATCAATAGTGATTTAGAGCATTTTTCATATGTTTATAGATATCTGTAATTTCTTTCTCTAAAAACTGCCTGTTCATATCCCTTGACCATTTATCAATTGGGGAATGACTTGTATTCTTATAAATTTGCCTCACTTCTCTACATATTTTAGAAATGAGGCCTTTATCAATGGTTGTAAAAATTCTTTCCCAAGTTTCCTCTTCCCTCCTCATCTTGGTTACATTGGCTTTGTTTGTACAACCTTCTCGTTATTCTTAATACGCTGTCTTCTACCTACATGCCTTTATCCTGTGCCTAAAATACAGACCCTCCTCACTTCCATCTCTCAGAAATCCTAGTTTCCTTCAAGATTCAACTTAGGCATCACCTTTTGGAGCCCTTCCTGGCTGATCCAGCTACTAGCATCTTCCCCTAAAATTTCCTTGTATCTATTAGCAGATATTTTGCCTGTACTTTTCTATTTACATGTTTGTCTTAACTAATAGATTGTAAGCTCTTTGAAGGCAAGAAGTTTTTTTTTTTGCTTTTATTCTTGTGTCTCCAGCACTAATCATGTGCCTGGTACATAGTAGATAATTTATAAATGCTTATTGGTTGATTGACAAACTTCTTGTTGGAGCAACTGATGGGGAAATCTGAATCTGTGCTCTCTAAGCTTGAACTCACTTTTCCCTAGACTCTGTATGCGTGTGTATTTGTGGGAAAGTACATCATAGACATTTGAGAGAATGTTTTATACTAACTTCTGGCTGTACCACCTTTAAAATATGCTTTTTCTAGAAGCTTCTTAAAGCTAGAAAACTAAATTAATTCTTTACTGATAATGTCAGGGTGGGGGAGGCATCCCAATGGGAGCTGAAGTCAATGGCACTACAGAATCACCCCTGAACCCTCAGGATAACCCCAAGAACCCTGACAGGGAGATATAGGCAAACTAGTTCTGAGAATTCAATGTATCAGAGAGAGTAGGGATTGAGTTAAGTATACTCAGAGCTTATACATGAACTACAATTATTAAATCCCTTCAAGAAGAGACAGAGTCTTACTCATCTTTATAATTTCCATATAAATACAGTGTCATGTATATAGCCAGCACTCAAGAAATTGTTAAATGAATATGTGATTTTAGCAGTCAAATCAGGTGAGTTTAATTCAGTATTTAATTTAATTCAGTAAACATTGACAAGTGACTATGAGATATAAAATGGATGGTACCAGGTACTGGGAAATTCAAAAGTGAAAACAATGAATTCTTGCCCTCCAAAAAGCTTGTAATCTAGTAGTAGGGAAAATAAATGTACACAAATAGTGAAGATACAAAGTAAAATATATATGTATATGTATATAAATAGTGAAGCTACAAAGTAGAATGTGTTAAGGGCAAAGGAGAGCAAAGTGCTATAAGATGATTTGAGGAGTGTATATTCACTTTTAGTTCAAGAGATCCAGGTATAGCTTTGTCACTGGGACTTGAAGAAAAATAAGTTTTTCAGTTAACGGAGATATGGAGGGAATGCTTCCAGGGCATCAGGGTCTGCACAAATGTACAGAGGCAAGATGAGTTCAGTTTATAATAGAATATTATTATACTATGAGAAACAACGAGGAGGAGGATTTCAGAAAAACCTGGAAAGATGTACATAAACTAATGCATAGTGAAGTGAACACAACCAGGAGAATGTTGTACACAATAACAGCAATATTGTTTGATGAAGAACTGGGAATGACTTAGTTATTCTTGGCAATACAGTGATCCAAGACAATCCCAGAGAAAGAACTGACATTGATTGAATACAGACTGAAACACACAATTTTTTACTTTCCTTCTTTCTTTTTTCCTTTTTAGTCTTCTTGTGCAAAATAACTAATATGGAAATATTTTGCATAATTGAAAGGCATAATAACCTCTATCTGCTTATCATTTCAGGGAGGGCTGGACTTTGGAACTTAAAACTTTAATTTAAAATGTTTAAAAAAAAAAGAAAACAATCAAATTCAGAAAATGAATTATGTTCTGTACTAATCCATTATTATATATAAATGATATTTTGTTTCAATGTTATTATATGTAAATGCAGGTCTCCCAGTATCATATATGTTCTAATCTTAGCTATAACACTATCTTCTACCTGGTATAATTACACAATATCATTGTTCCAGTTTCTCTATCTGTAAAGCAATAGAGTTAATTGAATGAAAAAGAAAAATGAGATCAGTTGAGGTAGAATAAGGAAACAGAGCACAATAAAGCTGGAAAGTTATTAATAATAACTCATCTACTGACTGATTTGATGTTTACAGAGCACCTCCCTCACAATACTGCGAGATAAATAAGTATTACAAATATGGTTCTATTACCCCCATTTCACATATAAGGAAATTGATCCTCAGAATGTGACTTGCTTATGGTCAAACAGCTAATAAGTGCCCAAGGCAGGATTTGAAATTAGGTCTCTTGCTTTCAAGTGTAGCCACCATCCCACAATACACTGCTGCTCCCCTGGGTTAGAAGGACTGAATGGTTTCAAATAACAGGCTATTTTATCCTATAGGTAATAGACACAGAAAGCTGTTAATTGGGGAAATGGTATAGTGAAAGCCAAGCATTAGGAAGCAATATGAAAATTGAGGGAGGAAGGAGCTAGAGGCAGGGAGGCCAACCAAGAGGCTGTTACTATGGTCCAGGTGAGAAATGATAAAGGTGAGTAGAAAGGAAGAGGACAATGTAGGAGCTGCTTCATTGGCAGAATCAATGGAACTTATCAATGGAAGGGTAAAGGAAACGGGGGATGAAAGATGGCTAAGATCTCAAACCTGAAGTGACTAGTAGGATGGTGGTACCACCTACAGAAAAAGGACAACAAAAGGCACGGGTTCTTATTTGTTTTTGGTTTTGTTGTTTTGTTTTGTTTTCAGTTGGTTTTTGTGGGAGGCGAGATGGCGAGTTCTATTTAGGTCATATTGGACTTATGAGGCGGATAAGACATTCAGTTGGAAATGTAGGACTGGCGCCACAGAAAGATGGAAGCTAAATATTGAGACTTGGTCATTATTTGTATGACAGCGGTAATTGAAACTTTGGGGAAAATGCACCTTCCCAAAAGAAACCGTAGAGAAGAGAAGAGGGCTGATAATGAGTATTCTAGTCCCCTGCTACAAGAAAGTGTTTTGTAAATATTAGATTGATACAGATTTAAGTTATTATTTCAGCATTGCCGATTGTCTTACCCTTATGCTCAGGCTGAGTCCAGTACCATTATTTGACAAAACAGACCTGGGAAGACCATTTAGCAAAGGAAAAAACAAGCTTAGAAAACTGGGAAATGAAAATTCATATGCCATTCTCTTTGTAAGTTGATTTCAAACCCATTACATCTCACCTGGACTTCATCATGGTTTCCAGAAATTCATCTTCCTACAAGATCACATCAACTGAAAATCATACTTCGTCAGTATTCCCTGCTCCCAGGGCCCCATTCTTCCTCTACTTAGAGATAGTAGAGGGTAGAAATCAAGAACTTCCCTGAGATCCTCTGTTTGAAGATGGGACCCAAGGCAGACACCTCATCATTTGTCATCTGGCTGCAGGACTTCATCATGCCCACAGGAAGGTCACCTATTTTGTCCCCCCACCTTTCAACTTCTTTTTATGCTATACCCCCCTCCATCAGACTGTGAACTCTTTGAGGGCAGGAATTATCTTTTGCCTTTCTTTGAAACCCCCGTGGCTTAAGGGACTTATGTCACAGTAACTTAAAAAGTGTTAATTGACTTACTGGCACTCATTTCATTCTAAAACATTGTACTTTCACCTAGGGAAAAATTAAACTAAATTGTTTTCTCACAACAATTATAACACAAGGAACCCCTAAATTTGTAAAAATATATGTCAAACTCAGGGCCTCTAGCTAGCAGAATCTTGGAAAATGGGCTATTATAATAAATTACTTTGATTGCTGTATGATATCAGATTGACTTCACCTTTAAAAATACAATCCTGAGGAGTCTGCAGTACAGCCTAGAGAGAGATGAAGACCTCTTTGGATTGGCCATTCTCCTTAAACTGGAAGTTCTGAGAGGGACCAGTCAAACAGAAGGGCCGGTCCCCGACCTGGCAGTAGATGAACACAGCATTCTGGGGGATGTGCTTGAGGGCCTCCAGGTCCACAGGCTCGGCCTGCACGCAGTCCAGGGACCAACTGTGCCCTGAGCTTCCTTGTCACCTGTGAAGTAGACGAAGATGGTCTTGTCCCTGTGCTTCTCTACTGCCTCGCAAAAGTTACTGAAGCCTGACACATGCACCTTCTTGTAGAGGGCCAGGCCTGGCTCTGCACACCTGGACATGATTTGTTTGTTCCTTAATAAATCCAAAAGATATAAAGAAACTGCAGCTAACTTACAGTCCTCCTTGGAGAAGCCAAAGAATTGAAGAAGCTGTTTTTTACACTCACCCAAAGGAAATAAGAAACATGATTCTGTGGAAAACTTAGTTACTTTATTTTGCATTGATCATGAGGGGGAAGCAAAGAGATCACCACAAACAAAACTGAGGCTTATGTACCAGCATCTGTTCCAATTGGATAAAGTAGAGAAACCCTATGAAGGATATGATAAGACATTCCAAACACATCAATCAATAGGCATTTGTCAAACTCCTATTACATACCATATACTCTGCTAGGAATTGGGATACAAACACAAAGTTGAGAACCTCTGCCCTGAAGCAGCTTCCATTCTCCCAAATCAATCAATGAGCTAGCATTTATTATCAATTGATTTGTTTATTTACTTTTAGTTTACAAGATTCAGTTCCACAATCCCTTGAGTTTCAAGTTCTCTCCTCTCTCTCCCCCCAACCACCCATGGTGGCTTGCAATCAAGTCAGCTAGCATTTATTAATCACCTGCAATATGACAGATATTGTGCTAAGTGGTGGGGGTACAAAGAATGGCAACAAAAAATAAAATAGTCCCTTCCTCTTAAAAAAAAATACAATCCTGATATTAATATTTTTTCTATTAGTTTCAAATTTATTGTCCCCTTCTAATATCAGGACAACCTGGAAGAACTTTAGAGGTTTTTGTATGACCGCTAAAGAGTGTAGCCAAGATGTGATAGTGGCCAACGGGGAAGGTTTTCTGCATGGGGAGGTAGAAGTGGGGTGCAAGTGGGTTATATAGGAAACCACTTTCCAATGCACAGTGATAGAGTCAGTGGGGACCTCTTGTTTCTAAATTAGTCAATCCAGTTCCTATCTCCAAAGCAATCTCCTCTGGTATTTATTTTTAAAAATATGTCAAATGTGCAAGGTTGGTCCTAGGCAAAATCATAAAAATGGCACCCCTGCCAGTACTTTCACAAAACCCTTTGGCTACAGAGCAACACTCTTTTGTGTTAAAACGCCATGATAAGCACTGTCCGTCCTGACGGTATCACATATTGATCTCAGTTTGTCAGCCTTATGTCACATTCATGATTAATCTAATAAACCAGAGGGGGGGCAGAGCCAAGATGGCAGCGTAGCAGCAGCAATATATCGCAGCTCTCACATAGCCATCCCAAAATACCCATGGAATAGGACTCTGGACAAATCCTAGAACTTCAAAAGCACACAAAGATACTTCCCACTAAAGTCAGCTCAGCTACAAGGAACCATATCAGCACTGTGAACCAAAACCAGCCTGGCCTAAAGCTGCGGCTGTGCCCCAGGGGCGGCTGGGCGGGAGAAGCAGAGAAAGCTCTCTGGTGAGTGGATTAGCGACAGCTGCGCGTGGGGATTGTGAAAGGGGGAGATAAGGAGTCCGGCCGAAAGGTGTCCAGAGTGGAAAAGGGAAAGGCAGAGGTTTTACACCCACCTCCGCATTGTAGCTTCCCGCCCATGGCCTGCAGACAGCAGAGGGACTGAGCGATTGTTTTCAGGCCAGTGATCTCGCGTCGAGCGGCCTGGATCCAGATCGTCGTCTTGGGCCTCGGTCTTGGAGTCTTCATTATCCAGTCAGCCGGAAGTCTATGGCAGCCGGGAGGACTCCAGCGATTTGGGACAGAGCTTTCCCTTCTGGAAGCAGAGCCCCATAGAGATTAAAAAAAAAAAAATCAAATCACGGTCTGAACAA
>CM053588.1:267859422-267880446 GCA_028646515.1 Pseudochirops corinnae
GTGTTATTTTCTTCAGTCAGGTTATTGACTCTCTTGTCATGATTTTCTTGCATCATTCTCATTTCTCTCCCCAATTTTTCCTCTACTTCTCTTATTTGGTTTTCAAAATCCTTCTTAAGCTCCTCTATGGCTTGTTTCAAGTCTACATTTTTCTTGGAAGCTTTTGGAGCAGGAATTGTGACTGTGTTATCTTCCTCCTGTTATATGCTTTGATCCTTTTCGTCCCCAAAAAAGGAATCTAAAGTTGCATTGCTGTTCTTACTTTGCTTCTTTTGCCTGCTCATGTTGCCAGTCAATTGACTTTTTAGCTCTGTGGAACTCTGCTTCCAAAGGAGAGAGCTTTGTACCAAATTGCTGGAGTTTTTGCAGCTGCCAGAGCTATTAGGGGGCTGCCGTCTCTGCAGCCCCCACCAGCTTTGGCTCACTGTTCACATACCTCAGGACCACCTCCCAAGACCATGATCCAGGAGGGTTAAGGCAAAAGTACTTAGTCTCTGAATGATCGCTTGGCCCCCCTTCAATCTGCAGGCCAAGAGCTCTGGAGCAGCCACATGGCAGTGGCTGCAGGGTCTCTGCTTCTGCTGCTTTCTTTCCCTAGGGGCAGATGGCTGGACTCACTTTTCTCCCTCAAATTTAGCAGACTTCCACTGACCTGTCACTTTGTCCTCCATTCTTATGGGTTGATAATTCTGGAAACTGCCACAGCTGCAGGTGATCCACTCTCCTGAAAGTTCCACCCATGGCTTGTCCTGGTTGTCCTGGGGCCAAGTCAAGGTTTCAGGCCAGGCTGATTTTGGCTCCCATGCACTGCAATGAGTCCTTCCTGTCCCACCTGCCCAGCTGCCTTCAGTGGGAGCTTTGTTTCTCTATAATTTTGTGGTTTCTGGAGCTCTAAAATTTGTTTAGAATCATATTTTATAGGTATTTGAGGTGGTTATGGGTGGAGCTGCACAGTTTTCCTGCTTCTGTGCTATCTTGGCTCCGCCCTGCATTGTCATTCATTTTTAAAAAGGACCTTGACATCAGGAACATGATACCATGACTTGCAAGTAAATTCAATTGAAATGAGGAAGTGATGTGTAAAGTCCCCAGCCTCACTCTCTCCTCCTCCATCCTAAAGCTACAAATTGCCTGAGTGCAATCAAAACCAGTTTTGATATCAAAAGGGGTTATCTGACTTTGATCCCAACTGACCCCATGATTGGTTTCCTCTTTGCTGCACTTGGAGCACAAGCCAGCTGTTTTGACCAGATATCACCACCTCATCCCCCTGGACTTCTCATGGACTTTTGTTTGTAATGCAAAACAACTTATATCACAGTTTCTTGAAGCTGTACCTTCCGTGAAACTCACTCCCTTTTGAAATGTATTTAACTCTGCCCCCTCCTCTGCCCATCTTGGTTAGTCCAGTATTTTGATGTTGAGTGGTAGCCCCAAATCACAATTCCCTTGCCTCCATTAAAGACCATAGTTCATTAATAGACTATTAATCAATTTGAGTTTTATTTCTTCTCCTGTCTCATTTGGTCCTCAGATCGAGTAAACTAAGAGTCAAATAGTAGAAAATAATAACAAAAAAAATGTCCTCAATAAATTCTTGTTAAATTAAATTGAATTGAAAGCAGGTATGTTTGTGTGATATATATTATATTTATATCTATATATATCTATGTATACACATAATTGCTGAAGTCATTCAGAGTAAGAAAAATATAGTTAAGGTATGGAGCAAGTTTGGTAAGCTTTCATGGGAGAGGAAAATCTTGGAGCAAATATAAAATTTTGGGAGGTGCAGGAGGAGGGTCTTCCCTAAGTAGGGAGGTGAGAATGGGAGGAAAAGAGAAGCAAAAGGTATAAGAGCAAAGATGAGGGTTAAGAATGAACATTATATTCTAGGAGTATAGTAGGAAACCAACCTATGAAGTCTACATTGGGGTTGGGGAGTAGTTTGGAGATAACTACTATTGCTACAATAATAGATCGGAGGGACCAGTTGATGAAGGGTCTTGGGTAAGAAAGCTAGACTTGATCAAGTAGCTAGAGTTGCTATTGCAATTTCCTAAGCAGCTGCATGACATGCTCAAAGTGGTATTTTAAGAAGACACATTTTGGCAGCTATTTCCCCCAGTTAGTGCCTCCCTTTTTGATTCCCTTTATCTCAGTTAGAATTGAAAGTTTTCAGAAACATTTTGCCATCTTGCATAAATGTGCAGTTCCTTTGACTGCCATAAACCAAGTAATACCTTGGCTTTAAAGAAATGATTAAGGGTCTTAAAGCAATTGAGCTGTGATAAATAAGAAATGTTAATGAAAGAAATGGGGAGTTGAATTGGATTGGATTGGGTCAAACCAAATTGAATTGGAAATATGAAGCCCTATAGCTGATTGATGGATGGTTTAAAAAAATAACTGAAGACTCCAAAAATTTTACACCACTGTGTCAGATTTACATGGGTCATAGCATAACCCATATGCCAGTGTCAAAATTTTCCCTCCTACCATTGCAAACACAATTTTTTTGTCAACAATAGATTACAGAAAGAAAATCTGAGTCAATTTTTCTTTTGGCTCTCCAATTTACATAAAAAAACTGATTATTTTTTCAGCCCTGTTTATATTATTTTCCTCGGATCAACCATAAAGTTTCATATATAGCTTTCTAAAGTCTTATTTTTAAAAGATAAAAACAAATATAATTTTTTTAAAAGCTCTAAGACATTTTCTTCAAAGAGGAATAGAATTGGGGTCAAAAGGGTAGAAAAATGATTTTCAAGTTAGATCAATCTACACAAACTGGCTGAATGCCAAAATTCTCTAGTAATTAACACTACACTTTTCAAATACCAGCTTTGGAGATTACAGCTTTCTTGAGCCCTTAACAATATTCTTCAGATGCGTTTTGGGTTTAATTAGTTGAATTGTTCTATATTAAAATGTAGCTAACTCATTAGTGCTCAGGCTGTCAGAAATAAACTCCTGAATTCTGCTTTTTGCTTTTCACTTTTTAAAAGGGGTCAACCTCATTTGTTGCTGTAGTCTTAACTTTGAAGTATTTTCTTGTAATTCCTTAAAATAATTCATTGATCTTTGCTAAAAAAAAAAAAAAAAAAGTGGTTTCCAGCATTAGTTTTGTGACAACCCTGATGGTTTCTAATTACCTGAGTGCTTCAAAATAGCTCTGTCTGTATGGCGACCTTGGACACCTTTCCAAAAGAAAGAAAGATTGGAGCCTCAGGCATCAAGTCGATGCCTAAAGAACCAAGATTATGGACAGCAGGCCTGATCCAGAGCTGATTGCATATTCCATATAGAGGATATGTTTGGAATATACTTCATCCTCTGCCTTCAAGGGGTATCATAAACATGCCAGTGGAACATGTGTGTACAGTCTGGACTCTGGGGTGGGACTTCCTGGATAACTACCACCTTTCAGCTCCCAAATACTTTTGGAGAGAATGCCCATACCGAAGGCACCCTCTATCACCAGAAAATCTTGAAAGGCAGAGGTCCCAACCAACTCCCCCATTCCTATAGCTACCAAGTTCATGTCTCCTGATCCCCTAATTCCAGTGATTTATAGTCACTACCTGTCAGAACAAAGGAAACCCAAAGAACAGTACAAAATACAAACCTTTCTCCTGCTCCCTCTCTCCTAATCTTATTCCTATCCAGCTTAACGATACCACATGCCAGTTCTAAATCTCGAATTGATTATTAACAAGCTTTCCATCTTTTATCTCTTCAGTCTTTTCTTCTTTCGATGCTCACAGAAATTTGGCTCCATCCAGAAGACATGTAGCCTTGACAATTCTCCCGTGCTGGTTGTTTTCTCATGTCCCCTGATAACATGATCCAGGAGGAGGAGTTGGCATGCTTCTTGCTCCTCTTTGCCATTTACAAATTCTACTTCATCCACCATCACTTAGCAAGCTTTCCTTCACTGCAATCCACTTCATCCATCTGTATCGTTTGGTTCAGATCCCAGTTGGTATGTTCCACAACATTCTCAGTCACTTGCCTTTCTTAGTTCTGTATATGGTTCATGGTCTTCTTCAATCCAACTCTTGCCACCATGCCTGATGACTTCAGCATACACATTGATATCTTCTCAACCACTCTGGCCACATCACTCCCCATTATCTACCATCTGACACTACCTCAGTCACCAATATGGATTGTCACAGCGTAGGTTTCATCTTTGTCCCCCGTGACTCTAAACACCAAAATGCCCTCTCATGATCATAATCTCTTGTCTTTCCTTCTCTCTCTTGGCCACAGTCCTAAACCTTTTAAACCTCCAATACAGAGGGGCGAGGTGAGGAAAGGAGGCCCAGGGAAGTGGCGTTAGTTAGTCAAGGCTTCAGGTAGCAGCATGGTGATATGGTCAGAGGTGATGAGTTTACCTAAGAGAGGCATCTTCTTCTGCGCCACTGAAAACCAGGTAGAAAAGTAGATGCAGAGAGGAGTGCCCACCATCCCATTTTGTTATATGTCTTTTCTCTCTCACCTCCAATAACCTAGAAAAAAATTATCTACACTTTCTTTTTCTGCTTCTTCCCAACTCCCTTTTCTCAACCCCTTGAATTCTGGTTTCTAATCTCCCCCCTGAAACTGCTTTCTTTAGTTACCAACCATCTCTTAACTGGTGAATCTGACAGCCTTTATTCACTTCCAATTCTCCTTGACCTTTTTGTACCTCTTAGCACTGTTGACCACCCCCTCATTGGGTATAGTCTCTTTTCCTCTGGCATCTGTGACACTAATTTCTCAGTTCTCCTCTCTTCTGCCTGACAACTCCCTCTTAGTCACTTTCTATAAATTAACATTTACTGGATAATCATCCCTCTTGGACTGCTCTTTTACTGTGGGCGGCACCTAGTCCTTATCCTCAGGTTCTCTTCTCTTCTCTCTCTGGAATGACTTCCTTGGACATTTTTTTTTTCTGCCCTCATGGATTCATATAGCATTTTTATATAGATGACTCTGAAATCTCTATGTCTATTCTGGAACTAATCCAGTATCATTAATGATTTGGTGGGCACCTCTTTCTGACTGTTTTGAGGCATCTCAAACACAATTTGTCTAAAATCAAATTCATTATCTTCTCCCCCAAACTGTCTCTCATGAAATTCTCTCACCTTTGTTTAGGGAACTTCCATTTTCCCACTCACCTGGATTATAATCTTCAAATCATCGCTGACTATTCCTTCTTCTTCACCTTCAAACCTAATTAGTTGGCATCTTGTCAATTTTATGTCTGCTTTCTTGTATCTGACAATTTCTTGTATCAAACACATCAACATCACTTTAATTTAGGTATTTATTACTACTTACCTAAACTATTGTAATAGTTTTCTGGTGGATCCCATTGCTTCTAGTCTTTCTGTTCTCCAATTCATTTTCCACATGTCTGCTAAAATAGTTTTCCTAAGGCATAGATCTGAACATGGCATGTACTTGCTCAAAAATCTTTAATATCTACCACAAAGAGGATGAAAGCAACACAAAAGAGAAAAATGATAAATTTTTTTAAACTTAGATTTAAAATTTCAATTAATAAGCATTTATTTTCTCTTCCTTTGACCTTTGCCCCCCATTCCCCCTAAAAATGGAGCAACAAAAAAGGAAATGAGACTCTCATAACAATTATGCAATTGAGTAAAACAAATCTTCCTGTTGATCATGTCCCAAAATTCATGTCTTGTTTCTGCATCTTGAGCCCATCACCTCTCTGTCAGAGGGTTATTAGGGTGCTTTGTTTTTCATCCTTCACAATCATGGCTTGTCATTTTATTAATCAAAATCCACAAGTCTTTCAAAGCTGGAAAATTCCAAAGTTTCAACAAACTGTGTTTATCTCTGATCCTCATTAAAACAGGCAGAGCTAGGCCTGACCTGTCTTAGCTCCTCTCTCCTTGTTGTAAGGAGTCATCTTTTTTATATTCTTCTCAGGCATCAACCTTCTAGCAAGGAATATACACACACACACACGTATATATGTATGTATAGTCATATACACATATACATACATACGCACACATTTATTCATATATACATGTGTGTACATATGTGTATATACACACATACATATATACAGACACACATATATGAAAAACTTTATTGTTCTAGAGATGATTTGCAAGGTAAACAGATGCACTGAAAATCTTGCTTGATGGCACAGAAAATCAGCAGGAAATGGAGACTGGGGAATTGCTGCAATGGCTTATGTGGAATTGAGAGACTAGAGCAAAAGTCAGATGTTAGTAATTGTTGCAACATAGGACATGAAGGGAGCATAAAAATCAATAACATTGTCATGGTTTCTTCTCCTGGAAACCATGACAATAGCAGAAAATACCCTGTTACAGTAGCCACAGGGCTCTTCTCATAGCAATCTTTCCCTCAGGTCCCACAGTCTACTAATTTGTGAGTCTGCATGTGATCCAATTTATAGTCCTAGGGGCATAAGTAATACTGCAGACCTAATAATACCATGGACAGACAGAGAAGACATGTGTGCTCTGGTGGCAAGTGTACTGGATCGGGGGTCAAAAGACCTAGGTTCTAACTCTGACATTAGCTGGTTGATGGGGAAGTGGCTGGCTTCTCTGGAGCACAATTTCCTGATTTATAGAATGGGTAGAATAATAGTTATCCCATCAAATAGTAATCCCAAATCAAATTGGAGACACAGAGAGAGATTTATCTATATGTGTGTATGTGAAAGTGCTATTTAAATAGCAAAGGATTATACAAATGCAATATTAAAACTTTAATATAGCACATTATATATAATATATTATATAGTATAAAAAAGTATAAAAATGTTTTTAAAAAACAACCCAACAGCCCCAAGAGGAGGAGGTTTAGTGTGCCCATTGTGTAGTTAAGAAGACCAAGGCACATGTCACTTAAGTGATTTCCTCAGAATCATATGGCTAGAAAGTGTCTGAGGCTAGACTTGAACTCAGGATTTCTCTGATTCCAGGTCTAGTGTCCTCTAGAATTACCATTTATCTATTTATTCATCTATTCATCCATTTATCTATGTGTCTTTTATGTGTCCAGTTATTTACATCTATTTCCCTCACATTACAATGTGAGACCTTCGAGAGCAGAGGCTACTTTTACCTTCCATTGTATTCCTGGCACTTCTTGTTTGAATGGTCATTTTTGGCCTAATAACAAATTTCTCCTTGCTTATCAAAATCAAGTCCAGAAGAAGAGTTATTCATATTATTTACTCTACCTTTAAAAAAAACTGAAATTTTCATTACAACAAGTTAAGAATTTACCAGCTGCTCTGCTTTTGACAAAATCAAAACTCCAGAAAACATCTGGAAAATTGATGTTTCTCATCACTATTCTATCCTACCTCCACACCAGCCCTGTGATTAGTTTCTCCAGATCCTTGTCTATTCCCCTGTCCAGCTGTGCTATACTAAACTATAAAAACAATATAGCTTCTATTTTCCTCCATTGATCTTCATCCAAATGCTCTGTTTCATGCTTCCCTTCTCTGGTTCCTGGATTAACTCTCAGGCATATATTTCCTTAATATATACTGCAACTCTACACACAAACCTTTTTGGTAATCTTTTTCCTTTTTTAATTAGAACATACTCCCAAATCATGTTCCAGGTCTACCAAATACCAGTTATACTTCTGGGCTCAAATTTGCCTCTTTGCATTAGAATATCTATTTCACCTTTCCTGTTGCCTATGCTTTAAGCTATTTGGTATTTATTTCTTGGATATTGACTTCTGTGAATTCTCTCCTGAAATTCTTCTCTTTGCATTGTAACAACTCTCTGTAGTCTCTTGCTTGGTGGGTATATGTAGACAACTTTCTCTTTCTCCCTTCAATTCAAAAAACCCTTTTAAAATAGATTTGTAAGACTCCACACAAATTAATTTTTGCCAGCCCTTGTAATATGCACTCTATCCATGTCCAAGAGCCTTTTGTTTTTCTCTAGTCACTGTCCAGAAATCCAAACTTTGTTCCTAGATATCATCCTCTGAATCAAATATATCCTTCCCAAATGTATCTTCCTTTCCTGAAGTCCCTGCTTTTGATTACCAGCAGTACTGAAAATACCATCTATTCTCCTACCAACCTCAGTTTCTTGCCAAAGACTTCATCATCCTTTGTGACATTTTTTGTAATCTTTCTTTCTGTACTACTTATGTGACTCATCAGATGTGGGTAGAAGAAAAATGCCAACAATAAAACCCATCATCTCAAACGTCTTTAAACAAATGCATAAAGGATTGACGATAAATAAAAACTATAATATTAACATAAGCAGGGCAAATTCATTCTCATTGGTATTGCTGAGATTTAATGGAATGGGACTGATGGGATGATGAATAGAATATCTTTATGGAAAGATACCTCTTTTCCACAATAGATAATGGTTAAAGATACAAGCAGTTCAAAAGAATTGCAAATTATAGGCAACTGTATGAAAGATTGCTCCAAATCAATAGTAGTAAAGAATGCAAATTAGAATATCTCTAAGGTTACACTTCACACTATGCAAATCGGCAAAGATGACAAAGGGGAACAAGTTAGCATTAGAGAGCTATGTGAAGACAGGTAAAGCTGTAAAGTCATCCAACTATTCTGGTTGGAATATCATATCAATTTGGAATTATGCAATAAAGTAACTAAACTATCCACACCCAGCAATCCTACTATTAGACACATAGCCCTTGAAAATTAAAGAGAGAGACAAAGATCCAATTTATATCGAGATAAGCATAGCAACACTTTCAAGTAACAAGAACTGGAAACAAAGTAGGTACTCAACTATTGGAGGATAGTTTTTTTTTTTTTAAGTCTGTGATTATTACTGTGTCATAAGAATGATAAAGAGAAGGAATTCAGAGAAACATAGAGAATAGGAATGAATCGCCTCAAAACAAAATAAGGAGAAACAAGAGAGTCTTAAGTACTGTGCCTACAGCAATGTAAAGGAAAGAACACTAAAGGGAAGCTGAGCTCTGAATAATTGAAAAACCAATGAAGATCTTAAAAATAGATCATGAAAAATGGCTTCCTTCCTCCACCTCTTTCACAGCAGAGAGGCTACTAGCAAAGAAGATTAAGGGTGCTGCCAGTTATGTTCACGGCATCAGATAGTTTTGTTAATTTTTTTTTCTCTTTAACGAGGAGAGGTTAATTTGTAGTAGATGATATATAGCATCAATAAAATTAATTACAACCAAAGCCAAAATAAGTTAGTCAGTGAGAAAAGAGGAAGGTACATCTTACTAAGCAGGAACAGAGAAACAAGGTAGTAAAGCAACGTTCTTTGTTAATAAGATGTATTTATGTAAAGGGAAGAGAGGAGCTAGAAATGTCAGAAAGCATTTGGGTAAGGATCAACAGAGGGAACAATAGAAATAATGTTGTCTTTAACACCATGACAGAAGGGCAGAAAAGATGCAGTATTAATGAAATGAAGCACAGCTAAGTGGTGCAGCTTGGACCTGGAGTCAGGAAAACCTAAATTCAAATCTAGCCTCAGATACTTACTAGCTGAATGACCTGGGGCAAATCACTTAACTGAAGTCTACCTTGGTTTCCTCAACTTCAAATGGAAATATTAACAGTACCTACCTCACAAAGTTGTGAGAATAAAATATTTGTACAACACTCAGCATAACCTTAATAACTATGTAAATACTGTTATTATTTTCATAATTCTTCTTTGTCATCATCATCATTATCATCATCATCATCATGATCATCATGTGATAAGACTACCCTGGACCCCACTGATTGAAAGTTAAGTGTGTTACATTTCATGCCTTCCCCAGGGTTCTAGTCTAGTCTTTCTGCCGTTGGCTCTATCTACTACTGATTGTATTTCCTAAATTTTCAGATTAGCCCTTACAAAGGCATATTTGCCTCATAGGTATAACAAGAATAAATACTCCCCACAATTCTTGGGGGAATAATTCCCACTCTCCTTTTGGTGTCTGGAGAGGAGAGGTGAATTAGGTTCACAGTTTAGCTCAATTTCTATATAGCAAGTTCCTGTGAAGTTACAAATCCAAAGCCTCTTTTGGGTTTAAGTCCCAGGCATTTTGGCTCTTCTGAGCTTCCCTCCTGGGGCTGACTAGAACATCTGACCTAGAATCATGCCTCCCAGTTCACCTTGGTTTGAGCTCTCAGTTCTGGGGGGATTCTATTGCCTTCATCTAGAACTGAACAGAACAAATGAAACAGTCCAAAACAAAGAAAACAACAAACCTAGCCATTTCTCAGTACCAAAGGGCCTAAAATGGGAGGGAAGAAGGTTACTTTCCACCCCCACCCCCCCCATCCAGTCAATTCATGGCGCATCTGCTGAAAGTGAACTTGGACATTCACACTTTCTGGATGTTGTAGGAAAAAGAGTTTGACTGACCCATGTAGATCATGGCCTCTTCCAGATATACAGTCAATGGAAAGAGGGTATTGCTGGCCATGTGGTAGGGAAACACAGAATGTCTTCTCCCAGAAACAGTGTCTCCAGAGTTAGATGATCTGGGCATGTGCAAAATTTCTCCTCCCTCAGATTGCAGTAATGATAACCTGGCTTGGAAGCTTGATAAAGAAGTCATATAACCAAATAAAAGCCTAAACATTCATTCTCTCTCTCTCTCTCTCTCTCTCTCTCACTTCCCACCTCAAAACCAAAAGAATTGATAGATTTTTCTTTTGCCTTAATAGTAATTTCATTCTTTAAAAGATAGAGAATGCAACAAGGGAAACAACTATGCCAGGTCTGATTCTCAGAAATAATGAGGAATTCTTTACTGATGCACAAAACCAATGGAAACCATAAGGGGAAGTTATCTCCTAGAAATATAAATACAAAAGTAAGATAGTCCCTACCTTCAGGAAATTTATATTCTCACAGGAGAATATAAAACTTTTAGAGGAGTGGTGACCAAGTAGAGGAAGTCTGTTCCAGGCAGTCACAGGTGTTATGAGTATAGCCAAAGGTTAATATCATGTCATGGCCTTTTTAGTAGCAATAGCCATGTTGATGTAATTATTGTTACCAGAACAGGAGCAAGAGGTGAGGAAATGGGATGGCACACATTCAATGGGAAGATTAATAGAAAGATGTCAATGGGAGGTAGCCTCTGGGGTCCTAGGGAATGGCTGGATGGGATTGGAAGCATTGTCTAAGGCCTGCTAGATATAGTGTGTTGAGGTAAGTTTTCACTCAGTAAAACCCTTCCCACAATATACTTGATTAGTGGTCATTCAACCTTCACTAGAAGACCTTTGGTATTTTAAGATTTGTGAATTGCTTTATGTAAGTTAACAGTCCTATGAAGCACATATTATTATAATCTCTACTTTACAGATGAGGAAACAAAGGCGTAGAAGAGTTAAATGAGTAACTTTCCCAGGATCACACAAATAAATGTCTGAGGTAAAATTTGAACTCAGATCTTCCTAGTCCTGTAGGCTATCCCCTGTGCTTCCTAGCTGCCCCTTCTCTATAAGTAGTTATTCTGTTTCACATGATGGCATTTGACCTGTGATGGATCAAAATTTATACAATTTCAAGTCCTGATACAAGGCAGTTTTCCTTCAGTATTCTAAAGCTACCTTTCTTAGTGAATGACATTGTGGCTAAATATGATGGACCACACATTACAAACTCTGGAGCCTTTGATTCTCACCAGTTCTATTTTTTCACGTCTATTTCTGTGGATCCTATTTCTCATTTTAAAAGATAAATAGGAAGTAGCTAGCTAGATAATAACAGATTGCATCACAGTCCTTGAAATAAATACTCAGGTATAACAAATTATGATAAAAATTTCACAAGAAAAAAGTGCTGGGTAAGTTCTAAATAATGCATTTAATATAACTACTCCTGCCTGGCCAGCTCTGCTAACTTGAGTGGAGGGAAGGAAATACTGCCCTGATTGGTAACTAAATATGCAGAACCTGCTGAAAAATAACCTTCCATAGAAACCAGGCTGCTTAATCTTTTTTTTTTTTTTTTGAGAAAAGAAACTGCTACTTCCCCTGCTAGACTATCTTTAACTAGGAAAACATATGTCTACCCTTCCACAAGAGGGAAGTAAATTATTTTCAGCACTCAAGAGTCATTTGTATGTCATCTTTCATAAGTTAGCAAAAGTAGCTAGACTTCTGGAACTTTCTTTCCTGTGATTCCCTAGGACAAAACTGCTTTCCCCCTTTATTGATAAATTGCCAGAAATATGGGACATTGTGCCTTCCCTCATGTTTCTGAGTTCATTAGTTTCATTTTTCGTCATCTTCCTGAGTACCTTTACATTTCTTCCTTGACTCTCCTTTTGTTTGGAACTTGGGAGTTCCAGGACTGCAAGATGAGTTTAAAACAACATAAGAGATAAAATAGATACTTAATTTTGGTATTTTATAACAGGTAATGAACTTCTTTTACATACATATATTTTATATACACACACACACTCACACACACACATATGTTTGTTTTGTTAAAAAAAAAAAGAAAACATTTTAACCATCATTTAAAAAAAAATTGAGTTCCAGACTCTCTTACTTCTCACTCATCCTCCAACCCTCGAGAAAGCAAGTAATATATCAAGTATACATGTGAAGCCATGTAAAATACATTAACATATTAACCATATTGCAAAAGAAAACACACAAAGAAAAATAAAGTTTAAAAAGTATGCTTCAACCTGCACTCTCTCTCCACAGGTGGATAGTGTTTTTCATCATGGGTCTTTTGGAATTGTCTTGATCAGAGTAGCCAAGTCTTTCACAGTTGATCATTGGTCAGTATCACTATTCCTGTGTACGTTGTTCCCATGATTCTGCTCATTTCACTTTGCAACAATTCATTTAAGACTCCAGGTTTTTCTGAAACTATCCTGCTCATCATTTCTTACAGCACAATAGTATCCTATCACATGGGGCAGCTAGGTGGCACAGTGGATAAAGTGCTAGTCCAGGAGCCAGGAAGACTCCTCTTCTTGAGTTCAAATCTAGCCTCAGACACTTACTAGTCGTGTGACCTTGGGCAAATCATCTAACCCCGTTTGCCTCAGTTCCTCATCTATAAAATAAGTTGGAGAAAGAAATGGCAAACCACTCCAGTATCCTTGCCAAGAAAATTCGTGGGTTCACAAAGAGTTAGACGTGAATGAAAAAAAAAACCTCAACAAAAATCCAAGTACAATCATATACCACAATTTGTTCAGCTATTTCCCAAATGATGGGCATCCCCTTGATTTCCAGTTCTTTTCCACCACAAAAAGAGCTGCTATAAATATTTTTGTACAAATAGGTCCTTTTCTTTTTTCTGGTAATGTGATTCTTGAATTATAGCCTAATCACCTACCATAATGTTTTACATTAATATCCCAGAATTTAGTTTACTATCTCAGAATATCAGAGTTGGAAGTAACCTTAGCTAGTCCAACCTATACGTGACCAAGAATCCCCTTTACAATTAAACACCTAGGTTTTGTTTGTGGACCACTTGTAAGGAGGCCAGCATGTCCAAGGCATCCCAGTTCCATTTTTGAATCATTCAAATTGTTAGGAAGTTTTGTCTTTACATCAAACATAAATCTGTTTCTTGCAATTTCTACTCATTGCTCCTAGTCCTGGTCCTTGGGGTCAGATAGAACACATCTAATATCCTTCTATATGATAGCTCTTCAAGTGGATTTGGAATCAGAGGACCTTGGTTCAAATCCTAGCTCTATCAATTACTACTTTGTGACTTTGGGCAAATCACCTCTCCAAAGCTCAATTTCCTTATCTGTAAAATTAAGGAGCTGCTATGATCTATGACTAGTTGAAGACAACTATAAGGTCCCCAATGAGTCTTTCCTTCTTCAGAATTCAGATTCTGCCCTTTCAGTGTTAGAAGTAACTTGAAAAAGAGCTGGTTAAACCTAAACTATCTAATCCAATAAGCATTTGATGAGTATCTATCAAGGACAAGGCTCTGTCCTAGGTGCTGGAGATACAGAGATAAAACAAAAATGCAACCTCTGCCTTTAAGGAGTTTATACTTTTGGGGAGGATGTCACATAGATTTAAAAGATGTTGGTATTCTATTTATTTAAAATGTAGGATATTAATGAGAGCATGAAAAGAAGCATTTGAGACAAGGTGAATTTGGGGAAATAGAAGATGTGGGGAAGGGCAGAAAGAAAGGGAACAGATTGGTTTAACACTTGAGGGGTGCAGTTTCAGGTACAACAGAAGTCTCTTTTAATCTCACTGGTCTTTGTCCAACTCTAGCTGTCCTTGGAGAACAGAAGAGGCAGAAGAAAAAATGAAATTTCTAGCCACTTTTCATCCCTGACATAGAAGGAGCTCCTTGTAAATGTATATAAACGTATTCTACCTTTGTGTCCTTTGAAAAGGAGTGCATATAAAGGAGTTTCTATAGATAAAAAAGAAGCAGAAGCAGGAGGTTTATAAAACACTTGACTTCTTGCTATAGACTTTAGAAGGCAGTCCAAAACATCTCCCCTTTAGATGCAATTTCTATATATTCCCTGAAAAACTGAGACTCACCTTCTTGTTTCCACCTGCACAAGAATAAAAATTTAGCTACTGTCGTCTGTTCGATATAGGTTGTGAAGAGCATGTTGTCCCAAAGCAGTGGGGCTCACTGGGAAGAAGGAAATATTCCATAACAGCAAGTAGACTTATTTTTCTTAGTCCACACAGAGGCTAAAGCTAAATTCTATGAGTCAAGATGTCTCTTCTCTATACCTTTCTGTATTCATCACTAACACACTGGTAAGGGAGAAAGTAATTGTTACTATCATAATACAAATGACCGTGACCTATTGGAGCTGTTGTTTTTTTTTTGCATTGTTAATTCAATTCACTCTAATGAAAAATAAGTTTATTAAATACCTACCATGTTCAAGGTACTGTGCTAACTTCGGGGTGGGGGGGAGAGAAAAATGAAATAGCCACTGCCTTTAAGGAGCTTATATTCAACTTAGGGGAAAGAAAGGAAGGAAGGAAGGAAGGAAGGAAGGAAGGAAGGAAGGAAGGAAGGAAACAAGCATATATTATGTATCTATCATCTGTTAGACGTTATTCTAAGTGCTTTACAAATATTGCCTCATTTGTTCATCATAACAATTGTGAGGAGTAACTGAAATTATTATTCCCATTTTAGAATTGAGGAAGCTGAAGCAGATAGCTGCTAAATGAGTTCCCCAAGATCATTCAGCTACTAAGTATCTGTGTCAGGATTTGAACTCAGGTCTTCCTGAGGTCCAGTGTTCTCTTGACTGAGCTGCCTAGGTGATGGAGAGGTGGGTAAGACAAAAGATATACACAGACAAGTATGATACAAGGTCATTTGAGGAAGGAGGAAAGGAGGGAAGGAGGGAAGGAGAGAGAAAGGGAGAGAGACAGAGAGAGAGTAACAATGAGGAAGAGGGAGAGGAGGGGAGAATCTGGAAAGTCTTCATGAAGAAAATGTCCCTTGAAAGTCAATTAAGATTCTGAGAGCAAGAATTGGGGAAATATAATATTTCTGGACTAGGTCAGCTTTTGCTAATGCATAGAGGTGGTAGATGATATGCCAAGTTCAGAGAACAGCAGTGACTGACGACTCACTGTCACAATATCTTGGCTGTTTAGCATCAGTATTCTCCTCTTAGTGTTATATGACTGTAAATCATAGATAGACAGCTATGATCTTGGGTCACTCAAAATTCCAAGTATCTCAAAAGGCAATGGATGCGTTGTGGCTATGTGCAGGCTCAACCATATTATCAGAGGACCTAGTTTGAATCCTGGGTTTGCCATACATTACCTATGTAATGTCAATGAAAGATGCAGACAAGTGCTACAGTGGGCAGAACCCTAGACCTGGAGTCAGGAAGACTTGAGTTCAAATATGGACTCAAGACATTTACTAGCTCTGTGATCCAGAGTAAATTGCCTAACTGCTGTCCGACTCAGTTTCCTCACCTGTAACAAGAGGATAATAATAGCACCTACTGGACTATGACTGTGCTGTCAGAAATGATGAGCTGGTTGATTTTTAGGAAAAAGCTATGGGAAGACGTAATGAAATAAGTAAGAGTGAAATGAGCGCAAGTGAGAGAATGTTGTACATAGTAAGAGTGATATTGTTCAAAGAACAATTGTGAACAACCAAGTTATTCTGAGTCCCGTACCCAATACTCAAATCAGTACCTCCCAGGGTTGTTTTGAGAATCAAGTGGAATAACATTTTACGGCATTTTGCAAGCTTTAAAGCACTCCATAAACGACAGCTATCGTTACTGTCAGTTATCGTGTGATCCTGGCCCTTTTGATTCGTCACAGTTCTGTTCTCATTCCATTGTTTAGTCAATCAAAAGGCTATTACAGGCTCTCCTTCAGCAAGGTGTTTTCTATGCATAAGTCAGAATCATATACTATTCTTTGAAAAATGTAGCAACAGAGATAGCTTTGTTCAGTACCCCTCTGGTTATTAATGTCAAGAGGACCTCGAAACAGGGAGATACATGCTTGTTAAATGGGCTTACTACTGTCACGGAAGATTTCCAGTACAGAATGCAAATAGGAGAGGGATTTCCCATAGATTATGAGGTCCTCCAGCTGTTCCTGGTTGTGGATGACATCATGCTGATTGCATGAAGCCCCAGAATGTTACAGAGCCTCCTGAACGAGATCCGTAAGCACTCCAAGTATTTTGGCCTAAATGATAATGATAATGATAAGGAGCTTTTCTATAGTCACACTTTAAGGTTTTCAAAGCACTTTACAAACATGATCTCACTTTATCCTCACTACAACCCTTAGAGGTAGGTACGATTGTTCTCTCTATTTTACAGATAAGGAAACTGAGACATACAGAGGTTAAGTAATTTGCCAGAGGTCACATTGCAGTAAGTCTCAATTTATATTTAAATTCAAGTCTTCATGGCTCCACGTCCAGATTTTTAGCCACTGTACCATCTAGCTACCCTCATATATGAAAAATGAAGTAAAGAAAGCCTATTGTCCAGAGCTTGTTATGTAGTTATATGGACAGTCTATAGGGTTTGTATATCAATCCATGTATTTTGAACTAATACTTGGTATGGATGATGATCTGGGAGAATGGGATATGAGGAGGACAGTAGGATAAACTGTTTACAGGAAATTGCATTGTGCTTTGAAGGATGGAAGGAAAAAAGCAAGCAAGCATTTATTAAATGCCTATTATGTTACATACACTGTGCTAAGAGATTTATAAATATTATCTCAACTTATCCTCAATATAAACCTGGGAAATTGGTGCTATTACTATCTTTATTTTGCAGTTGAGGAAACAGAGGTAGATAGAGGTTAAGCAGCTTTCCCAGAGTTACACAGCTACTAAGTATCTGAGGTCACATTTGAACTCAGGACTTCCTGACTCTGTGCCCAGCACTCTACTCACCATGCCACCCACCTGCCTCTAATTGTCTCAAGCTTCTCCCTGAAATAAAGCCCATCTTTTTGACAATTATATTCTTCTTGTAGTGATACATAGTGGCAAGTCATGGAACATCAGTTTCCCAAAGAATTAAAATTGAGAACCATTCCAAGAACAACAGAGAAGGATATGGTGGTAAGGAAGGAAGGTACTACACTTTATAACAAATAGTTATACAGCAGAAAGTGTAGGAGCTGCTGACAGGGAGATACAGTTATGACTGGAAAATATAAAAAACAAAACAAAACAAGATGGACCAATCCAATCATGAGAACAAGAGAAGATTAATGAACTGGTGTCTCCTCAATGTCAAGAGAATGAAAGGAAGATCCCAGCATGTTGCATGGATGCCCTGTGAAGGTTTTCTGAGGGAATGTGAGAAGGGGCAGATAGGGATGGGTTGTACTTTGTATCACCCAAGGTAGTACTTATCTTGCTGATATCTCACATCTCATTATCACTCAGTAAGCCCCTGAATTTGGAGTATTCCTACTGATCTGTCATTTAGTATTAAAAAAAAAAAGTATTTAAATGCATCCTCTTTCTTAATTCATTTGGGCATTAAAACTGAAATGTACATTTATATGTGTATATACTCCTATTATCATATAATCATGGAATTTTGGAGATGCATGGAACCTTACCAACTATATAGTTTAACTGTCTCATTTTATAGATAAGGAAAAAGAACTTGAGGGATTTGATCAAGGTCACACAGCAATTTCACAGGAAATCCAGGCGTAGAAAATTCATATCTTGAGATTCTTTTAACCATACCCCTCTGCTGACTATTTCTTCTTTTTAGATAAGCTCTTGCTCCATTTACTTTTTTGGGTTCCTACATATGCCAGGATCCTTAATAAATGACCCTTAATTCTTCACCAATACAGCTAAACTAAGAATATCTAACATATCACAATTTAGGAGCCATTATGTTTTTATGGCTTAGAGGGCTGGCTCTGAATTCACATCTCAATCCATTTACTTCCACAGAACACAAGATAAGTGCCTCTCCATTTTTCAGGCAATGACAGGAAATTCATTCACAGTTCCTAATTATAGTACCATTGGGGATATATAATAGCAAGCCAAAAATTTAGCCAGCAATTGAGAGGTTAGACATTGTCTTTTTTAAAAAAAAATTCCAGTCTGCTTTAAAGTTACTTTCAAAGGAAACTATGGATGGTGGCTTGACACTGGAAAAGGGGAATTACTAGAATGATGACAATAAGAAGAGATTCCACAGCCCCCTCCCACTATAATCAAGTCATTCTTGCACTAATTCCAAAGCCACCTGCTTGGAGGAGCTCACATGAGGCTCACATGGGTCAAGCTGACTTTACCTTAGAAGTGCCACTTCCTCCTACCCTTATCTGGAATTTGCTAACACCTGGGATTCTCTATGTCTCATGCCTTTCTCCTGAGCCTCTTACATTATCTGATCCTCAGTTCCCCAATCTATGATGTCAGAGATAGAAACACAATCAGACACGTCTAAACAAGAATCTACTCATCCCTGTAAAGTCCTTAAAGGATGCTTAAGCTTCTTGAACAACTGAATATTTTGTTTCCTTCAAATTGTCTCATTTAACTACCTAATCTTATTATAATAAATTGCCAGTTAGGAAGTCACACCTAAAAACATCAGTCACCCATATTTTGAGCTGGCTCTGAAATATTTGTTTGATAAGTATCTTTGTTTAATCTCTCCTTTAATACTCACACAGTATTATATCCTGTTTCTATTAAGTCCTCCATCATACCACATATAATTTCCTGCCCATATTATAACAAATTATGTTGTGTTCCCACTGGGAAGAGATACAGAGAAAGAAAGTACCTATGGGAAAGCTAGGGAACTTCTTAGAGCTAGCTGGTTGAGGTATCAGACTGAATCTTTTACCTGGTACCCTATAGGCACTGGAGTCTATTTTTTTTCTAATAGCCACATAAGGAAACAGGATGAGCTAGAGAATGGTGAGATGGCTTCTTCTCTCTGATGTGACCTCTAAGACCAAGAATGCTTGATAACACTCTTCTACGAGTGACCCTAGAGAACACCTGCTCATATGGTGAAAGTGAAGGTTGTGGTGCAAAAGGAGAATGAGGAGAGCTGAAAATTCAACTTTGCTAGGAATAGGTGGGTACATTCCCTTTGGAATCTACTGTTACACTTTCATTTTTCACAGTAGTAAATGTATTTAACCAATAGGCCAAGTGGGTGAATACTTTGGTGCTATACTGAGGAAGGTGAAGATTAAAGAACCAAGTAAGGGGTAACATAATACAACAGAATTATAGGTAATTTTAGGAATTGATCCATTCCCTCAGGCTTTCAGTATAAAATGTGATAAGTATGGAGAAAAGCTATAGATTGTGCATCCTCAGTTTGAAGTATGATGTAGCTCAAACTCCAAGTTCTACCTCGTGGTTAATACAGCTATATTACCCAAAATAAAACCCTTCGAGCCACAATGGCCCTGTGCAGGGGCCACATTTTCCTGTGTGCCCTCCCTACCACATCCATGTGACACATGAGGGCACATATTTCAGTTTCTTAAAGGCAAAGACCCATTGGCAAAGCTTAAAATCAAGAGGTGGTTTTAAAAAATTAAACAGTATTTTATTTTTTTCTCTAATTACTTATTAAGGAAAAAAATTAGCATTCATTTTTACAAGATTTTGAGTTCCAAAGTTTTCTCCCTACCCTGGACCACCTGGATTTCCTCCTGAATAGCCACAGCTCTCCAGGATCTGTCCTAGCTCTGCCTTCACAATGATACACGTTGGTAACAGCATGAGTGGCCATGAACTTGCCCCAGGAGAATTCTTAATCTGTTTTTCTGTCCCCAGCATTTTGGAAGGAATAAAATGGTGGAGTGAAAGTCTTTTGCCAGGGAGAAAAAAAAAAAACAACCAAAAAGCCAAAGGGGAAGAGAAAAGTCTCAACTTGTAGTCCATGTACCAAATTTTGTCTCATTTCTTTATTCTTCATGAAGCCTTATCTTTATCCCAAACTCACACAGATGCAGAACTGATGGAAAACTACAGTCTTATCATGCTCTCTCTTCTGTGCAGTACAAACAAAATAAATTCTTCTTTTCAAGTAGGAACCCCTTGAAGATGGCGGCGTAGCAGCAGCAACATATCACAGCTCTCACATAGCCACCCCCAAATACCCATAAAATAGGACTCTCAACCAATCCTAGAACTCCAAAACGCACACAAGGATACTTCCCACTAAAGTCAGCTCAGCTACGAGGAACCATATCAGCACTGCGAACCGAAACCAGCCTGGCCTGAAGCCGCGGCTGTGCCCCGGGGGCGGCTGGGCGGGAGAAGCAGAGAAAGCTCTCTGGTGAGGGGATTACCGACAGCTGCGCGTGGGGATTGCGAAAGGGGGAGATAAGCAGTCTGGCTGAAAGGTCTCCAGAGCGGAAAAGGGAAAGGCAGAGGTTTTACACCCGCCTCCGCTTTGTAGCTTCCTGCCCGTGGCCTGCAGACAGCAGGGGGACTGAGCGATTGTTTTCAGGCCAGTGCT
>CM053588.1:267900385-267915931 GCA_028646515.1 Pseudochirops corinnae
TGTAGGTGCTTCATTGAAATTTGCTGACTGCTGTTATTCTCTAATTAGGATGTAAAAACACAAGCTCAAATGTTCATAACAATGATTTCCTTACATTTTTTTCCTTGGGAGTTCTCAATTTTCTAAAAGTAAAACATGATAAGATACTGCAACTTGTGTGTACTGTGTCTTCTGAGTCTTGTGTTCTGGATTCATCCCTGGTTCTGAGGAAAAATAGAGAAGAATAAAATTATGTCATTGAGGCAAGGATCCTTCAACACATTACATTAAAATAAAAGCAAAAATTTAAAATCCTCAATGAAGGGCACAGAACGTCTCAGAACATGAAGTTGTAAGAACAAGACAAGTTTAAGTTTGTCAGAGAACATGCCTATGTAGAAGTGTTGAAACAAGAAAGCTCATCAAATAGAATGTGTAGACACATTAGCTTTGGTGGATCTTGCAAGCTATGTGAACATGCTGTCATTTGAAACTGGTAGCCTCCTGCTAATCCTATTTGTCTATAAAGCACCAGTTTCTAAGCATCCAAAACACCTCTGGGAACTTGTCCATTCACAAATTAGATGTGGATGTATGAATTCCAAAAGTAGCAATGTCTTCCTTTTCCCTTAGAGACAAACCCATGGGATAGTTCAGTGGCTATGAAGTCATGAATGCCAATGGGTGCCCCACGTGACATTAACATGCCAAAATAAAGATGAAAATACCTTTCAGCATCACATAAAACAGGTTTTTCTTTTTGTACTTCTTTCTGTTTTCTTGATAGACATGAGAGACATATGAAATTCAAAGTGGACAAAAGATTGATTTTCTTTCATGTACCTTCTCGGTTCTATCTTTATAAAATAAAATTATGAATGAATGTTGCTTCTCAGGGCTGAATCAGCCTTAAGTAAGGAAGATGAGATTTGGAAGTCTATGGTAACACTTTTGTGTGTGTATATGAATTTATACGTATGTAGGTGAAGTGGCCAGGATCTAGTTAAGTAGAAACTTCATGCATTTAAGATAGGAGTCCAGAAACTGGCCTAGAATAATTTGCCTATTTTTCATTTGCTTGCTCGGTCGTCATGCCCTGTGCGCCTCCGCTTACCCTACAACCCCCCCTCTCCCTTGTCTTAGCAACAGCTTGTTTGCATCTATATGGTAACCTGCTTAGTAACCAATTGTGTTAGTTAGATACGTAAACCTAAAAAACTGTGTAAAAGGTTATTCACCTCTGAACTAGATGCTGCTCCCTCTTTGAATTGGTATGCAGTAGCCCCAGCTGGTAAATTAAATCTCTTAAAACTTTTTAATCAGGCTCTTTGGTCACTTTGTTAAGACTCGTCATTTCATTTGGAGGCTCCAGCGAGATGGCCTTTGGCCATCTCCAGTGACCACCTTTCCATCTCCAAGGGGGACTGGACTGGAAAATTCATCCAGGGGGAGGCCGCTGAGAGACGTTCCTCAGCTCCGGATCCACTTCCTTGTCCCAAGTCTGGCCACAGATTGGAAAGATTCCCAGATTGCATTAACAATTGGCAAGCAAGGAGCTCCAGTTTCTGTGCAACTCTCTCTCTCTTTGTTCTCTTGAGGCCTCTGTTTCAGGTGAGTACCTCTTTTCTGATAACACGGTAGGTGGCAGGCTGGACGCAGTAGACTGCCCTTATTGGGTCAGTCATTCGGGATGCCGTTTGCCATCCCTGTTAGGTCCTTGGGGCCTCTGTACAGATCTCTTGTGAGATCTCTGATGAGTATTCTCCTTTGATAATAGGGTAGCTAGCAGGCTGGACGCAGTGCACTGCACTTATTCAGTCAATCATTTGGGATGCCATTTGCAACCCCTAATAGGCCTTTGGGGCCTCTGTTTAAGTCTTTTCTTTAAGACCTCTGTCTCTCTCTTGAGATCTCTGGTTAGGTGTTGTTTGGGACCCCTGGCTGGGTCTGTTTTTTGTCTGTCTGTTTCTAAGTCTGTTTTGTCTGTCCGTTTGTTTCGTGTCTCAGTCTTAAGTATCCCTGTAAAAATAAGTTAAAAATTATCAGGGTAAAAAAAAGAGCTCATGGAAGGAGACTATTTCACCCTCCTAGTCTGGGGTTCCCATTGTTATAAATTACTCTGGGAACTCAATGAAGCCTTAGATTTAAAAGAGGCTCACAGTAAGAAAGAACCTGAGAGGGCTTGTCCCCACAGCCAGTTGAAGCCAAAGTCAGGAGATTCTCTCCCGTCAGGACAAAAGACTTCTGGTGGAAAGGAAAATCAAGAGAAATGTTTAACATGTTGCTATTTTAGAGATATTCTTTCTGCCTGCTTTCTAGGTCTCTATACTTGGTGTTTTGAACTGCATTTCCTGATTGGTTAAAAACTTCCCTCTGCATTCTAAACGTCTGGCCAGAGTTTTGAATGCTGAGAGACGTGAAGAGGCAGATTTCCTACCTCACCTAAAAGAGAAAAGTTTTGTGTGTGGGAATGGAAGTATAAAGCAATTGAATTCATTCCGGTCAGTTTTGAAAAGTACCCTCCCCCACCTTGGGTAAAGAAAAGGGGGAGGAGGTATAATAGCTATATCAAGGGCCACCTTGCAACAGCCCTGGGTCCCTGGGTGGGCACCCTGAAACCAACACCTTTGGCAACACAGATGAACCTCTCCTTTTCTGAATTCACAACCATGCTCTGCAATGTTGCGAGAGGAGAAAAAGCTGCTACACTGGGTAAGCCCAATTTTTTATTGATGTTCATCTGAAAGCTTATGGATCACCACATTCACCATCTATGTGAGGTTTCAGAATGTAATTGATTTCTAGTGATAAGGTGATGGTTTGTGTGACAACAAGAAAACTTTATTTCTGTGTAACTTCATGTGAAATTTTAAGGTCATCAGATTGGTCATTAATTGGTTTTTATTTCAAAGTTTGAACGTATCATCTGTGTTGTAAGAAAAGCAGTTTCTTTTGTAATGTTTTAGAATATTGTACTATGAAAAATCATGCTTAATTTGTAAGATTGTTAACTAAGTTATTTGGGCAATGTTTTCATATTAAAACCTAAAGTTGTAAATTGGTACTGTATGTAGAAAAGAGGAGACTGATAAAAATGTTATTTTGAACAGTCCTCCTGCAGGCATGAAAATTGAAAAAGCAGGGGCATCACCACCAGCCCCTCCATAAAATCCTTCTCAGTTATTTCTTAAGTTGTAAAACTACCAAAGCCCCTAGAAACCATCTCTGCTAGGTAAGATTATTCTGCAAGGGAAAGGAATGGTAGCCAAATGGAATTCCTTACATTTGTGAGACTTGGTAAATTTTATTGCTTATTGTAGCTCCATGAGACTAATGATAAACAGCTGACTCTAAGCTGTGATTAGTGAGACTTGTTGTTTAAGGTAAAAGGCATTTGGGACAATAACTAAATTTTGTTTGGAGTTTGGATTTGGGTATAGTTGCCTGCATAAATCAATATCGAGAGAAATGCCACAAGCTACACAGAGGGCATGTGCTGTGAGCCGGTGCAAGTCTACATTTGGTAAGAGAACTAGGGACAATCTCAGCCTCTGCTGGGGTGGGATTCTGTCTGGCCCAAGCTTAGCCATGAAGTTCCTTTGAAAAGGAATGTTTCCCACCTATTCCTGAGTCTGGCTATGAGGCGGTACCGATACTGCACGGTTGGATATCTGTGACTTTACCTGAATTTAAACAGAGCCAAGGATGTTTTATCCTGTCATATTTGGAATGTCATATGTCCCCTGTTTTTTTTCCTTCTATAATGAGTTTCTATGATCAGAGGAAGTAGTCAGTAAAAGATGTGAACCATTTTGTTTTGTGGTTAACAAATGTAAAGGAAAACTGGATAATCTGGATAATAGATTTGATTGGAAATATGAAAAGGAGATAAGAAAATTTGGGGGACAAATAGGGGTTTGTCCAGCCCCTCCTTTCTCCAGCTAGTTGATATCAGCTTTTGAAGGATTTCAGTATGTTATAAAAGCAGAAACATTTGTAACTTGATCCTAAAGTTTTGAGAAAAGCAAAAGCATCAGATTGATTCTTCTAAAAACTATATAGATGTATAAGATTGGCTTTCAAAATTTTCTCTATTATGGAAACTGAAACCTTGAGCATGTTTGGTAATGAGATCAAAAGTTTGGATTTTTGATGCAATTTTATAACTCTTTATGTAACTTTATTGTCATTTTTGTGCCTAGCCCTGTGTGGCTAGAAAAATTGAACCGTTTCTATGTACCTTTGGTATTCAGTCATGTTTCTGTGAGCCCCTGTCAGGCTGCTGAGTGAACATCTGAGCCAGGGGACCTGAAAAAGAAATCAGGACTGAACAAGAACTGCTACCTTGACACCCCCCCCCCCCCCCTTACTGTGGACAAGAGCAAGCAGGTTTCTGTAACCACCATTGTGTGACCAAGTTAATGATTTTCATGAGCAAAGAATATAGCCTGCATACCCAGCCAACTTCTGTAGGTCTACAAAGTTCTTCATTGAAGTATTGTCGATATTCAATGAATTAAGCAAAAGTTAATATTTGTAACTGAGTGTATATGTAAAAGATTCAATTTCTGAAGTATTTCCAAAGTGAATAATGATCAGAGGATAGGCAAGCTTTGTGAAACAAGAATGTATGTCTACTATTGAGTTGTGAGTTTCAAGTCAGGAACCTCCCTTGTTTAAGGCAATAGTTAGTGAAGGAAAGTTTATTAGTGTGAGTAATGGGTTATGCTAGCCCATGTCCACTGTACTTCTGGTCATTTTTCTCCAATCTCTTTTCGCTTTTGTTTGTCTAATCTCTTTGCCAGATTTGTATCTTCTAGGCTCAGTGCATTGATGGATCTGGCTGATTACCATCCACTGCCTGAAGTCACTACCCAACACCCCTTGGATCTGGCATCTGCCAAATTCCGGACATTGGCCACAGCCCCCACTCCTTGAATGATGGACCCCTGTGAGGCAGACAGCTCTATGTCCTTTCTCAGCATGAAGCAGCCTGAGACTGAGACCTTCGTCCCTTGTCCTCAAATGATTTTGGGTCCCATCTGTTTAACAGGGGATGAGGTGCTGGGGTGCCTTTGGCAAAGGGCATGAGTTCCCATTTAATAAGAGCCCTCAGACCCAGGCCTGACTTTGAATTGTTAGTTCTTTGGAAGAAGCCAAAGATTTGCCCAGAGCCCACATCCTCTCCATACTCCCGCCACCCCCAACCATGAGATGCCCCCATTTCTGTGAACATCTCCAGTGGCTTCCCTTGGGGACTTGACCTACCCTAGCCAGCCCCAGGGTGAGGAGGTGGAGGAAGAATCTGGCAACACATGCTGCCTAGAGGCCCAGCCCTTCACCAGCGTTTCACCTACAGGCCTGGTGGGTGTCTTTGGCATCATCACCAAGCTAGCTCTGGGGAGCGTGGGCAGGGGGAACTATCCCAGGCCATTCAAGTAACCAGTTTTGTTTGCCCACAAGCAGCAAAACCTCGCTGCAACTCCAAAATCCAACCCTGAGCCACTGTCCCATCCCCAACAGACAGATAGAGGTGACCCAAACTGCGTCAGATTCCTGGGTGTTGGGGTGCCTTTGTAACTTTTTAGTAACTTCAGTCTGTAAGAATCTCCTTGTGTGCCTCTGCTGAGACCTGCAATTATCATTCCCCAACAAAAATAACACTGGGGGACGTGCAGGCAGGTTATGTCCTCTCCCCTTCCTATGACCGTGTTAAATCACACTATGTTAACCGTTAAATCACACTATGTTAACCTGTGTGCCGCTACCATTCAAACTGACAAGGACCAAGGACCATCTAGCCATGTCCTCCAAGCTCCTGACAATGCCTGGATGGCATGTACCACTGGCCTTACTTCCTGCATTCCCATCCACATCTTAGTAGACTCTAACTCCCCTGAAATGTGTATTTTGCTCCATGTTCTTCCCCAGGTTTTCTTTTACCCCGGGGAGGGGGGCCGTGAGCATTTTGGCTTGTCTACCAGAGCAAGAAAGGCCCCCATCCTAGTTCCCCTCCTGTTGGGATTAGGTATTGCTGGATCCACAACTGTAGGCACAGCAGCTCTAGTATGCTGCTTGAATACCCAGGTGCATCAAAATACAAGGGAACTGGAAAACCAAATTTCTTACCTTACGACCTCCCTAGATTCTTCGGCTGAGGTTGTGCTACAGAATCAGCAGGGGCTGGACCTCCTATTTCTCAAGCAAGGGGTTCTCTGCATGGCCCTTGGAGAGGCCTGTTGTTTTTATGCCAACCATTCAGGACTGATCAAAAATAGTAGAGAGAAGCTGCCCGGGGGTTGGGGACCAATTGGTTTGAATCCCTTTTTAATTGGTTACTCTGGCCAACCTCCCTTATCCTTTTAGCATTAGCTGGCCCCCTTATCCTTTTGCTCCTTAACCTGCTCATCAGTCCTTGCCTTATTAATGCTCTCCTAAGCTATGTATGGAAACAGGCCCTGTCTATCAAATTAAGAGTCCTGCATACACATTATATGTACCCATGAGTGGCCAGGAATCTATAATTTGATTCTTTCCAAATAAACAAAAGGGAGGAATGAAGTGGCCAGGAACTAGTTAAGTAGAAACTTCATGGACTTAAGATAGGAGTCAAGAAACTGGCCTAGAATAATTTGCCTATTTTTCATTTGCTTGCTTGGTCATCAAGCTGTGCCCTTTTGCTTACCCTACAAACCCTGCCCTTGTCTTAGCAACTGCTTGCTTATATCTATATGGTAACCTGCTTAGTAGGGGTTAGATACGTAAACCTAAAAAATTGTGTAAAAGGTTCTTCACCCCTGAACTAGATGCTGCTCCCTCTTTGAATTGGCATGGAGTAGCCCTAGCTGGTAAATTAAAGCTCTTTAAAACTTTTTATTGAGGCTCTGTGGTCACTTTGTTAAGACTCTTCATTTCATAGGTTTGTATGTATCTGTGACTGTGCATGTGCAAGAATTATTGTGTGTCTATTTGTACATGTGAACGTCTGTATTGTGTGTGTACTTGTGCTGCATGTTAGGATGGATGTGTGGGTAAATACGTATGTGTAAATGTGTGCACATATATGAATGAGTATGTTTGTGAACTTATAAGTATGTGAAGTACATGTGGGTATTTGTGTATATATGTAAGGGTGTGCATGTGTGTAGATGTATGTAGTGGCTGGTTGTGTATGCTTGTGTATTGTGTCTGTGTCTGTGCATCTCTGTGTATCACTGTGAATAGCAAACATTTTTATTCCATTGATAGATTTCTCTTCTACTAATTTTTGCCCACTTTTTTTTTTCTGTGTGCTCATTTTCAGGCCTAGTGGCCATTTTTTTCTTTGCATGCCCATAAGGGCTTCCTGGCCTTGTCCTATAACCTGGAAAGGTTGTGTATTCATACCTTTAGAAGGGGAAAGGACCTTGGAAATCATCTAGTTCACACCTCCCTCTTTAATCCTGATGAGGAAATTGAGCCAGGGAGAGGTTAGATGAATTGATTAATGTTGCATTCATAGTGAGAAGTGGCAGAGCTAGGATTGGGACCTGGATCAGTCCTCAGAATTGTCATCCCTCAGTTTTTCTCCTACATCATGGCTCAGGTGAGAAGAACATGAACAAGTGATTCTTAGGGAATCAGTTTCTTTGACAAAGAGGACCCTACAACAAAGAGCAAAACGGATGTGGTTCTACAGGTGGTTATTTGGGCTTTTATCAGCTGTGTTTGACTTCGTGATCCATTTTGGGGTTTTCTTGGCAAAGATACTGAAGTGGTTTTCCATTTCCTTCTGCAGCTCAATTTGACATGAGAACACCTTGGCAAGCAGGTAAAGTGACTTGCCCAGGGTCCCACAGCCAATAAGATTCTGAAGGCAGATTTGAACCCAATTCTTCCTGACTCCAGGCCTGGCACTTTATCCACTGTGTGATCTAGCTGTTGTCTAGATAGCAAAGAGTCAAAATCAAGTCCCAAAAGAATGGTTTTGATCAGTAGAATTTTGTTAGTGGTGCACATAGATCTTACCGAAGGAATGAAATATCCTCCCCTTCCTTCTGCTTTTTCCTTGTATTTTGTCCGTTTCATTGTCGTCACTTATTTTCTCTAAGAGGAAGAAGAATTCAGTGAGTACAACTCTAAAAATATCTTAATGGTACTTGAAAGAGACAGCTGCCACCTGGAGCTGCCTTTCTCCTACACCCTAAAAAGGCTGAAATCTGTGACTTAATAGCATTCCTCCCTATTCCTAACCATCTGTGATCCATATATTAAGGCACTCCCTATCCCCTTCTTCTCCAGTGGCAGTTGAACACCAAAATAAAGCTAGATTTGAGCAATCCAAATACTAATTGGTCAGCAAAAATTCGAGTAGCCTAAGCCCAACTTATTGGTGACATCTGAACAACACTTAGCATAAACAGCCTAAGAAATTCCCACCAAGGAGATCCATCACTTCTGCTCAGATTTTCTTTTTCTTTTCTTTTTTTTTTTTAGGGGGAAGGTAAGGCAACTGGGGTTAAGTTACTTGCCCAAGGTCACACAGCTAGTTTTTTGTGTCTGGGGCCCGATTTGAATTCAGGTCCTCCTGACTCCAGGGCTGATGCTCTATTCACTGCTCCACCTAGCCACCTGTTGCTCAGACTTCCTTTATTCAGCTAATTAATGCCTTAGGGAGAACTGAATGGATTTACAATACCACACATGAGTACAGGTAAGGGAGAACACTCAGAATAGAATCCAAGTTTCACCAAACACCTTTTTTAAAGATCATTGTCTCACTAATAACTGGCATAGAAGCCTGGTCCATTTTATATACTAACAGTGGTGTAGCTCAGATGACATTCACCGAAAATCCTCCAAATAAAAGTATTCTTTCAGAGATCCAGGATTGAGAAGCTGATAGATGGCCTAGTGCATAGAGCACTGGTGGTGGAGTTACGACTATATAAGTCACTAGGCCTGTATTAGGTTATTTCCACATCTGTGAAATTAAAATAAAAACAGTATTAACCATACTTACGTAAAACCCTTGGCAGATCTTACCCAAAGCTTTATATAATTCGTAGTGATTACTGTTATCAGAGGGTTTCACAACTCTTGTAACTCCCCAATAGGATGCCTCCTCAAACTCATATGACTAAGAAGGCCATTACAGGTATTTCCCAAAGTATCCAGGGGCTGAAAATTACAAAACTTTCTTTGTCACTTTTTTCCTTCCCCTGTTGAATTAAAATGTTTTCAGCAAACATCTGTGACACACTGACTCTTCTTAGAGGGCTAAGGAAGGAAAGATGAATGAGGCCACATCCTTTACATTCTTCTCAAGCAACTGACGTTTAACTAGTATAATAATGCTATGTATAATATTTTCTCAGAGTAATCTAAAAAAGTCTACTGAATGCATTTTGCAGCTGAACAGAAGTATCCAAGGGACTTTAGACACCACGAAAAAAGTAAATATGGTCGCAATGCTCTAGTGATTTGGGCCAACAAGAGTTGCCAAATCCCTTGTTTGGGGCATCAAAGTTATAAAGGATAATGTAGCAGCAGATCTTGTGTAATCTACAGTGAATGGCTCTTGTGGCAAAAAGACTAGAATCTCCTTTGAAGGTTTCAAGACTTGAATTGTCTCTGTTGAATTTACTTAAGTTGAAACAAATCATAATTAGGCATTATTCCTTTACAATGGGAGTTGCAAGGCAGCTAGGTGGTGCAGTGAATAGAGCACCGACCCTGGAGTCAGGAGGAACTGGGTTCAAATACGGCCTCAGACACTTAACACACAAAAAAACTAGCTGTGTAACCGTGGCCAAGGAACTTAACCCCAATTACACTGCCCTCCCTCCAAAAAAAAGGGGGATGGCTAGGTGGCACAGTGAAGAGAGCACCGGCCCTGGAGTCCAATCCTGAGTTCAAATCTCCCCTCAGACATTTTAAAAAACTTACTAGCTGTGAGACCTTGGGCAAGTCACTTAACCCCAATTTTCCTCCCCACCCAAAAAAACAAAAAACCAAACCAAAACAAAAAAAAAAATACAATGGGAGCTGCTCAAAAAATGTCACTTCTGAAAATATTCACTAGATTTGGCTGTAATTGGTAAGAATCTATCACACTAAAATCAGTTTTAATCTCAACAATGAAATCAGCAAGAATAAAAGGAAATAGAATCTCACCACCTTTCATGGGCGTGGGGTCCTCGTCCATAATTTCTCCTATAGAGCACAGCTTCAGCTTCCTAGAATAGCAAGTAAAAACATTACAAGGAAATTCTGTATTTTAAATGACAAATAAGCAGATCTACAATTTTGGAAGAGGACTTTGCTATAATCATTCTTTCTATCTAGAAGGTCCCTGTAAAAAGAATCCAGTTCATAATGATTGGAGCAGCCTATAAATCTCCTAAGAATGTTTGTCACTTTCTGAACATATGTTTAACCTATCATGAGGCTTACCCTTTTCCTTGGAGATGTCATTCATTGGCCTTTGTCACTATTAACACCAAATCAGACACTTCTAAAAATTCAAAGAATTTGCTAATGAAGAGATAGCCTAAAATGTAGTGCTTACCATCAGAAAGGAAGAGGAGAATTGAAAGGGTTCTTTCTGATGTCAGACATCATTGTGTCATAGAGTATAAAGAGCTTTGTTTTTAAAGGCATTGTCAGAATGATGATAGCAGTCAAGAGCTGGATGGCCAACCAGAAAGGAAGAAATCTTAGAGCCTGACCCTCTCATTGTGCTGAGAAAACTGAAGCCCAGATGAGTGAATTTACTCACGAAAAGTTACTCAGGGAGGAAGGACCTCTCTGAACTAGGAAGAGCAGAGTTTACTCTTTTCATTTTCTTACATATGAACCTACTGCTTGAAAGTTCAAAAGATCTCTCATTTCATTTCTCTTTGCTCTCAGCCTCTGACACTATAATATATTGAGAAGATGTTCCACTTGGTAAGGGAGAGAGAGTATCCTCATTTGGGAAGTTTTTTATCTTTCCAGTCACACTTTCAATGACAGGCAGTGGTTTCAGTCCTATCCTTACCACCTTTTTCTTTGCTGACATAGCCCATCCCTTTTTAGGACTGGTCAGAACCTATACAAAGACTATTCTTAATTGTTGGATCCTTGGCTATGAGAAAGGTAGAAAAGTAATCACACATGCCTGAGCAGATACCTGTCAATTACTGTAAAATATCTCATTCTTCTCAAGGAATTTTATACAGTGTTCTTGAGCTCCCTCAATAGAATGGCCAAAGAAATAGAGAGTACTGTATGGAACAAAATAATTGTAGGGGTAACAATTCACTGGACTATCATTTACTCCTTTCTCCTACCTTGATGTTAAAAAAGTGCCTTGTATTGTACTGTTGATTGTGTCTTTAGACTTCCAGTCTGTATGCTCTGGCTTATCCACCAAGGTTCTGCTTCCTGAATTGTACGGAACTTAGAGAACATCTTGGCTGACATATCTGTACAGTAACATGATTATACTATTGGGAACTCACTTCCAGATTCTACCTTTAAATGTCAATTCATAGTTATGGGAGTGACTAAGTTTCTCAGTGGTGTAGGTATGTGTATGGCATTAGAAATGAGGAGAGAGATAAGGAGAATATGGGAGAGAGTAAAACACAGAATGACATACATACATATTTAAAGATTTTCAAATCATATTACTGCCAAAAGATGATAAGATTCTTCATTCTAGAATTCATAATAGAGATGAAACAGAGATCTTCAACTCCTGATGCCTTATTTGGGACATGAAGAGACTGAATACCAGAAATATGGAATCAAATGAAATGATCACACATATTAATGATTAGAATTTTAATTTGCCAAAACTCTCTAAGATGGACTCTGATGTATTCCTGTGAGAACAAAGATTAGATGAGTACAAATGATTTAAATCAGGAAAGGAAATGAACTAGTAGAGACACACTTATTCCAAGGGAGAAAACCCTATAATTTTTTCCTGGCTTCATGACATGGATGCATTCTACAGAACAAAGGTCTCACTCATCAAAAAAAAAAAAAAGAACATAAGCATATTTGGAGGAGTGACTTCCCTCTTTTGAAGAATTCTGTACTTTGTAAAAGTGTCTTGCATGAGTCTTCTTTGCTTTGTAAGTGTGGGATTAATGGACAGCCCACAGATTCATTAGCCTTAATGAGGTGGGGAAAGAATTAAGAGAATAAGAAAACAGACATTACAGATATGGTTCTTTAGACCAAGCAAGATGGGTAAAAGTAAATTCTCTCACGTGCATTAAAGAAAGCTGCAATTTGCCTTCAAACCATAGGGTTATCCACATTAAGATTTTCTTTTCTCAGTGCTAAAACTTAATGAGATCCAATTCAGATGTTTAATATTTTTGAAAGCATTGGTAATTTCTGAATATGGATGTATATGAAGTATAATTTGATATCATTTGAATTGCTTGTGGCAACTTGTTTGTCCTTATGGATTTCAATACGTGACAGTTTGTCAAAAGATGGGGTTTTGTATGAGACTTTCCTAAAGTAAATGGTGAGTGCTGTTTTATATTATGTCCCACAAGTTGACAGATGTATGTGTCCCTTCCATTCAGTTTGTTCTTGAATTGTGTACTCTGGTTCCGGAGCAGAAGTAAACCTGGATCATCCCACATTCTTTTCTTATGAATTCACAGTGGACCCTGACTATATTTGGAGTCACCAATAAGCCTTTCATCCCTTTTGGACTATTTAAAGAATTCCACACAGAATAATTTAGTTCCATGGAGTGACTGAAAACAGCAAAGACATTGGAATTAGTGAATGCACAAGTGAATGTATTCCTTTTAATAAAAGGAAAGGTATGGAGGATATATTCTACTGCCATGATTGCAGCATTACCCATTACCTGTTAATTCCTAATTACTTAGACTCATGGATTTGCAATTGCTTTGAAAGATTATTAAGAGATATTTTTCTGGAGATTATGTTTATATTAGAACTTTATACACTTTCCAAAATGAACCTATATTGGTTATGTTGGTTCTCACTATAAAGATAGTGCTAATAAAATAATAAAAATGGAAGGTCACCTCTCACAAGAATCAGCTGCTTCTCTTGCATTCAGTGCTGTTTTGTATATTGCACAATTGTTTTCTTCATGTGTATTCACAATGGGGTCTCTCCAGCATATTGCTCCTCCATTTGTAAATACAGTAGATACACACAAAGTATTTAAAGTGATAATAAAATATTAGGTAATTATTTGAGATTTGAGTTTTCTGGTGGTATTCCAAGTTGATGAATCCCTGGGGAAAGTTCCATCTGATTTTTCATTCCACAGTTTTTTGTTTGTTTGTTTGATTTTGCTTTTTGGACGGGGGGAAGGTAGGGCAATTGGGGTTAAGTGACTTGTCTAAGGTCACAGCACTAGAAAGTGTTAAGTGTCTGAGGTCGAATTTGTACTTAGGTCTTCCTGACTCCAGGACCAGTGCTCTATTCATTCTGCCAGCTAGGTGTCCCCTTCCATTGTTTTTATAACTCATAATCACCCCTTCCGCCATTGTCCCTTCCCCCAACACATTTAACATTAACTCATATGAGTAACGTCAGTTACAAATAATGCCTAATGTAAAAATGTGAATTTGAAAATTTTTCTCTGTGATGATCTGAAACTTATTGGATGTTCCCCATTAAATAATTATAATCCAGTAAGCACTTATGAAACATATTCTCTGCCAGGAGTATTATGGAAGTAAAGATTAAAGATGGCAGAGCCTTTAAATTTATTAATCAGTTTTTCTGTGTGATGCATAACAGACTGCATATTTGATATTGGAGCTGAACAGGAGTATTCAATAAATCATTGCATACCCAGTCAGTTATGAATAGGAAATTTTGAAAATGGTGGCTTTACTGCTGGTAAATTTAGCCGTTGAACATTTGGTGGTTTGGTGGAATATAGAATAGTGTGTATAGCAACAATCCTTAGGAGAGCTGCAGTAAAGGCCACTTTACTGGTCTCAGGTAAAAATGACTCCAGGAATGTTCACGTTTCATGGATTGGTCTTGTTGAATATTCCTAAGTAAAAAGTAAAGTTATGTGATTTTCTTTTACATGGGAACTCCTTAGGACAGAGCCGAGATGACAGAGAAAAGGCAAGGCCTCACCTGATCCTCCCTAAACCCTTTTGAATACCTTTAAATAATGTCATAAAACAATTCTTACAAGAAGAGAACCCACAAAAGGATGGGGTGAAACAATTTTAAAGCCAGAGGCAACAAAGGAGATTGGCTAGAATGGTCTGTACCATGGAAAGTTACACATTCAGAAGAAGATTGTTAAGCCAAGCCACCTATGTCCAGGACTTCTAAAACAAATAAAAATTGTTCTCAGGCCATGGAAGAACTCAAAAAGTATTCTGAAAGTTAAGTAAAAGACTGAGAGGAAAAATTGGGAAGAGAAAAGATAATGATGCCAGAAAATCACGAAAAATGAGTCAGCGGCTCTGTAAATGACACACAAAAAAGGTTGAAGAAGATAACACTTTAAGATACTGTATAGGCCAAATGGCAAAAGAGGTACAAAAAGCTAATGAGCATGATCAAACAAAAAGCCTAGACATCATCTATCAAGAAATTACCAAGGAAAGCAAGAAATGGAAAATGAGAGAAAGAATGTGGTAAATTATGTCATATAAAAGAGGCAAGAAAACGTTTTCAATTGGAGGCCAAGATGGGGGAGATGAAGACAAATGAGCGAACTCTACTCTCATTAGAATTAGCTCGAAGAGGGAATAATACCATGCATACTCAGTTGGGTATAGAAATCTACCTCACCCTACAGGAAATTAGGAGGGGAAGGCAATGACCAGAGGAGAGGGTGTTGATAGAAGGTGGGCAGATGGGGCGAGGGGATAATCAGAAGCAACAATCTTTTGAGGAGGGGCAGGATGAAAGGAGAGAGAATAGAATAAATGGGGTGTTTCAATGAAGGGAGAGTTAACAATAGTAACTGTGTGAGGGGGGGTGAAATTAGAAGTATGTTTTCTGATAATAGGCTCATTTCTCAAACATATAGAGAAATGAGACGCATTTATAAAAATAAAAGCCATTCCCCAGTTGTGACAGAATCAAAAGATATGGTAAGTTTTCAGGTGGAGTAGTCTAGTTATCCAGTCATATGAAAAAAAATGCCCTAAGTCACAACTGATTAGATAAATGCAAAGTAAAACAATTCTGAGGTGCCTTTGTACCTATTAGATTAGGACATTAGATTTTAGGTATTAGATTTTAGTATTAGATTTAGGACATAAAATGAAAATGATGGATAGTGGAGTGGATGTGTGAAAAATGAGATATTAATACACTGTTTGTGGAGTTGTGAACTGATCCAACAATTCCATAGATCAAGGTGGAGCTATGGCCAAAGGGATATAAAAACATGCATACCCTTTGATAGCAAGAGATTAAAAAAAAAAAGATGAACTCTATATACAACAATATCTATAGCAACTCTTTACTGTTGACAAAGAATTAGAAATTGAGGGGATTCCCATCAATTGGGGAATGACTGGACAAATTGTGGTATGTGATTATGACAGAATACTATTG
>CM053588.1:267916431-267932756 GCA_028646515.1 Pseudochirops corinnae
TGCCACACAGGAGAGTAGGGGAAATGGGGATGAGAGGTGGGATGATGGAGGGGAGGGCAGGGTTGGGGAGAGGGTTGATGGAAGTTCACACTTCTGTAAAGGGACAGGGACAGGGTAGAGAGTGGAATGGGGGGAGGATAGGAAGGAGGGACATGTAATCAGTCTCTCACAATGTGCCCACTGTGGAGAGGTTCTGCATAATTACACATGTACAGCCCGTATTTGATTGCTTGTTCTCTCAGTGGGAGTGGCTGACGAGCAAGAAAGAGAAAGAATCTAGAATTTAAAGTTCTATAATCAAATGTTAAAAATATATATGTATATATATATACAGGCATTGTGGAAGGGAGATCCACCCTGCCCTATCGGAAAGTTAGAGGAGTGATGGGGGAGGACATAGGAGAGATTAGATTGGGGGAGGGGTTACACAAAGGGATGGCTGTTTTCAGGGGTGGTAGGGGAAAGATGGGGAGAATATTTGTAACTCAAAATCTCATGGAAATGAATGATGTAAACAAAAATAAATAAAATATATATATACATACAATTATTATGACACTATAAAGGGATATAGATAGAGGGCACAGGTATAAATTAACTGATGTGATAATAAAAAAATACTGATTCAGGGGTGCAAAGCAATTAGAATGAAGAAGAGGAAAGGAGAAGGCAGAAAAGGGTTAATTTTGTCACATGAGGAGGCAAAAAAAGAGTCAAGTGAAAGAAAGGAGGGAGATGAGCATTGCATAAACTTAATCTCATCACATTTGGTTCAAGGAAGGAATAATATGCTTTGTTAAGAATAGAAACATAATTTGCCTTACGGGCAGTAACAAGGGAAAGGGGAAAGAGGGGTGGTTAGAAGGAAGGGAACGAGTAGTAAGGGAAAAGCATAAGAAAAGAGAGGGGGCCTGATAGGGAATATTGAGGGTAGCAGTAGTCAAAAGCAAAAGTTTTGAGGAGGGGAAGGGAGAAGGGAGAAATAAAAGCATAAATAAGAGGGGAACAGGATGGAGAGAAAGACACAGATAGTAATCACAACTGTGAATGGGATGAACTCTGGCATATAAAGGAGGTGGATAGCAGAATGAATTAAAAACCATAATCCTACGAAATGTTGCTTACAAGAAACACATTTGAAATGGGGAAACATGGAGTAAAGGTGAAACACTGAAGTCCAACATATTATGCTTCAGCTAAAGTAAAAAACAAACAAAACAGGAGTAGTAATCCTTATCTCAGAAGAACAAAAGCAAAATCTAATTAAAAGAAATAAGGAAGGCAACTATATTCTGCTAAAAGGTACCACTGACAATGAAGTAATATCATGACTAAATATATGTGCACCAGTTGGTATAGCTACCAGAGTCTTAGAGAAGTTAAGGGATTTAGTGGAAGAAATATGCAGTGAAACTTTACTAGTTGTGGACCTCAACCTCCTGCTCTCTGAACTTGATAAATCTAACCTCAAAATAAACAAGAAAGCAGTAAAGGGGGTGAATAGAATTTTGGAGAAGGCAGATATGACAGACCTCTGGGGGCAACTGAATGAGAATAAAAAGGAATATACTGTAATTTCTTCTCAGCAGTACATGGCACATACACAAAAATTGACCATGTACTACTATGGCATGAAAACCTCATCATCCAGTGCAGAAAGGCAGAAATATTAAATGCAATCTTTTCTGATCATGATGCAATAAAAATTATATGTAATAGAGGACCATAGGTTAAAACTAATTGGAAACTAAAAAATGAGTGTGTAAGACAAGAAAAAAAGGAAACAATTGGTAACTTCATTCAAAGAAATGGCAATAATGAGACAACATACCAAAACTTGTGGGATGCAGCAAAAGCATTTCTTAGATAAAGACCTATATCTCTGAATGCATACATGAAAAGAGAAAATGGAGATAAATAAATTAGGCATGCAATAGAAAAAGCTATAAAAAGAACAAATTGAAAATCCCCAATTAAATACAAAATTAGAAATATTGAAAACTAAAGGAGGAGAGATTAATAAAATTGAAATTAAGAAAAGTATTGAACTAATAAATAAAACTGAGAGCAGGTTTTACAAAAAAAACACAATAAAATTGATAGACCTTTAATCAATATGATTAAAAAAAGAAAAAAAAAACAAATTATCTGTATCAAAAATGAAAAGGGTGAATTTGCCTCCAATGAAGAGTAAATTACAAAAATAATTAGGAGTTATTTTGCCCATTTATATGCCCATAAATCTGATCATCTCAGAGAAATGGATGACTTTTTACAAAAATATAACTTGTCCAGATTAACTGAAGAGGAAAGAAAACACTTAAACATCCCCATCTCAGAAAAAGAATTGAGCAAGCCAACAATGAACTCCCTAGGAAAAATCCCCAGGGCTAGATGGATTAACTAGTGAATTCTATCAAACATTTAAAGAGCAATTAATGCAAAAACTTTATAAACTCTCTGGGAAAACTAGAGAAGAAGGAGTCCTGTAAAATTCATTTTCTGACAGAAATAGGCTACTGATACCTAAATCGGGAAGAGCAAGAACAGAGAAAGAAAATTATAGCCCAATTTCTCTCATGAATATAGATGCAAAAATTCTAAATAAAATATGAACAAAAAGACTACAGCAATTTATCTTGAGAATAATACACTTTGATCAGGTAGGACTGATTCCAGGAATGCAAGGATGGTTCAGTATTAGGAAAACTATCAGTAGAATCAATCACGTCAATGACAAAAATTACAGAAACTATATGATTATTTCAAAAGATGCAAAAAATTCTTTTGACAAAATACAACACCCATTCCTCTAAAAAATGCTAGAAATTATAAGAATAAGTGGAGTCTTCCTTAAAATAATAAGTAGCATCCATCTAAAACCATCAGCAAATATAATATACAATGGGGAAAAGCTACGTGCATTTCCTATCATATTTGGGGTGAAACAAGGATGTTCACTATCACCCCTCTTATTCAATTAGGTACTAGAAATGTTAGCTGTAGCAATAAGAGAAGAATAAGAAATTGAAAAAATGAGATTGGGCAAAGGAGACACTAAGCTATCACTCTTTGCAGATTAAATGATGATATATTTAGAGAATCCTAAGAGAATAAGGTGAAAAACAACTTGAGATAACAAATAAAGTTAGCAATTTGCAGGATATGAAACAAAGCCACATAAATCCTCCGCATTCCTATATATTTCTAAGTCCAACAGCAAGAAATAGAAAGAGAAATTTCATCTAAAGTTATTGTAGACATTATAAAATATTTGGGAATCTAACAGTTAAAACAAACCCAAGAAGCATATGAACACAATTACAAAACACTTTTCACACAAATAACATCAAGTCTAAGTAACTAGAAAAACATCAGTTTCTCATGGTTAGGTCAAGCTAAGCCAATAAAAATGACAATTTTACCTAAATTAGTTTACCTAAGTAGTGTCATACCAATCATACACAAGGTACAGAATATAAAGGAAACTGATGAAAAGAAATGCTAGGGAAGGTGGTGTAGTCATGCCAGATTTCAATCCGTAGTATACAGCAGCCGTCCTCAAAACTACTTGGTACTCCCTGAAAAATATAGAGGTGGAACCGTGGAATAGATAAGGTGCAAGAGACACAGCAGTCAATGACTACAGTAATCTATTGTTTGATAAAAACACATTCAAGCTTCTGGGATAAGAACTCACTATTTGATAAAAAGTGGAAAATAGTATGGCAGAAACTTGGCATAGGCCAATATCTATCTTAAACCTTATAACAAAATAAAGTCTAAATGGGTGCATGACCTAGATACAAAAGCTGATACTGTAAGCAATCTGGGAGAATAAGGAAAAATTTACCTGTCAGATCTATGGAAAAGAGAAGACTTTATGACCAAAGAAGAGATAGATTGCGTTCCAAAAGGCAAAACGAATAATTTTGATTACATAAAATTTTAAAGATTTTGTACAAAGCAAGTCAAGGTAACCAAGATTTGTAGGAAAGTGGAAAACTGAGAAAGAATTTTGACAATCAGTGTCTCTAAGAAAGGTCTCATTTCTAAAATACACAGAGAACTGAGTCAAATTTATAAAAATACAATTCATTCCCCAATTGATAAATGGTAAAAGAATGTGAACTGGCAGTCTTCAGAGAATGTAATCAAAAATCTTCAAGCATATGAAAAAATGCTCTAAATCACTATTGATTAGAGAAATGCAAATGAAAACCACTCTTATGTTCAACATTTCACCAGTTAGACTGGCTAAGATGATGAAACAGGAAAATGAGCAATGCTGGAATGGATGTGGAAAAATTGAAACACCAATGTTTTCTTGGTGGATTTGTCAACTGATGCAGCCATTCTGAAGAGCTACCTGAAACTATGCCTAAAGGGCTAAAAAAATGTGCATACTTACTTGCTCTCTTTCTTTTGTGTTTTATGTTTCATTCTTTCTTTCTTTGTTCACTTCATTGGTTACAATTATTCTTTACAACTTGACTAATGTGTAATGTGAAGGTATGTGCAGAACCTTTATCTCATTACATGCCACTATGGGGGAAGGGAGGGGAAAGGAGAGGGAGAGGGAGAAAATTTGGAACTCAAGGAATTATGGAAATGTTGTAAAATAAAAATAAAAAAAGAAATTTAAGAAAAAGAAATAGTGACCAGGTGGATTTTAGGAAAATCTGGACTAATATCAACTGATGCTTTGTGAGGTCAACAGAATCAGGAAAATGCTGTACACAGTTAACAGCAACATTGTGCAGTGACTGACTTTGTTAGGCCTAACTCTTCTCAGCAATGCCATGATCTAAGAGAATTTCCAAAGACTCCTGATGGAAAATGCTATCCACTTGTAGAGAAAGAACTATGGAGTCTGAATGCAGATCAATGCACACTACTTCTATTTTTTTCTTTATCATTTTCCCCTTTTCTTCTGATTCTTATTTCACTACATGACTAAGGAGGAAATGTTTAACATGATTGTACATGTATAGCCTATATCAGATTGCATCTTTTCTTGGGGAGGGGAAGGTGTGGGAGAGTCAAAATTTAGTACTCAAAATCTTAGAAAAGTGAACGTTGAAACCTAATAATAAATTAATTTCTTAAAATAATCAATTTGAAGTTTGAGGTAATTCCTTACCATAAGCACAATTTTTTACTGGAGAAATCAATGTTATGGAGATAGGCTATCATTACTGTGTTCCACTGTGATATATGGGAGTAAAATATAGGTACCCATTAAGAAGATTCCGCAAAAGTGGGAAGGTCTTGACTGAGAAACCCTTCTCTCAGGAGGAGGAAACTCCCTCTAGCAGTGAAACTTAGCCCTTTCCCCCCAGTTCATAGGGGCAGATGCCAAGCACCGAGAAAGTTATCATAATACAATGTATGTTCAAGCAGCAGGCACACAAGGTAGAGGAAGTCATCCATCCCAATATTCCTGACTCCCTGGGTAACTGGACTGAATCACTTAACTTCTAAGGGTTTCAGTTTCTTTATGATTATAATAAGAGTGTCAGACTAGATGGTCATTTACTTTTTGACCTCCCTATTACCTGTAGCATATTATTTTTATTCTGTATTTCTCTGTATATATACATATATAAATATGTTTGGAAATCTACAATTGATACTCTAGGAGAGCGGTACCTGATAGTGGAGAAAAACCCCTTTGTATTGGTTTCCATGTTTTTCAAACAGGTAAACAGTACTTTGTAGGCATTCTCTACATTGTAAACTTCTTTAGAATTTTAAAAATTACATTTAATTTTCTTAATATTCACAATCTAAAATAGTATTTCAAAGAATAAAAGATATCTACAGAGGGAAGTTGAACAAATATAGACTCAGAAAGTTAAATTTTAAGAACAGATTCATATGGACAGACTTCCTCAAGCAACTGGATTCTTCTTTTTGGGTCCTAAGCAATGAAAAGAGTGATCGTAAAATCCTTTTTGCAATTGGCATATTCATAAACCTGGAATTTGAAAATGAGGAATTATATTTAATTAGCTTTTTTTCTTCGTTTTCAAGGGAGGAATCCATGTGGAACTTCATAGAAAGGAGGGAAAATTTTTCTTGGTACATTGATGGTGAGTTTTTACACTTTACTTTTGTACTTGCTGATTTCATCATTATACGTTTGTGTGTGTGTGTGTGTGTGTGTGTGTGTGTGTGTGTGTGTGTGTGTGTGTGTGTGTGTGTGTGTGTAGTTATTGCAGGAACATTGACATTGAACCCTAAGGCAGTGAAATTGATTCTTACCAATAGAAGTCTTATCTAGGTCTCATTTTCAGAATCATATACTTCAAGGAGTTCACCTTTTAAAAAAACATTTAGTATTTTATTTTCTACCCAGTTACATACAAAAACAATTTTTAACATTCCTTTTTAAAACCCTGATTTTCAAATTCTATACTTTTTCTTCCCTACCTTTATTGAGAAGGCAAGCAATTCAATATAGGTATGTAGTCATGCAAAATATTTTCATATTAATCAGGTTGTGAAAGAAAACGTAAACCAGAAAAAACCAAAACCACCCCAACAAAAACACTCAAAGTGAAAAACGCATGCTTCAAGCTGTATTCTGACCCCATCAGTTCTTTCTCTGGGGATGGATAGCATTTTTCATCATAATTCTTTCAGAGTTGTTTTGGATCATTGTGTCTCTGAGAACATGTAACACATCCACAGCTGACTACCCTACCATATTGCTGTTACTTTGAACAAAGTTCATGTCACTTTGCATCAGTTTATGAGCTAATCATCCTACAAAACTGCTGTTACTTTGTACACAGAAGATTTCATTTGGAATCAGTTTGTGTCTTTCCAGGTTTTTCTGAGAACATCCTGCTTATCATTTCTTATAAACAATAGTATTCTGTCATAATCACATACCACAATTTGTCCAGTCATTCCCCAATTGATGGGAATCCCCTCAATTTCCAATTCTTTGTCAACAGTAAAGAGTTGCTATAGATATTGTTGTATATAGAGTTCATCTTTTTTTTTAAAATCTCTTGCTATCAGAGGGTATGCATGTTTTTATATCCCTTTGGCCATAGTTCCACCTTGATCTACGGAATTGTTGGATCAGTTCACAACTCCACAAACAGTGTATTAATGTCTCATTTTTCACACATCCACTCCACTATCCATCATTTTCATTTTATGTCCTAAGAGTCAATCTAATAGGTACAAAGGTAGTACCTCAGAATTGTTTTACTTTGCATTTATCTAATCAGTTGTGATTTAGAGCATTTTTTTTCATGTGACTGGACGACTAGACTACTCCACCTGAAAACTGACCATATCTTTTGATCATGTCACAAATGGGGAATGTCCTTACTTTTATAAATGTCTCATTTCTCTATGTTTGAGAAATGAGGCTATTATCAGAAAACTTACTTTTAATTCCCCCCCCACAGTTACTACTGTTAACTCTCCCTCCATTGAAACACCCCATTTATTCTATTCTCTCTCCTTTCATCCTGCCCCTCCTCAAAAGATTGTTGCTTCTGATTATCCCCTCCCCCGATATGCCCTCCTTCTATCACCACCCTCTTCTCTGGTCATTGCCTTCCCCTCCTAATTTCCTGTAGGGTGAGGTAGATTTCTATACCCAACTGAGTATGCATGGTATTATTCCCTCTTCGAGCTAATTCTAATGAGAGTAGAGTTCGCTCATTTGTCTTCATCTCCCCCATCTTGGCCTCCAATTGAAAACGTTTTCTTGCCTCTTTTATATGACATAATTTACCACATTCTTCCTCTCGTTTTCCATTTGTTGCTTTCCTTGGTAATTTCTTGAAAGATGATGTCTAGGCTTTTTGTGTGATCGTGCTTTTCTGCAGTCTGATAATTTTTATGTTCTCTCTGCTGTATCGATTTTCTGGGTCAGTTGTTTTCCAATGAGATGTTTCACACTCTCTTCTACTTTTTTTCTTTCTTTAGTTTTGTTTTATGGTTTCTTGATTTCTCATAATGACATTGGCTTCCATTTGCTCAATTCTACTTTTGTAGGAATTATTTTCTTCAGTGAGCTTTTTGTACCTCCTTTTCCATTTGGCTAATTCTGATTTTTAAGGCATTGCTCTCCTCATTAGCTTTTTGTAACTCTTTTTCCATTTGACTTAGACTGTTTCTTAAAGTGTTATTTTCTTCAACGTTTTTTGTGTGTCATTTTCAAAGCCGCTGACTCGTTTTTCATGATTTTCTTGCATCATTCTCATTTCTCTTCCCGATTTTTCCTCTCAGTCTTATACTTAACTTTCAAAATACTTTTTGAGCTCTTCCATGGCCTGACACCAGTTTTTTTTTTTTTGTTATAGAAGTCCTGGACACAGGTGGTTTGCCTTAACATTCTTCTTCTGAATGTGTGACTTTCCATGTTCTAGACCATTCTGGCCAATCTCCTTTGTTGCCTCTGGCTTTAAAATTGTTTCACCCCATCCTTTTGTGGGTTCTCCTCTTTTAAATTGTTTTATGGCATTATTTAAAGTTATTCAAAAGTGTTTAGGGAGGATCAGATGAGTCCCTGCCTTTTCTCTGTCATCTCTGTCATCATTTTTTCTGTTCTAAGGAGTTCCCATGTAAAAGAAAATCACATAACCTTACTTTTTTCTTAGGAATATTCAACAAGACCAATCCATGAACGCGAACATTCAGGAGTTGTTTTCACCTCAAACCAGTAAAGTGGCCTTTACTGCAGCTCTCCTAAGAGTTGTTGCTACAAATACTATTCTATATTCCACCAAACCACGAAACGTTCAACGGCTAAATTTACCAGCAATAAAGCCCCCATTTTCAAAATTTCTACTCATAATTGACTTGGTATGCAATGATTTACTGAATATTCCTGTTTAGCTACAATATAATATATGTAGTCTGCTATGCATCACACAGAAAAACTTATTAATAAATTTAAAGGCTCTGCGATCTTTAATCTTTACTTACATAATATTCCCCGCAGGGAAGATATTTCATAAGTGCTTACTGGATCATAATTATTTAATGGGGAACATCCAATAAGTTTCAGATCAATACAGAGAAAAATTTGAAAATTCACATTTTTGTTAGGCATTATTTATAACTGACATTACTCATATGAGTTAATGTTAAATATATGTGGGGGAGGCTCAATTGAAGAAGGGGTAATTATGAGTTATAAAAACAATGGAAGGGGACAGCTAGCTGGCATAGTAAATAGAGCACTGGCCCTGGAGGCAGGAAGACCAGAGTTCAAACCCATCTCAGACATTTAACACTTACTAGTCCTGTGACCTTAGACAAGTCACTTAACCCCAATTGCCCTACCTTCTCCCCTCCAAATAGCAAAAATAAACAATCAAACAAACAAACAAAAAACTGTGGAATGAAAAATCAGTTGGAACCTTCCCCACTGATTGATCATCTTGGAATATCACCAGAAAACTCCATTGTCAAATAATTACCTGACATTTTATTATCAATTTAAATACTTTGTGTGTATCCACTGTATTTACAGATTGAGGAGTGATGTGGTGTACACACCCCATTATGAATACATATGAAGAACACAATGGGTAATTTACAAAACAACCTTGAATGAAAGAGAAGCAGCTGATGGTTGTGAGAGGTGACCTTCCATTTTTATTATTTTATTAGTGCTATTTCTATAGGGACAACCAACATAACCAGAATAGCTTCATTTTAAAAATTGTGTAAACTTCTAATACAAACATAATCTCCAGAAAAATATCTCTTATTAATAATCTTTCAAAGCAATTGCAAATCCATGAGTCTAAGTAGTTAGGAATTAAAAGGTAATGGGTACTACTGCAAAAGGGGCAGTAGAATATAGCCTTCATACCTTTCCTTTTATTAAAAGGAATGCGTTTACTTGTGCATTCACTAATTCTAATGTCTTTGCTGTTTTCAGTCACTCCATGGAACTTAATTATTCTGTGTGGAATTCTTTAAATGGTCCAAAAGGGATGAAAGGCTTATTGGTGACTCCAAATATAGTCAGGGTCCACTGTGAATTCATAAGAAAAGATTGTGGGATGATCCAAGTTTAATTCTGCTCCGGAACCAGAGTACACAATTCAAGAACAAACTGACTGGAAAGGACATATACATCTGTCACCTTGTGGGACATAATATAAAGCACCACTCATCATTTACTTTAGGAAAGAGTCTCATACAAAACCCCATTTTTTGACAAATTGTCACATATTCAAATCGATAAGGACAAACAAGTTGCCACAAGCAATTCAAATGATATCAAATTATACTTCTTATACATCCATATTCAGAAATTATCAGTGCTTTCAAAAATATTAAATATCTGAGTTGGATCTCATTCAGTTTTAGAGCTGAGAAAAGAAAATCTTTAAGTGATAACCCTATGGTTTGAAGGCAAATTGCAGCTTTCTTTAATGCATGTGAGAGAATTTATTTTAACCCATCTTGCTTGGTCTAAACAACCATATGTGTAATGTCAGTTTTCTTCTTCTCTCAATTCTTTCCCCACCTCATTAAGGCTAATGAATCTGTGGGCTGTCCATGAATCCCACACTTACAGAGCAAAGAAGACTCATGCAGAAGACACTTTTACAAAGTACAGAATTCTTCAAAAGAGGGAAGTCATTCCTCCAAATATGCTTGTATTCTTTTTTTGATGACTGTGACCTTTTTTCTGTAGAATGAATGCATGTCAACAAGCCAGGAAAACATTATAGGATTTTCTCCCTTGGAATAAGTGTGTCTCTACTAGTTAATTTCCTTTCCTGATTTAAATCATTTGTACTCATCTAATCTTTGTTCTCACAGGAATACATCAGAGTCCATCTTAGAGAGTTTTGGCAGATGAAAATTCTAATCATTAATATGTGTGATCATTTCATTTGATTCCATTTTTCTGGTATTCAGTCTCTTCATGTCCCAAATAAGGCATCAGGAGTTGAAGATCTCTGTTTCTTCTCTATTATGAATTCTAGAATGAAGAATCTTATCATCTTTTTGTAGTAATATGTTTTGAAAATCTTTAAATATGTATGCATGTCATTCTGTGTTTTTCTCTCTCCCATATTCTCCTTATCTCTTTCCTCTTTTCTAATGCCATACACATACCTACACCACTGAACAACTTAAGTCTCTCCCATAAGTATGAATGGACATTTAAGGGTAGAACCTGAAAGTGATTTCCCAGTAGTATAGTCATGTTACTGTACAGATATGCCAGCTAAGGTCCCTACAATTTAGGAAGGACAACCTTGGTGGATAAGGCAGAGGGTACAGACTGGAAGCCTAGGGAACAATCAGCAGTACAATACACGGCAATTTTTTAACATCAAGGTAGGAGAAAGGAGTAAATGATGGTCCACTAAATTGTTACCCCTACAATTATTTTGTTCCATAAAGCACTCTCTACTCCTTTGCCCATTCTATTGAGAGAGCTCAAGAACACTGTATAAAATTCACTTGAGGAGGATCAGATATGTTACAGTAATTGATAGGTATCTACTTAGGCATGTGTGACTGGTTTTCTACCTTTCTCATAGCCAAGGATGCAACAATTAAGAATAGTCTTTGTTAGGTTCTGACCAATCCTAAAAAGGGATGGGCTTCTTCAGCAAAGAAAAAGGTGGTAAGGATAGGACTGAAGCCACTGCCTGTCATGGAAAGGGTGACTGGAAAGATAAAAAGAATTCCCAAATGAGGATACTTTCTCTACCGTACCAAGTGGAACATCTTCTCAATATATTATAGTGTCAGAGGCTGAGAGCAAAGAGAAATGAAATGATGGATCTTTTGAACTTTCAAGGAGAAGGTACATATGTAAGAAAATGAAAAGAGTGAACTCTGCTCTTTCCGGATCAGAGAGGTCCTTCCTCCCTGAGTAACTTTTCGTGAGTAAATTCACTCATCTGGGCTTCAGTTTTCTTAGCACAATGAAAGGGTCAGGCTCAATGATTTCTTCCTATGTGGTTGGCCATCCAGCTCTTGACTGCTATCATCATTCTCACAATGCCTCTAAAAACAAAGCTCTTTATACTCTATGACACAATGATGTCTGACATCAGAAAGAACCCTTTCAATTCTCCTCTTCCTTTCTGACGGTAAGCAGTACATTTTAGGCTATCTCTTCATTAGCAAATTCTTTGAATTGTTACAAGTGTCTGATTTGGTGTTAATAGTGGCAAAGGCCAATGAATGACATCTCCAAGGAAAAGGGTAAGTCTCATGATAGGTTAAACATATGTTCAGAAAGTGACTAAAATTCTTAGGAGATTTATAGGGTGCTCTAAGCATTATCGACTGGATTCTTCTTCCAGGGACCTTCTAGATAGAAAGAATGATTATGGCAAAGTCCTCTTCCAAAATTGTAGATCTGCTTATTTGTCATTTAAAAACCAGAATTTCATTGTAATGTTTTTACTTGCTATTCTAGGAAGCTCAAGCTGTGCCATATTCCAGAAATTACTGAAGATGAGCCCACGCCCATGAAAGGTGGTGAGATTCTATGTCCTTTTATTCTTGCTGATTTCATTGTTGAGATTAAAACTGATTTTAGTGTAATAGAGTCTTACCAATTTCAGCAAAATCTAGTGAATTTTTTCAAAATGACACTCTTTGAACAACTCCTGTTGTATTTTTTTGGTTTTGTTTTGGTTTTTTCATTTTTTGGGGGGGGGGAGGGTAATTGGGGTTAAGTGACTTGCCCATGGTTACACAGCTAGTTTTTTTGTGTGAAGTGTCTGAGGCCATATTTGAACTCAAGTCGTCCTGACTCCTGTGTGGGTGCTGTATTCACTGCACTACCTAGCAGCCTCACAACTCCCATTGTAAAGGAATAATGCCTAATTATAATTCATCTCCAACTTAAGTGCATTCAACAGAGATAATTCAAGTCTTGGAACCTTCAAAGGAGATTCTAGTCTTTTGCCACAAGAGCCCTTCAGTGTAGATTACACAAGATCTGCTGCTACGTTATGCTTTATAACTTTAACCCCCAAAACAAGGGATTTGGCAACCCACGTTGGCCCAAATCACCTAGAGCATTGCGACCATATTTACTTTTCTCTTGGTGTCTAAGGTCCCTTGGGTACTTCTGTTCAGCTACAAAATGCATTCAGTAGACTTTTTTAGATTACTCTGAGAAAATGTTATGCACAGCATTACTGTGCTAGTTAAATGTCAGTTGCTTGAGAAGAATGTAAAGGATGTGGCCTCATTCATCTTTCCTTCCTGGGCCCTCTAAGAATAGTCTGTGTGTCACAGGTGTTTCCTGAACAGATTTGAATTCAGTAGGGGAAGGAAAACCTGAACTACACAAAGGTGACATAAAAAGTTTTGTAACTTTCAGCGCCTGGATACTTTGGGAAATACCTGTAATGGTCTTCTTAGTCATATGAGTTTGCAAAACATCCTATTGGGGAGTTACAAGAGTTGTGAAAACCTCTGATAACAATAATCACTAAGAATTGTGTAAATCTTTGGGTAAGATCTGCCAAGGGCTTTACATAAGTATGGACGATACTGTTTTTATTCTAATTTGACAGATGTGGAAATAACTTAATATAGGCCAAGTGACTTATATAGTCATATAACAAGTTATGTGTCTGGGGCTGGATTTGAACTTAGATCTTCCTAACTCCCCCACCAGTGCTCTATGCACTAGGCCATCTATCAGCTTCTCAATCGTGGATCTCTGAAAGAATACTTTATTTGGAGGATTTTTGGTGAATGTCATCTCAGCTACACCACTGTTAGTATATAAAATGGACCAGGCTTCTATGCCAGTTATTAGTGAGACAACAATCTTTAAAAAAGGTGTTTGGTAAAACTTGGATTCTATTCTGAGTGTTCTCCCTTTCCTGTACTCATGTGTGGTATTGTGAATCCATTCGGTTCTCCCTAAGGCATTAATTAGCTGAATAAAGAAAGTCTGAGCAAGGGGTGGCTAGATGGAGCAGTGAACAGAGCACCAGCCCTGGAGTCAGGAGGATCTGAATTCAAACCTGGCCCCAGACGCAAAAAACTAACTGTGTGACCCTGGGCAAGTAACGACCCCAGTTGTCCTACCTTCCCCGACCAAAAAAAAAAAAAAAAAAGAAACAAAAAATCTGAGCAGAACTGATGCATCTCCTTGGTGGGAATTTCTTAGGCTGTTTATGCTAAGTGTTGTTCAGATGTCACCATTAAGTAGGGGTGAGGCTACTCGAATTTTTGCTGACCAATAAGAATTTGGATTGCTCAAATCTAGCTTTATTTTGGTGTTCAATTGCCACTGGAGAGGAAGGGGACAGGGAGTGCCTTAACATATGGATCATGGAGGGTTAGGACTTACAACATCAATGTTGTAAGTCACAGATTTCAGCCTTTTTAGGGTGTAGGAGAAAGGCAGCTCTGGGTGGCAGCTGTCTCTTGCAAGTACCATAAGGATATTTTTAGAGTTGTACTCATTGAATTCTTCTTGCTCTAAGAGGAAAAAAAAGGAAGAAAAAGGCAAAGAAAGAGGAGGATATTTTCATTCCTTCGGTAAGATCTTTGTTCACCAGTAACAAAATTCTACTGATCAAAACCATTCTTTTGGGACTTGAATTTGACTATTTGGTACCTGGACAACAGCTAGATCACACAGTGGATAGAGTGGCAGGTCTGGAGTCAGGAAGAACTGAGTTCAAATCTGGCTTCAGAATCTTATTGGCTGTGGGACCCTGGGCAAGTTACTTTACCTGCTTGCCAAGGTATGCTCATGTCAAATTGAGCTGGAGAAGGAAATGGCAAATCACTTCTGTATCTTTGCCAAGAAAACCCCAAAAGGGATCATGAAGAGTCAGACAGATGAGAAAACCCTGAACAACCACCTGTAGAACCACATCCGTTTTGCTCTTTGTTGTAGGGTCCTCTTTGTCAAAGAAACCGATTCCCTAACAATCACTTATTCATGTTCTTGTCACCTGAACCAAGATATAGGAGAAAGACTAAGTGATGACAATTCTGAGGACTGATCCAGGTCCCAATCCTAGCTCTGCCAGTCCTCACTATGAATGTAATGTTAATCAAGTCATGTAACCTCTCTCTGGCTCAATTTCCTCATCAGGATTAAAGAGGGAGGTGTGAACTAGATGATTTCCAAGGTCCTTTCCCCTTGTAAAGGTATGAATACATAAGCTTTCCAGGTTATAGGCCAAGGTCCAGAAATCACTTAAGGTCATGTGAAGAAAAAATGGCCACTAGGGCTGAAAGGAGCGCTTAGAAATGGGCAAAAATTAGTAGAAGAATCCGCTGGGCATCTCCGGTAAAAGATCCTAAATAAAACTCCAAAGAATATTGTAGCCACATTTTAGAACTATCAGGTTATGGAGAAAATACTACAAGCAGCCAGAAAGAAACAATTCAAATATCACAGAACTGCCATCAGAATTACACAGGACCTAGCAGGACCTTCGTTAAAGGATGAGGGAGGGGAGTGGGAACAGTTGAAATATGGTATTTCATAAGGCAAAAGAGCTTGGAATATAAGCAAGAATCTACTATGTAGAAAAACTGAGCATCATCTTTGAAGCAAGGAGATTGTCATTGAAAGAAATAAGGGACCTCCAGATCTTCCTGATGAAAATGCCACAGCTTAATGGAAAATTTGATCTCCAATTGCAAGACTCTAGAGAGATATAGAAAGGTAAGCAGGGAAAAGACACACACACACACACAAGTTGTTCAATAAGAGAAAACTGTTTACATTACTATATGGGAAGCTGATATGTGTTAATATTGAGAACTGTATAATCATTGTGACATTTAAAAGGGATATACCCAGATAGAGGGTGTGGGTAGAAATTAACCTAAAGTGATGATAAAAGCCCTATTAAGGGTTACAAAGGGATTGTAATGGGAGAAGAGGAAAAGAGGAAGCAGAAAAGAGTAAATTATGCCACAGGAAGAGGCATAAAAACATAGTAGAGGCAAATAAGGGAGGGAGATAAACACGAGCTTTGCTCTTATTAGCTTTGGTTCAAGGAGGGAATAACAATCAGTGAAGTACAGGATTCTAACATAAAGAGACACAGAAACATACCATAGCAGAGGGAAAGAAGGGAAGGGAGAAGAGCACTGTATGAGGATTTACCCTCACTGGATTTGGTTCAGTACATTAAGCATAAAAATCTATCATGCCCTATAGGCAGTAGGAGGGGAAGGGGAAAGAAAAGGGGGTTAGAACGGAGGGAAGAAGAAGTAAGGCAGAAGAGTAGGTGATGGGAGGGAGGGTTGATAGGGAGGGAATAGTGAAGGAGAAGGTAGTCAAAAGGAAAACTCTTAAGAAGGGAAAAGGAGAA
>CM053588.1:267950234-267982270 GCA_028646515.1 Pseudochirops corinnae
AAAGGAGATATCTACATTCAGAGAAAGATCTAGAAAGACCAGAGTTTAAATGGAGACTGAACCAATCAACATGCTATCGCTCTTTTCCATGTTTGGTTTTGTTTCCTTTTTCCCATTGTCCACTCCATTGGTTACAAAAACAACCAGACTAATGTCCAACGTGAAAGTATTTGCAGATTCTATACTTGACTGCATGCTGCCATGGGTGGGGGAGAGGGAGAGGCGGGGAGAAAACTTGAAACTCAAGGGACTCTGGAACTGAATCTTGTAAACTAAAAGTAAATAAACAAGTCAATTTAAAAAAACAAAAACAAAACAAAAGTATCTCCTTTGTTTTTCCTCTAATTTATTTATGACATGTCTTTTTATAGCTAAATCATATGTTCTTTTGTAATTTATTGTAGTAGGGGGAATGGTCTAAGCCTAATTTTTCCAATAATTTTTTTTTCCAATTTTTTCCAGTAGTTTTTGTTGAATTTGTTGAGTTCTCATGTTAGTAATTGATGTCCTTGGATTTATCAAACAGTATGCTATTATGTTAAATTTCTTCTGAATTTTGCGTACCTAATCTGTTTCACTTATCAACATTTGTTTGTTTTTAGACAAAATTCCATCATTTTCATAATCATTGCTTTGTAGTGTAGTTTGAGATATAATATACCAGGTCCCCTTCTGTCTAACTTCTTTTCATTACTGAGATTCTTGATGTTTTCTTCCTAGATGAATATCATTATTATTTGTGTTTATGCAAAGTGCTCCTTCTGTAATTGGATTGGTATATCATTGACTCTGTTATCCTAAGGAGCACGTCTTTTGAATTATATTAGTATAATCCAGTTATTAGTGATTAATTCCTCTCCAATTATTTTCTTTTTTAATATACATTTTTTTGGTAACTATATATACATAATTTTTGCATGTTGACAGGGATACTCAAGATATTTTGTAGTTATTTAAAATGGAATTTCTCAATTTTTTGCTTTTTATGTACAAACATGCTAATGATATATGGTGTGTTTATTTTTATATTCTTCTGCTTTGCTAAATTTAATTTTTTATCAATTTTTACATTGAATTTCTAATATTCTCTTAATAAATCATCAAATCACCTAAAATAATAATATAATTGTCTTTTATATGCTTATTCTGTCAATTTACATATTTTGTTTTATTAATGGAGCTATGATTTCTATTAGGATATTAAATTACAGTGGTGATAATGAACACCCTTGCTTTGTTCTAATCATATTGGAAAGTCTTCTGGCATGTCACCATTGTGGACAATGCTAGCGAGTTCTTGATTTCAAATATTATTGACCACATTAAAGTAAGAACCATTTTTGCTGTGCTATCTAGTATTTGTAACACAAAAGAGTACTATATTTTGTTAAAAGCTTTTTCACTATTTCTTGATATAATTATGTTATTTTGTTGATTTTATTAATAATGTAATCTATTGTGTTAATAGTTTTCCTGATATTGCACCAATCCAGCATTTCTCATGTAAACACAACTTGGTGCGCTTAATATATAATCTTTTTTTGTATTGCTATAGGCAATGTATTATTCAATACATTTATAAAGATACCATTATAGGTATTGGCCTATAGTTTTCTTTTTATGACACAATTCTAAGGACTGTATTTGTATCATAGAAGAAATTGGGTAAAATTCTATCTTTCTCTGTGTTTATGTACAATTTATACAAAGTAGAATTATAATTTAAGGACTTAAATTTTTTTTTTTTAAGAATTCATCTGTAAAGTCATCTGTTCCTTTGGATTTTTTCTTTGGAGTTTCATTTACAGCTTTAAAAAATTTTCCCACCTTAAATTGTGTTGTCTAAGTTCTCCATTTCTAGCCCTATTTAACCCTTAGAATTTTATGCTTTTGTTAATATTAACATGTTTCATTTAAGCTGTCAGTTTGGGCCATATGCTAGACAAAAATGGTTTCTAAGAAATTTTGTTACTTCTTCATCTACTGTAAATTTTTTTTTTAATTTTTATTTTGGAAATTTCTTTTCTTTTTAAAAACCAAATTAGCCAATGTTTTTTTTTTATTTTATTAGTTTTCCCACCAAAATGTATTATTTACCTATTCTCTTTTATTTTTTTCATGATTTATTATATTTTTTAATTATCAAGATATTTTTGTATTTGGTTGGATTTTCTTCCATTGTTTGGGGCTTTTCTTGTTTTGTTGCTTTACATTTGATTAATATTGCTGTTCTTTTCTCTTTTATTGATAAAAGTGCTTCAAATACACTTTTTCCCCTAAGGATATCATTACCAAAATTGGATGCTATTTCATTATTGCTGTCTTCTTTAAAGACATTAGCTATTGTTTCTTCTTTGGCCTACCAATTCTTTAAAATACTTAAGTCACCATTTAATTTTGAATCTTTTCTTTAAAGATCCATTTTTAATCATAATTTTTATATGTCATGGCAAGAATGCATTTAATATTTCTGCTATTCCACATTTATTTCTAAAGTTTCTATGTTTTAGCAAATGGCTAGTTTTTATTCATGCACCATTACAGCTATTTATGTATACTCCTTTTGATTCCAATTATAGAGCCATCATATCTAACTTTTTAAAAAAATGTTTATTTGTTTATTTTTAGTTTTTGACATTCATTTCCACAAGATTTTGAGTTACAAATTTTCTCAAAATCCCTCTTTTCCCTATCCCCACCCCAAAATAGTGAGCCTACAGAATACCCTTTCCCCCAATCTGCTCTCTCTTATATCCTCCCCCATCCCTCCTCTAACTTTCTAGTAGGACAAGATGGAATTCTATACCCAGTGCCTGTATATCTTATTTCCCAATTGCATGTAAAAACAATTTCTTAATATTTGTTTTTAAAACTTTGATTTCCAGATTCTTTCCCTTCTTCCTTCCTCACCCATCCCACTGGGAAGATAAGCAATTCAATATAGGTTAAACATGTGTAGTTATGCAAAACATTTCTATAGAAGATATATTGTGAAAGACTATATTTCCCTCCATCCTATACCTCCCCCCACTTATTCTATTTTCTACTTTGACCCTGGCCCTTTTCACAAATGTGTGCTTTGATCTACCCTCTCCCCAAATCTGCCCTCCCTTTTATCATCCCCCCTCTTATGCTTTCCCCCCTGCTTTCCTGTAGGGTAAGATACCCAATTGAGTGTGTATGCTGTTCCCTCCTTAAGCCAAATTTGATGAGAGTAAGGTTGACCCATTTCCTTTCACCTCCCTGTTATTCCCCTTCATTGTAATAGTTTTATATTGCCTCTTTTATATGAGATAATTTACCATATTCTATCTCTCTCTGTCTCCTCTCATTATATTCCTCTCTCACCTCTTAATTTTATTTTTTAGGTATCATATCCCTTCCTATTTAACTGATCCTGTGCCCTCTATGTGTACATGAACACACGTATTCACTCACACATGTATTTATACACACATACACCCTTTTGTATGTATGTATGTATGTATGTATACATATATATTCCCTTCAACTGTCCTCATACTGAGAAGTCTCATGAGTTACAATTATCATTTTTCCATGTAGGAATGTAAATAGTTCAACTTTAATAAATTCCTTATGATTTCTTTATCCTGTTTACCTTCTCATGCTTCTCTTGCTTCTTGTATTTGAAAGTCAAATTTTCTTTTCAGCTCTGGTTTTTTCCATCAAGAATGCTTGAAATTCCTTATTTCATTGAATAACCATATTTTATTTTCCCCTGACGGATTATACTCAGTTTTTCTGTGTAGGTGATTCTTGGTTTTAATCTTATCTCCTTTGATCTCCAGAATATCATGTTACAAGCCCTTTGATCCCTTAATGTAAAAGTTACTAGATCTTGTGTTATCCTGATTGTGTTTCCACAATACTCAAACTGTTTCTTCCTGACAGCTTGTGATATTTTCTCCTTGACCTGGGAGCTCTGGAATTTGGCTATGATATTACTAAGAGTTTTCTTTTGGGGATATTTTTCAAGAGGTGATCAGTGAATTCTTTCAATTTCTATTTTGCCCTCTGGTTCTAAAATATCAGGTCAATTTTCCTTGAGAATTTCCTGAAGGATGATTTCTAGGCTCTTTTTTTGATCATGGCTTTCAGGTAGTCCAATAATTTTTAAATTATCTCTCCTGGATCTATTTTCCAGCTCAGTTTTTTTTCCAATGAGATATTTCACGTTGCCTTCTATTTTTTTTTTTCATTTGTTTGGATCTGTTTTATAGTATCTTGATTTCTCTTAAAGTCATTACCTTCCATTTGCTCCAATCTAATTTTGAAGGAATTATTCTCTTCAGTGAGTTTTTGAACTTCCTTTACCATCTGGGCAATTCTACTTTTTCAGACATTCTTTTCCTTATTGGTTTTTTGGGCCTTTCTTGCTGTTTGAGTTAGTCTATTATAAGGTATCATTTTTTTCAGTATTTTTTTGGGTCTCCTTTAGTAGGCTGTTGACTCTCTTTTCATGATTTTCTTGCATCATTCTCATTTCTGTCCCCAATTTTTCCTCCACTTCTCTTACTTGATTTTCAAAATGCTTCTTGAGCTCCTCCATGGCCTCTAACCAGTTCATATTTTTCTTGGAAGCTTTTGATGCAGGAGTTTTGACTTTGTTTTCTTCTTCTGGTTCCATGTTTTGATCCTTTTTGTCCTCAAAAAAGGATTCTATGGTCTGATTATGTTTCCTTTGCTTGTTCATCTTGCCAGCCAATTACTTGACTTTTGAGCTCTTTGTCATGGTAGAACTCTGCTTCCAGAGTGGAGACAGCTTTGTCCAAAATTGCTGGGTTTTTGCAAATGTTGTCAGAGATCTGAGGAGGGTGCCCTCTCTAAAGCCACCACAACTTCTGGCACACTGGCATTTCTCACTCCAGGACCACCACCCAAGACAGCGACCCAGATCCAAGCAGGTCAAAGCAAGAGCATTTACCCTCTGAATGGTTGCTTGGTCCCTCTATGATCTTCAGGCCAGGAGCTCTGGAGGTAGCCACTCAGTAGCAGCCCTATGCAACAGACCCTTCATTTTGGCCTACCACACTGCCTTTAGTGGGAGATTTGTTTCTCTCTGTCACTTTGTGGGTTCTGTAGCTCTAAAATTTGTTAAAGTCATATTTTACAGGTATTGGAAGTGGTTGGAGCAGGAGGTCACAGACATTCCTGCTTCTACTCTGCCATCTTGGCTCTGTCCTCCCCCCCCATATCTAACTTTTCTAAAATTCTATCCAGATTCTCAAAATTCTTCTTCATCAAATTTTTTAAAAGTATGGAACAAGTACGTTAGAGTATATGTGCGTGAGTTTGTATGTGTGTGATTTTGTTGTAACTCACTTAATTTTTCTTTTATGTAGTAATACCTATGTCACTTGGTGCATATGTTAAATATTGGTATTATTTCATTTTGTATTTGAATCATGTTTTTCATGATTACCTTTTTAGTAATGCCTATTTTTACTGTTTATTTGTCCATGTTATTGAGATCCTTGAGTTTGTGAATTTGCTTGAGGAATGATAAATACTACAAGCACCTCATTCTAGTTCTGTGGACATTTTTGTATTTCAAGGGCATATGTTGTAAACAACATATTTTTGGATTCTGCTTTCTGATCCATTCTGGTATTCTTTATGGATGAGCATTTGTGGCTATGATTCATTAATTGTTTTTTTCTCTTCATATATCTCCTTATATTTCTTTCACCTTAAGCCTCCCACTGTCTCTTATGATAAGATGATGAAAGAAAATGAATGTGATCATCATTAGTACTCTATAATTGACCTGATATGATCTCACTTTTCTTTTCACCTATCTGAGATCTCAATAAATGGTTGCTAGACGTTTTCTCTCCTTCTGATCTTCCTCTTCTTCACCATTTACCCTCTGAAGTTACTTTTTTCCTATGACTATTTGATACCTTATTTTACCTTCCCTCTTTATTAAACAGCACCTCAAACTTTAATCTCTTTTCCTTAATAATTTAATGCATTTCCCAATAAATCATTTGTGTATGACTTTTCAACCTTATTTTGCCCAATTTTGATGAGTGAATTTTATAAGATATCCATCCTTGCCCTCCCCTTCCCTTTTCTATTATAAAGTAGTAGTAGCACAATCTGGTGGGATTCTGACTTTGGTTTCTTGATACTGTAATTATTTCTTTCTGATTATACTATTTTTTTAAATTTAGAAGCTCTATATATTAACTATGACCTTACTTAGCATTTTCTTTTAGAGTGTAACTAATAAATTCTTCCCATTTTTATTTTGTTCTCTGATTCCAATAGATGTGAACAGATTTCTTTTATGATTTCTTAAAATACATTGTCCAAATTTTTTGTCTGGTTAAGATTTTCAGGTAAGATGATGATATTTAAATGATCACTTCCTGACATTTATTTCTGTTTAGTTGTTTTTATAATGATGCTTAATAATTTCTTCAACTTTTTTTAGTATCTTGACTCTTTTTTTCGGTCTTTCATTTTTTAATATCTAATGACATTCCTGAGTTCTGATTGTTCCATCTATTTTCAGGGTGTCCTCTACTTCTTTAAAGCTATACCTTGTATCCTAAGCTACTTATTTTAATTTTTTCTTCCTTAGTGCTTTGTTCTTTTTAAAAAATTATTGCTTTATTTCTTCTGGGTGCCCTCATAGTTTTCTGAGCAAGGTATTATTTTCTCTGATATTCTTCTTGAAATTATAAAGTTACTCTAGAGTTATTCTATTCTTCTGGGTTTAGCTATAAGGATCATTTTAACCTATATTTCTTTGTTGTATTCTGCCTAGGCTTTGCAATGCTTAGACACCATAATGACCCTACTTCCTCCTATGTTCTGGAATACTGGGGAATTGTAATGACAGGGTAGTAGTCTATCACTGTCTTTTAATAGATACCTTGTGTCTCCCTTGGCGTTTCCACTTAGAATATTAGCAGGCTTCCAGCAATTTTCACGTGAAACCTTAGGTTGAATGGAGGAGCTTATAGTCACTTGTCTTTGGTTTTCTCTATCATTGATTATCATTGATCTTTCTGGTGAATTTTTAGAACTTTACTGGAGTAGGTAGGAGATCTGAGTTCCAATAGGTCATATCCTATCACCATCTTAATCAAAAGTTCACCCTTCTTTTCTTATTTGAAGCCAATATTATTATAAGAAGCTTCTGATGAGGATGTGGCATTCAATGCCTTAAAAGGAATGAACAATAATTCTCACTTTTCACTCTCAGGACTTCAAATATCAGCCCCTAGCACCTCTCCCCCAACTGATTTTCAAATTTCTTTTTCTACTCTAATTTCCTCCACAAGATTCCAGTCTGAAGTTACATCTGGCTGAGGGACATTTCCCCAAATTGTCCTTCTGGTAGCTCACATACACAATACCTATTGAACAGATTTTTTTAGTCAAAATAAATCAGCTTCTTGACTTTTCTACTTCTTTTAGTACTTTGCTACCCTGCCTCTGATTTATATATAATATGATCAATCTTTTACTTCCTTTATAGTCCAGTACCCTAGTATAGATATCATTCCTGTGCCAGTCTCTTCTTATCTAATCTCTTCTACAAGACATCAGTATCTAAGGCTTTGGAAGACTTAGTGATCTTCTCAAAGATTTTGATAATTGCCCCTCTAACACAAAGTGCTTCAATTCTTCCTTTACCAAATAATGCCAGCAATCTTCATGCTGGCATTCATTGCCCAGAGCACTTTGGTCTATATTCCTCTTAAAGTTCTTTATAACAGTATCTAATATAGTCCTTATCATATAACAGCACATGACAGTTGTTTATGTCCCTGTATGTCTCCTTCTAGACCAGTGGTTTTCAACCTTCCTAATGCTGCAACCCTTTAATACTCTTATGTGGGCGTATCTGCATGTGGGAGGACTTGCCTGGATAGAGCAGCAGTGTCCTGGTTCCTAAGACCATTGGAAATATGTGTTTTCTGATAGTCTTAGGTGACCCCCAAAGGGGTCGCGACCCACAGGTTGAGAACCACTGTTCTAGACAGATTCAGAAGACCTGGAGTTGGTGGATACCAACACCTGCTAATCCACCCATCTCATTTCAGAAAGGAGGGAACTAGGCTAGGGTGACTCACCAATAAGCATATAGGATAAAAGAGGAGGAAGAAATGTAGAAATCTGACTCCAAATCCAGTATGCTTTTTACTTCTAAGCTGAAAGACTGTAATTTTGTCAGCTTTGTATTCCTCATGGTGGTTTACTCATAAGTATCTTTTCATGTATGTTTGTCAAAGGATACATTTTTTGTTATATAGAAATTTTGGCTATAGGCAGAAGGGAGGACCTGTGGAATGAATACTAGTAATTTATTGTCTTTATGTCATTATGGATTTCAGGGAATAAACTCCTTATACAGGCATTTTAAATCTCGAGACACATTGCAATTACACCCACACACATACACACACACACACATATTCCAATATTTCAAGTTTAGCTGTATCAGCTGGGTATGGTTTATTCTTCTGACAAGATGAAAGAGACAATCCCACTAGTAAAAATTGTTCCTTAGGAGCACAGAAGTTTCTTGTCTAAAGGTGGATGGTTTGATTAATAGGTTTATAAAGCAACAAACAGAAAAGAAACCCTCAATCGCTGAAAGTTAAAAAAAAAAAGGCTATAACTTAGGAAAAACCAAAATAGCAGCCACCTAATTTTGAAGATTTGGCACAAAATAACACTTGGCAAATAAGTTCCTAATTTAGGGAATATGGCCTGGGTTCAGTGGTAGTAGGATGTCATAAGTTGGGGGAGGGCTGGGATGTTGGGGGTTTGGGCAGTGTCTAAAGCTGTTCGTACTTCCTAGAATTAGAAAGGATACTGATTGTGAACTCCTGACTTGAGTCAGATCAGAACTATGAGGAGTGTTTCACTTCAAAATCCAAAAGGAGAGGAAATTCTCTTGAACATGTATTTTCTTGAACATGTTTCTTGAACATGTAATTTCTGTGAAAAGAAATTTGTAAGATGCTGAGTCTAGAACAAAAGTAAACTCTGTTACTATCACCTAAAGTACTTTGTTTCTCGCCAAAGATATCAATCCTTATTTCCCCCCCTTCCTCATCTTTCCCTATAACCACCTTTAAAATTTGGAATTGGTGATCTTTCCTCAAGTCACCTCTAAATTGTGAGGCAAAGACTGGTTACTTGACTCTCTCTTTTATTTCAATGGGCCTAGGGATGTAATAACAGCAAATGAGAGTTTAATTTTCTTCTGACTTTTTGAAATCTGTGTACTTTTCCAGACTCCAACAGTCATAGAACCCAGCTACCAACTGTCACATTCTTTAGTGGCTATCTGGTGATGTCAGTGGTGTTTACATTTTCCTTAACCCTGGACTTTTGAGAGGTCTAGACAGCTCCTCAATCATAAGAATACATAATTCAAGAATATCCCCTCAGACAGTATGAGATCTTGAGAAGACTGAGCAGCCTAGCAAAAAGAAGATTGGGGAAGATCTCAGGAGACCAGGGCCTCAGAAACAATCCTTAGCCTACACTTTTACCATGAACATATAGGAGATGCCATGCGGAAGCGTCAACAAAGAACAGGGATAGTCCAGGGCTAGTTTCATTTTTAGGATGCCAATTGGAAAGAAGTATATTTGTCCCATTATCTCCTCCAGATCGCAAGTACTTAGGTATAAAGAGGCATCATATGTGGACCACTGGATGAGGGCTAAATTTTGGAAAACATGGTATCCTTACTACTCTTCATGGGTATTGCTTCACTATTATGATGCTGTGAACACAACACTGGGTGATGGATTGGATGCATGGTCTAAATTTCATTGTATTCTAGTCTTAGGGACAGGGCTTCTGCTTTAGAGGTCCTCTAGGTCAACACCTGGTCCTAACCATCAGGATAAAACTAGGGTCAACATTTCAAAAACAGGAAAGTGATTCCAGAGTAGATGTGATGGACTGGTAAAGAAAAGAGAGGGAAGGGAATAAAGATCATGATGGGCACAAAGACTAGATTAAGGAAGGATGAGGTAGAGAAAGTGATAGAAAAATGAGAAGTCATAGTCTGAGAGAAGACTGGCAGAATTCTGGACCATGGACTCACATGATTGCGTTTTACATTTATTTGTTCATGTGTCTTTTGCACCATTCCCTCACCAGAAGCTCCTAAGTTCTTTGAGAGCAAGATATATTTCATTTGTGTCTGTGAATTTCTTTCTTGCCTGCAGGCTAAAGGAGATTTTAAAAGATTCGTTGGTCTGGGGGGAAACTGTAGGTTCCCAGGCATCATTGAGTCTTCTATGAATTTGAGTTTATTCTTTTTAAAATATGATTTTTGAACTATATATACTTCTATTCAATATTTGTGTGAGTAAATACCATTGAAACTCACAGGAACAGAGAGAGGTATCATTTTTCTAGTGGGAGGGGGCAGAGTTGAACTGTATATAAACCAAGAGAACATATACATAAACTAATTTAGAGGAGTGTTGTCACCCACAAAATGAGTGGAAATAGGAGAGATAACCAGCTTCCTGCGATCCAAAGAGAGTTTGGCTTTACCCTGGAGCAATTCTTCATGCTTGTTGGAAAATGCAACTGCTGAGGATACTTTTGATCCATAGCAATTGGACCTTATTATTGTTGCAAAGAAAATCCCTTTATGAAGAACAAACTGGCATTTGTTTGACTAAGAGCAAAGGTAAATGAAGGCAATAACCTCAGTTTGATTTATTATTACCCCGTGGCAGTAGGTCCTACATATACTCAACTCCTTTTGCCTTTGTACAACATGCAGTCATGGAACTTCAATCAAACCTGACAGTCTTTGTGATGAATAGTCCAACATGCTACAACAAGGTTTACTTCACCCATTTATTGTTTCATACTTTGATTTTCCTGAAACATCCATAAAAGAATGTATCATTTCTGTGAGAGTAAATTTTCTAGCTAGACTTCCAGTTTTAAGCTTCTGAGTTCATCATTCACAGACCATCTTTCATGTGACTTTTACAGACCTCAATTTCCCAATCCTGGGACATGGCTACAAAGGCTCCTTACTTCCCATAGGGTCCTCAGTTGTGTAAAGACTGAGTTTCATCTTTCCTAGTAGACTTCTCTGGCCTTATTCCGTTTCTATCTTATTTTATCTAGAAAACAAAACTCCATTCCAATCCTCTTCTCTCCCTCACCCCCACCATCTCTATATCCTGAGGGCTCTTTTGTGAAGTATAATTTGCAATTAATTAGAGTCACTCTTCTTTAGCATGAAAGTCACTTCTAGGTAAGCTGCATGAGTATTCCATTCTTCTTAGATGATTTTTTTGACCATTACCATTGCCAGAACAGTTAACGTGCATTAATTGTTGCTCGAGTGCTGAGATGTGAGAATCCTCAGCAAGGTCTTCTTGCCCCAAACTGTCTTCTCCAACTGGATACCATTAGATTAATTCCTTAGCTTTTCCTTTCTGTTCTAAATCTTGTTTTTATGAATGCGGGGAAGATACAGTTTTCAAGAAAGAGTTGTAGGATGTAGGCTACTCTTGTCATCATTTCATAGGAATGGAGTGAGAAATTGAGAGCTGACACATCTTTGGGTAGCGTTCAGTCAGCAGAATAGGTTAGAAAAGATTACTGCAGGGGGCATTTTGGCTCTTTTTCCACAATGAGCCCTGATAAAGTATTTAGATTCTGCATATCTGGAATGTGCTATGGATAAAATATAGTTAACTCAAAGTAGTTTCCCCAGGAAATGCTACTAACAGAACATAGAGGCAGAACGAGCTGATCCCAACAGAACATGAGTGAAGGGATAAAGGAGGAACAAGGTGGTATTAAAAGCCACATTGTGGTGAGAAAGGGAAAGATAAAGCACACGTGGAAATTATTGGTTTTATTGAATGATGATGGAAAAAATTAAAGGGATTCTAAGGGTTAAATATCATGAGCTCTCTCTATACAGATGTATGTGTGCATATACATATGTATGTGTGTATATATATAACGTAACACATATACATGTGTGTATATATAACATATATACATAACATAACATATATACATATGTATATGTGTGTATATACATAACATAATTAGAGCTGAATGCAGAGCACAATAGCTCCATGAATGTTTTTGCACATAATGAACAAGAAAAGTCACCCAGAATAGCCTCAGATTTGACAACAGAAATTCTCATTTTGCTAACTTGTTATTTTTATTATAGATGGAAAGTCTCTTAGTCTCTCTGGGTCTCATTTTCCTTACTTGAAAAATAAATCTTGGTGGTGCCAGGTCAGGAAGCAGTCAGTTACAATTCTGGGATGGTTCAGGGATGATGGCAGGAAGGTGGGGTTAGACTCAGGAAACTTGCACCTTCTTCCACTGTTTCAATTGTTTGCATACTTGTTAAAAAGTGACTGCTGGTGCCTGGAAGAATTCAGTACCTTTTTTTCATTGAACCTATCTACACCACAGAAAGTTGTAAGTTTCTCAAGACTCTAGCAGGAGTCAGTAAAATTGTTGGAGGAGTCTCTGAATAAATGAATAATTGAATGAGTGAATGAAAAAGCACTGATGGAGTGCTTACCATGCACCAGACGTTGTTCTAAGCACTGGGGATACAAATTTTAAAGAGAGGCAGTCCTTACTCTGAGAGAGCTTTTCAAAAATGAGAATTTGAATTGTACAGAGCAACAAACTGTGACTATTGGGCAGCATACATTTGGTTTTGTTTGGGATGAAAAAAACCTCATTTCTAATTTAATAAAAAAACAAACACAGAGATGTCTTCAGATAAGAACAGCAATTTATTCTCTTCCCAGGGAGAAGAGGGTGGTCTTCCCTATGACTCATCATGAAGGAGAGGTCCCAAGGTGTCCAGGAACAAAGTTTTTATACCCTAACACAGCAGGGTCATCTTTCTCCTATTATCCCTCACTCCCATTGGTTGGGAAGTGAGCTTGGGCTGTCCCTGACTCCCACTGACTTCCATAGAGGCGGGAAAGCAGACCAAGGACTGAAAGTGGGGGTTGAAAAATTCCGGAAGAGGCTTGCTGCTGATTGACAGCAGCAATAGAGGAGGAAGGGGGGAGTTAACAATCCAGAACTGGCTGAGAAGTTTTCACTCTGCCCATACAGTTTGATCCATAGGCATTGTGTAATTTTACAGGGTGAGATGGGCAGTTTAACACTGTTGCAAATGCAATTAAAAGTGGACACTTGTTTCTGGACATATTTGCAAATTCGAAGCAGCTTAATGTGAAAAGAATTTCTATATTTATCCAGGTCCGCCATCATGGCCTTTAAATACTCTGGAAACATTTTCTTCATGTGTAATAAACCTGCACATCTAGCTTTCTACATTTATAACTATATGAATTAGAATATTGAAGTTCATGCGAAGGTAGAACAAATTAATTGGGAAAAAAATCCCAAATCAGATTTATCCTGGCAACTTTTTTATCTTGCCCATTCAGTCATGTACTTGGGCATTTAGAAGCCACCACATTGTGCTGGTTTAGTAGTGCGGTGCATTGAAAACTATCTCACACAAAACCACTACAAACAAGTCTAGTTTATAGGAGGTGAGAAGCAGTGTATTGTGTTAAGGATAGCTGGGTTTGGAGTCAAGAAAAACCAGGTCTAAACCTCTCTTCTCCTGTAGATTAGTCTTGTGATCTGGGACAGTTTACTTACCCTCTGTGTTCTGGGCATCTCTCTAAGGCTGACCTGTTTTGGTAGAAGGAATTTTCTTAACTAGCAATTCCTTTTAGTAATGAAATCACAGATCTCCTTCCTCTCCCTATATGATTTCTAAGCAATAAATAAGTATATGTAAATAAAACATATAACTTTGTCATCAATGTTACCATTCAGATTTTTGTTACTAAAATAGTGCATTAATAGAAAAATTTTAAACTTCTTATTTAGTCTATTCTTCATGCTATAAATAAACACTGGTTTCATTTACACCATTTTTAAAAAGTGAGAATGAATGAGATGCTCCCTCAGGTTTCTCCAGTTTTTAATTCTCATATCTAGAATGATAGAATGTGATTGGGCACAGGATGACTGTAGTAAACACAGGGACAGCCTACTGAGTAACCCCGACTTTTCTCGGAGAAACAATGTGTAGGGAGTGTGCCTGGTGTAGTAGACATCAAGGTAAACACATTAAAAACACTGATCCTCTTTATGGATAAGGAAGAAGGTCAAATTTTATGCATTCCTGGGCCTTCACTACAGAGTGCCGGCTGCTAGGAACTACTTGGCAGAAGGAAATAGTATTGGACAGTGATCGAGGGATGGGAAATTGTATTGGCCAGAAGAGCTCAAGGCATATAGTCTTTTTGGACAAGAAAGGGGTCATAAGGGAGTATCTATTCCACCTGCTGTTTGTAGTGGCTGGGACAGTTTCACAGGCCATTTATACCCATTTCCCATTTTCCCAGGATCCCATTTAAGAATTGTAAAGCGCTTAGCATGATGCCTGGCAAATATTAAGTGCTTAAAAATTTGTATTCCTGTCTTCCCTTCTTCCTGTACAAAATGTAAGGTTAATTAGTGTTTGGGATGAAAAATATCCTTCATCCTTAATTTAATGAAAAGAAATAAACACAGAGATCTCTTAGGATAAGAACAGGACTTTATTCTCTTCCCCGGGAGAAGAGGGTGGTCTTCCCCATGACTCCTCATGGAGAAGAGGCAAGTTACAAAAAATAGTGCTGGAATTTATAACCTAACTTAGTCAAGACCCCTCCCAGACTGTTTCCCTTCTCATTGGTGGAGAGTCACACTTCACCAAATACTTCCCCAACTGGGACAGCAAGGAAAGATAAGGGGAGGGTCCCACCAAGGCAGAAAAACAGACAAAGGAAGATAAAAGTGATTGACAGAAGCAATTTGAAAAATTAACCACCCCAGATTGAGAAGTTTTCACTCATCCCATACATTAGGGACATTATTTCTCCTGCACCATCATTTCTTCTCTCCTACACCTTTAGAATAAAGTCCCTGGTTGGTGCCAGTGCTGAAGGCACTTCAGGAGAAGTATACATACAAATAATATCAATCTTTACATGTTTGTCAAAATTTATTGTCTGTGACACAGCTTAAATCACACAGGCACCCTAAAGACCGGAGACTTTCATTCATTCTGACTTGCAGCTAAAACCTATTATCTTTGCAATCAGAAGGTAAGGTCCTTGAGAGGAAGAGACTTGTTTTTTCTAATTGTATCTCTGACACTTTGGACAGTGCTTTGTACTAAGTGAACTCTTAATAAACATTCTGTCTTCATTCATTCTTTCTTTTCATTTATGAAAATGATTGGGATAAGAAATGGTGAGATTTAATTCCATGCAATAATTTTTTCCTTATTGGTTCTTGTAATACCAATTCAAAAGTTTATGTTAACTGTCTTTTGGCCAGGATTGAGGCCTGATCTTTATGTTCTCAGCACTTCAGATTTTGTTAAAGCTTGATATTATTTTTCAATTGTTCCTAAGTACGTGAATCATTTGTACATAGAGTGATTTCTTTTGAAATGAAAACTGAAGATGGTACATAGGATAAGATAGGCCAGAGCAGCATCTGGTTTCTGATTGCTGGTATTGAGAAATGCACACGGACTCCTGAGGTTAGCATCGAGTCATTTATTTACTGTCTAAATGCACTCCAGAAAACTTACTTTGGGGGCTCCGTGCTTTTGTCGGATGAGTCTCAGTAAACTCAGTAAAAGACCAAAAATCTTTGCCCAAGAAATTTTGAAGTCTCCAATATTTAACAAATGCATATTTTTCAAGTCAATTAAGAGTATAAATTAAGAGCCAGAAGAGACTTTAGAGGGCATTGACTCCAACTTAATTTTTTTTAATTTAAATTGATTTGTTTATTTACTTTTATTTTACAACGTTCAGTTCCACAATTCCTAGAGCTTCAAGTTTTCTCCCCTCTCTCTCCTCCCCTCCCCCCATGGTGGCATGCAGTCAAGTATAGAATCTGCATACACTTTCACATTGGACATTAGTCGGGTTGTACAGAAGGGTTGTAACCGACTTAATTTTTAAGATAAGGAAATTGAGGCATGGAGAGTGACTTGTCCAAGGTCACACAACTATTACAGTTCTGGGGGGAGAAGACCTGAACCCAGGCCTTTTTGACTCTAAGCTCATTACTGATGCCACAGAATAGGAACAGAAGACTTGATTCTGATCAGATAAAGAGGAAGCTATCGTTTGGCTCTCCAATATCGGACAAGAGAGGGTAGCACAAATGAAACTATTAAACTACCATTCCCCATTTCCTTTTTCAAGGTTTTTCATTTGTTCCTTATTTTGTCAGTTTTTGCAAACAGCAACATTTCCCCCATTAAGGGAGGAACAGCTTTATCTTTCCTACAACAAATTGTCTGGGAAGGAGTATCAGGGAGGCCTCTCTGGTGGGCTACAAAGCAGAAGGGACCCTTGAGCCCATGGAGGGGCCTGAAAGACCACTCATGCCTCCAGTTCTGAGATTCTAACCCCCCTCAGCAGCTACTATTTCTTTCCACTCACCTCAGTTTGTCTTAATGACTTTTCGTATACACTCCTTAATTGTCAAGGATTGTGTGAGGGCACTTGGTTATAATGCGTTCGAGGCACCAAAACTTCTAGTTACTGCTCTGGGTTTTAGGCAAAGTCAGATTAGTGAGGCAAAGGCAGAGGTAGAAGAAATGTAGGTGGTGGTAAAGGTGGAGTTTTAGATGAAGAAAGATGCAATGATGGTGAAACGGGTAGGTGAGGAACAACTATTTTTTAATAGTTAATATAATATAAGTTATATATATAATATAAGTATTTCCTGAAGAAGGTAAAGAACTTGGGCTGAAACTAAAAATCCAGATGTTTTGCATTTGACTCCAAATAGCAAATCTGCTCTCCAAAGGCTCTAGAACCAACTGAAAATTTAGTATTTGGTCTAGCTTCAAGGGAGGATTATTTGTACTCAGTGTGGCAGCACAGCTCATGGGACACAATTTCTAAGTACCACATACAATTACCACCCCTGACCCAGGTGGGTAAGGCAAATTTGACTGCAGGTGAATCATATTCAGCTGGTGCTTTATTGGGTGGGGGTGACCTCAGACCTGGTACCAATAACCATGGACTCAGTCCTGCTATTGACACTTGAGGAATCAATCTATTTTGCCTGTACCCAGGACATAATCCTCTCAGGCAAGCATGCTGTTTTTCAGAACTGAGTGATTTTGCTCTCATTTACTATATTTCTACCATTGAGGATTCAGGCCCTTAGCCCCCATTCCTGAGGAAACTTATAAGTAACAAAGAAGACCACAGCTAGATTTTTAGCTGATCTCCTTGGTGCAAGATATTAAGAGCTTATAAATTATTTTTGCCCTGGTGTAATGAAAATGTAATATTCACAACACTCATAGTGGTTATGAATATGCTGGTATAGTTGTGAATCACAAAATATAGCAGACTCTGCATATGGAGGGCAGAACCAAAGCCTTTATTCAAATACCAGAAAACTGAATCCCAGAACCAGAAAGACGTGTCCCAGAACCAGAAAGCCAAAGTCATTACAGTAGTCACAAAGTTGATACACATGGTTAATGCAGTGAACACCCACATTCCCAAGACTTCATAATAGAACAGGCTCCCTCAAGCAGCAATCCTTCTCTCACTCACAGTAGCTCCTTAGCCTGGTTCTTGGAAGTTCTTGGCAAAAGTTTCAGAAGGAGGGTCTTGGCAAAAAGCTATAGCCTCCAGGTGCTCACTGAGAGAAAATCTGACTATCCTGCTGGTTCTCTTCCTTATATACAGTATAGCTCCTCCCCATCCTGCGCCTTCCTGTTAAGGTGTTAACTACGCCCAAGGGGTTAACTACTTCTGTGTTAATTAAAATAGCTTAAACAAGGAGTTAACTTGAAACAAGGTGCTAAGTACCTGCTTACTTGCCAATACAAAGGGGCATGGAAGATCTTCAGATTCCATTAACATTTTACCTGGTCTTCTGAATTACTTACTAGACATTAGCCTTGTGCTCTGTGATGGCAGCTGTGAGCAGGCAAAAGTATATTGAGGTCAGGATGAGATGTACCAAGGACTGATATTCTCTTGGGGTCAGGAATTGGAGAAGGAAAGGCCTTGAAGGGTCTATACTCAGCAGTGAAAAAACATATTTATTGAATTCCATTTCCACAGAACTCCAGAGCAGTTTGCTTTTAATTTCTTGTAAACTCAGGGCAGGGTAGCCTCTGGATTGACCTCTGCAAGGGAAAAAGAGAGGGAGACAGGAAGATTCTATGTTGGAATGGCTTCCTGTAAGCTAGAGAAGTGGTGCTTGGCCCCCATAGTAGCCTATGATAAATAGCTTCAGTTTACTTGAAGTGTGGTGTCTAAGAAATTCTCAAACTAAAAACAAAACAAGGAAAAAAAACCAAAAAAACAAAACAAAACACTTCACAGCTTTAGGCACTTATGTTTTACATCTTCAGAAGCTGAGACCAGAAGAAATTTAGCAGTCAGTTTAGCCAAATATCAATAAATCTTAACTCAATAGGTGGCTTTAGCAGTTTTGGTTTTAATTTACATTTCATAAAAAGATTGTGGGTGATTTCCTCTCACATTCAGTAATTCTTAAAAGATTACAAACAAGAAAGTATGAGATTGAGTCCTGTTAGGACTTATATCTTTTTCTACATCATGAATGTGACTGGTTTTATCAGTGACTACTCCCTTGATTATTTCTAAGCCCCTGGGCAGCATTAGCCAGTGTTTGTTCTCAGGATGACCTTTTCATTTAAGTTCTGGTGGCTCTTGATGTTCTGATGTCAGGCAGGCATTACTAATTACCTCAGTTGATCATAGCTGCTGGAAGGGCTTCTTGACCCAGTACCAGCACTCCCTGGATTCTAGAAGCTCCCAAATGACTGGGATGCATAGTAAAGGATCTCTCCAATAGAATTGCTCTTTTCCTTTGGCTTCTAGGCACTTTGATCACTACCTCCTATACTTTAATGAGTGAAATACCCAAATTGATTAGCTTGATATTACCTAAATATGTCCAGAAAGAGAAAATTTCCTTTGGAACTGCTCTCCTAGGACCCTATTTAATATTGCCCAGATACCATAAGGGAGATCTGGATTCTATATCCTAAAAGAAAGAGAAACTTGGGTCTAAATGTATTAATTTATTAATATATGAAGTGCCTCATTGTTTGAAAGGCAACGAGCTGAGACATGGCTGACGAAATGTCCACATGAATAGATTGCTATATAATAGTGGTGACTTATAGTGGGACAGAATCTCATGCTTTGTTTTTGTTGAGAGAAATACTGAGTCTGCTGTTGAAAGACTAGAAGGGAAACACTTAAAAACTACTGGGGAGGAGCAGAAAATTCCATTTTTAATAGAGCTAAAAGCCCAAGCTAATTTTATTCCATTTGCCAGAAGGGTTCATAGGGCAAGGGTGACCTCTTAAATCTATACCAGTTTGCCTAAGGTGATAATAAACAATGGGTGGTCCATGACATCTCAGTAACCTCATCTCTTTTACCCGGTCTGATACAACAAGACTTAGTCTTGCTTTAGGCACATCTATTTTGTTTTCTTTGGATCTCAGGCCATAATCTTTTCAGGAGAAGCCATTTCTCTGAAGAGAGTGATTATTCCCTTTACATTTTTTTTATAACGGAGGCTTAATCTTTTAGTCTCCATCGAAAAGAAAAATGTCTAGCCCCAAAGGCAATTGTTGGGAAATGGACTTCTTCAGGTTAGGGATGTGCAATTTGAGATATGCTGGTGCCTGTGTTCTTTGTAGCTCCTTCTGGTGAGAACCATTTTGGGACTGGAGAGAATGTAGAGTCACCAGCATGACTGGTTAGGTGACAAGGGAGAAAGAGGTATATTTAGAAGAGGGCCTAGCTGATCTATAGTATTTCTTTGACCCTGGTTTTATCATACTCCAATTTGTGGGTGAATAATATACTCTGCACTTAAGGCATAAGTCTGCTGGAAACAATTTTAAATAAGTTAACATTTCCAATTCAAGATAGTTGAGGTATCCTACTCTGAATTTCGAAGAGTACACAGCCAGTCAGCGACATTCCACCGCAGAAAAGAAATATGGGATGTGAGCATGCCTTTAGGTCATAGGAGTTGCCAAAGAACCTATTTATTTCTGTGGGAAAACTCTTTTTTTCAGTATTTAGTCTTATCAGAATATCCTTTGTTGGCAGTAAATTTCTGAGGTTGTGGGAGTCTTCTTCAAGATATTGTTTGGGATGAAAAACCCCATCCAAAATTTAATTAGAAATTTGGAGATGTCTTAGGATAAAAACAAGAGTTTATTCTCTTCCCCTTAAGAAGAGGGTGGTCTTCCCCATGACTGATCATGAGAAAGGGGCGTGTTACAGAAGACAGAACAAGAATTTATACCCTAATGCAGTCAAATCCCCTTCTCCAACTGTCTCCTCTCTCACTGACTGACAGACAGACTTAAGTCTTGGTGCCAAAATCTTTCCCAATGGCAAATCACAGGAAAGCCCGCCACTATGTATCAGTGGCTGGGAAATAGGTTCAGAAGGAACAAGGATGCTGATTGACAGCAAGGGAAAGGGGAGGGGGAAGGGTCCCAAAGCAAGGGAGGAAGAGTGAGCCTGGGCTGTCCCTGACTCCCACTGGCCAGGAGGAGGGGCCCACAATGGCAGGAAATCAGAAAGGGCTCCCTGCTGATTGACAGCAGTATTGGAGGGGGGGAGTTAATCCAAAACTGCCTGAGAAGTTTTCACTCTCCCCAGACAATAAGATCAATCTGGCTTATCCTGATTTTGACAATAACAAGAAAAATAAAGACCCCACGCCTCTCTGTCCTTCACCTCTAAATTACTTTATCTGGGATGTTTTCTGCTCAAACTTAGAACAGAAGTGTTCATCTGCCTTCTTCGAATAATATACGTAATTCTTCACATTTCAGTTGAATTAAGGAGGAAGTTTTTAATGTGCTTCCCTATTTCCAATTTCCTAAGGGACTGTCTCACAACTATCCATAATCTCAAAATGAAAGTCCTTTTCTTGTCTTTGAATTGAGAATACAAATACAGGAAAATCTTTTGGAGGACATCAATGTTGGAGTCTGAGCAAAACCCTAGGAGATCAATTGCAAAATCAGTGTTAGAACTGCGTTGAGAAAACTTGTTATTCAAAGTCGAACATTTTTTGGACATGACCCATGTGTCGGTTTGTTTTGTTGCATTGTTATGAGGGTTTTATTTTTCATTTGACCCAATGGGTAAGGTTGAAGAGAAAGGAACAGTATTGGGGTCTAGGGAGGTAAGAAAAAAGGAAGCTATGCATGGGTTTGGACACAGAAACCTGGCTGGGGCTCAGGCTGAAGCTGGTCCAACCTTGACCAAGGTAGGGTAGGAAGGTCACACAATCCACTGCTGCTACCTTTGACCCCCTTATGTGGCCACATTCACAACATAAACACTCATTCCCACCCTCTTCATCAATGCAATAACGCATCAGCCATTGAGAGTGAGCCTCTTTGGGATTCTAGTTTGAATTCTCTCTTTCTTTTGGTCAGAATACCATTTTCTTCAAACTCTTTCCTGTTCAGGCTTACTTTTTCCCCAGATGTGCCAAAGGTTCAACTATGGAAATAACATTATAAATTTTACTTTCTCTAGATAGTCAAGCTCAGTGGGAGGGAGAAAGGAAACAAATTGTAAAACTAGATAAATAATTTAAAAAAAAGACAATTTGTGTTTTGGTGAAACTAGGGAAAGATCTCTTATAGGAGAGCAATTTATGAAATGTTTGGGTGACATGGAGTTTCTTATTCAAGCTGAAATGCTCCAGGAAAGATATTTCCTTTCTTTTTGCAGTTTATATCTTGATATAAATGAGTTTGTCAGTTTCTTTTCTTAGGTGTTAATAAATGTAGGGGAAGTAGAGAGGGGTGAGGGCAGAATGTAGAGGGAAGGCCCTTGTGGATCATGATTAGCTTGATCTGTTTTATCTTGTGTTGAAGCAGGTCCCATGAGAAATCTAAGTGCAATAGCAGGGGCCAAAGACGTGGACAAAAGGAAATGGGTTAAAATGAAATGTCCCATTAACCTTCCAGGTAGCATTGGGTGGAGAGTGCCAGTGGAACTTGAGATCTCCTCACTTTTTTATTAACATTTTCGCAAGGAAATCCTTAAATAGAAAAATAAGGTTAAAACTACCTATTTCTATAAAGTGAGAACTTTGATTTTTAGTCATTTCAAAAGGGACTCCATTATATCTTTCTTTTGGAGCCTTTTTTCTTTTATTTTGTGGTCATCTCTTCCTGACTCCATGATCTTCTGAACCAACATAGTATAGTGGGGACCTGAAAGAACCTGGGTTTAATCATACCTCTGCTTATTACTATCCATAAGACCTTTAGAAAATCACTTAACCATTCCCAATATTAATGCACTGCATTTGAGTCCTGATTCTGTTACTTACTTGTCAAACTTTTGACACTGAGAAAGTCACTCAAACTCTTTGTGCGTCAGTATCCTTAACCATATCCAGTCTAAGAATTATTATTAATTGCTTCAAAAGTTATCATGAAAATTATTTTAAAACTAAATCTATATTATTATATGAACATAATATATTTCTCCCTTTGTTAAATAGAGTTAAGAAATGTGGTCATTCATGTGAGGGGTTTCTTGAGTGGATCTAATGAAATGATAGGAAATAACTTTGAAAATGAAGATATGTTGTGGTGTTTTCCCAGCCTGGGTTCCTTGAGAGTCCAGAAAGACTTTCATCTACCTTCAGATCTGTGAGATATAAAGTAAATAGCCAAACTAAAAAGAAAAAGAAGTTTCTTAGGGTCCTAGAGAAGATGGCTTGGACTGATAGCAGCTTTAGCCTCTTAGGGTACAGATTAGGTTTTTATGCCTTTTGGGCTGGTTTGGGGTAAACAGCCAATCATTAGTATTCTATAGCTGAAAAGAAATGGGGGTGGGGTGGAGGAAGGAGTGTGAAGGCCTCAGAGTCACAGAAGTTGATAAAGATCCAATTTTTTTTCCCTGGAAAATGCATTTCTCTGTGATTAACAATCTTTTAGTAGAGGCTTCCTTCAAGACAGAATCAGTCTGGTTCATTCTACTGTTGCCTGTACATTCTGGAATAAAATGGAGCCAGAGGCTTTATATTGACACAACTCCATAAAGTTGGTTTCTTTGTCCACACAGGTTTTCTTATTTGAGGAAACGTTTCTGTCCCAATGACAGTACTGATGTTCATTTTTCTCCTCCACAGGTTTTTGGCAAGTGTCAGGTATTGCTTTTGCGTCAAGCCTGCTAAAGGCAACTGTATAGTTGTTTTTCTCTTATTTTGAGGATATGCCATATTTTTTTTTTTGCTCTCTTCTGCAGCAACAGCCTTGTTCTAGGTCTTTCTAAAAGGCTTTTGTCACCAGGCCAAGTCAGTGCTGATACCGTGTCCACTGAATTAGATAGCTCCTCTTCCTAACCACCTAACTTTGTCCTCTGTCCCCCCAACATTTGTTTTCTCTGGTGCAGTGTATACCCCTAGCAATAGCTTTGACGTTTTTTGTATGGACATGGGATTTCATTTGCATGTGAAAGTCCCAGGGAGGCCAGTCCCTGTATCAATGCTGATCTGTAACTGCTCTGCAGTTTACACTGATCAAGAGTTGTTCAGGACCCTGAGAGATTATGACTTCACAAAGCAAACATGTATGAAAAGTAGTACTTGAATAACATTATTTCTGACTCGGAACAGGAGTTGATTGAGAACAGGATTGAGACTAAAAGTGAAAAATGGATTATGTCATACCTGAGTAAAAAGGGCATGGCTAAACACTTCTGTAGCACAATCGCCGGGTAGATGCCTTGGTCTTGTTCTTACCTTCCTTCTAGACTTCAGGGGTATGGACTCGAGTTCCAAACCTGAAGATGAATTTTTAATTTGCCCTAACTCCCAGATTAGGGTCATAGATGGGCTAAAAAGCCCCAGTCACTGTTGGGGGCCAGGAGACAAGACCTGGTCAATGTTTTACAATATCTTATCAGAACATTTTATGGCTGGTCAACTTCCTTGCATACCATTCTCTGGAATGCTTTATCTCCCTGAAGCATCCTGTGGCTTATTTACCTACTTCCATATATACTCATGCCCTAGCATTCAATAAACGAGATTTAATCCGAAAGCCTGTCTTGTCTCCATTCTTCGTGTTTCTTGTCCCCCGTCCCTCTTTCTCTTCTAGGGTCCACGTTGTGCCCCGCAGGCCGGGGCAAGTCACCAGAATAAAGTTGACTACGCTGAGTCTCAGATACTGAGTCAAGAGTGCAACAACTGATTCTAGTGTTTCAACCCCTGGCCCTGGGCTATGTTTGCTCAACTACATCATCCTGCTTCTGCTCAATTCAGTCATGGATTTGAAAACACATTAGTTTGGATCTGAACTAAAGCTTAGAAAGGATAACATTGTGACCTTTCCCTTATGGCAAACTCTTCTGCTACTGGCCCTGAGCAGCACTCTAGAGCATGGTCTGCATATACAACAAGACTCGAGCATAAGGCTAAGGCCAAAACTGAATACCTTGCATAGCAGAACATAGGGTGAGAGTCATAGTTGTACTATTGCCAGATCTTAAACACTGGGCCAAGAGAACTGGCCAGTAAATGGAAATCTGGACCAATGCCATTTCTTTACCATTCACTGTCACTGACCATAAAGTGGAGATTCTTATTGGCCACCAGTTACAATGTTAAAGGCACTTAAGAGTCACCAAGTTTTAACTGCATTTGCATTAACCATTAAGGTCAGGTTATACAAGTTCTAAACAGCCAAGCCACAACTCCACTGGGCCTAATCCAAAGAACAGAGGTTTCAAATGGCATTGACCTGCTAGACCTAGTCAGTACTAAAACCTAAAAGGCAAGTGCCTATGTCTGAATACTAGGACAGCAATCCACTGTGACTCAACTACCAAGTCAACCAAAATAAGCCCATCCTGAAGCTGTACTAGGCCTTAACCACTAGCCTTTATCTTCACTCAAAATAAGTCATAAGACTGTGCCTGTAATGACCTCTGAAACCTAGCCCATTAAAATAGGGTAGGCCTAAGCAATGGAGTAAAGTTAACTTTTGGATACAACCCTTTGGTCACCACTTTCCTGGGTACCCATCATCATTCACTGGCTGCCATGCACGGAAACACTATTATCTTCTAGACCTTCTAGACCTCATTTTCCCTAGGTCTCAAACAGTAAACTAAGGACTCCAAATTGAAGGCCACAGTTCCAGTGATCTGGACCATGACTAGGGCCATCTTTTATTCCCTTCCCCTCTACTTTCATGTAGGGTAAGATGCACAATTGAGTGTGTATATTATTCTCTCCTTAAGCCAAATTCAATGAGAGTGAGGTTGACCTATTCCCTTTCACCTTCTGCTCATCAGAGACTCTGAGATTGAAGCCATACCTCTGCTTTTCCTTTACTTATAGGTCATGGCTGTACCAAGCCCCCGTCCCATTATGGTCAGAATTACTGTCTTAGGAGTCTTAACGTCTAGGCCATAACTTTTACCTGAGCTAGATCACTGGATAAAAATATAAGTGTGTTAAGAATCTTAGCACACACTTCCAATTAGTTTGGATGCTGAGAGCTCCCAACTAATACAGCAGAATTGTGACCCAAGCACTAAATTGAGGCTCTGATAAGTTTTGACCACTATTCCCCTGCACCGATCTCTGACCACTGAAACGAGACTCAATCATGGTTCCAACACCAGTCCCACACTGTACAGAATAGAGAAAGTCTATGGTGTTGAAAAGACATCAAAACATTCACCACTGAGGAGGGGGTGACTCTTGTTAATGGCATAATCAGTTCTGTCACCAATGAAAAAATTACTTCTTAAAAGATTGTCAAGCAGGAGAGGGATTGTTCCCACCCTGATCGATGGATGTCACCTAGTTATATGGTCTGTTTGTGCCTTCGGGGTCCTCCTATGGGTATGGTGCCTTACACTTAGGCATGGAAATATCCCTTTCATGCATAATTATTGGTCAAGTCTTACATAATTTCTCTATCAATACAGAGGGCTAAAAATCTGTGTGATTGCCCACTTTATTTTTAACCTTTTTTGCTAAGATTTCTCTCTGTCACCCTGTGACAAGTATCTGACTGGTCGTCTCCATTCTTTGATGGCCACAGATCTTACCCAGCCCTAGAAGTCTAGAAATAACAGACAATGGGGAAACAGGAGTTTAGGGAGGAACATAGCAATAATGAGCATCTTACAAAACTTAGATGGTATAGAAGAGAAAGGACCGATGGAAAGAAACATAATTATAATAAAAACACCATAGAAAAAGCAGCGGACAGTCTGATAAAGATTGATTAAATCTGACAAATTATGAACAATGGACAAAATAATCTATAGAAGGATCCAGTGGATTGAATAAGCACTTAAAAGCAAATGAAACTTATTCAATACCTTCAGAGAGTAAAGAGCCCCTCAAAAATTATGAAGAAACACCTCCAAGAAGCTCCACGTTGGTTGAGAAGAGCAATAAAATAAACAAAGGTCAAAGAAATAAAGATGGACATGAGAGCTGTCAAGGAAGAACCAATTCTCATAAGAAAATAAAGGTTTTAGAATGAAGAATAAAGATGTTCTCCAAAATAGCAACTTCTCTGAAAAATGGAATGACAGAATTAAAATGCAAAAATTCCAAGGTAGATTAAAAATCGAGCAAAATTCAAGATTAAAAGGAGAGATTATGCTACAAAAGTAGAATTCTGGAGATAATGAGAGGATCCAAAGAGATAATCTTCAGTCCATGTCTTCTAGAAAAAAAAAAGAGTGGTGGCAGGAAAGCCACTGATTACCATACTGCAGAAAATTATATAGGGTACTTGCCTAGAGGTCTTGGAAGAACGTGGCATAATCTATGAATCCATAGAATATCAAATTAAACTCCCAAGTTTATCCAACCAAGAAACATCATTGTCAATTTTCAGAATTGTTACAACAAACAAAAAGTATTGTTGGCAGCCAGTAAGGAAAAAATATTATTTTCTGAGGAAAATCATTCAGATCTAAGCAATGTTACCAGTCACTTGTGAAAAATCAAAGTAAAAATGGAATATGATACTCGGCAAAAACATGTCCTATGAAGCTAAGTGAGCTAAGTATTGCATTTGTATCCTCAGAGGTATCACTCAAAGAAATAAATCTGATGTTAAAGAAAAGGGAAGGGGGATTCTTCCCAAAGAAATGAGCAGCAAACTCAACATACAAACTACAAAGGAAGATAATTAAATAGGTTTAGAATAATATCTGATAGGGGGAGAAATAAAATGGATGATTTCACATTTATAAATTTAGAGAAGCCTATGAGATTGAGGTGGAAGTTTTTTTTTTAAATTTGACTCAAAAGAAACTGAGAAATGGAGCCTTTTCTAAAATAATAAGTAGTACCTAGATAAAACAGTATGATCTGTAATGGGTATAAACTTGAAGCCTTTCCGGTAAGATCAGAGGTGAATTAAGGATGTCTATTATCACCACTATTTTTGTTATAGTATTAGAAATTCTGGCTATAACGAGAAAACAAGAAAAAGAAATTAAAGAAATAAGAACATGCAATGAGGAAACAAGACTCACTCTTAGAAGAAAATGTTCATATATTTAGAGAATCCTAGAAAATCAACAAAAAAGCAACTGAAACAATCAACTAGCAGAGTTGCAGGACAAAAAAAAAATAAACCCAATAAATCATCAATATTTCTATATTTTACCAACAAAACTCATCAGGAAGATGTAAAAAGAGAAATTCAATTCAAAATAACTGCAGACAACATAAATTAATTTGGAGTCTATCTGCCAAGACAAACCCAGGAACTATATGAATGCAATTTACAAATGCCTTTCATACAAATAAAAACAGATCTAAACAACTGGAAAAATATTAATTACACGTGGACAGACCAAGCAAAGATAATAAGAAGCAAATTGCTACCTAAGTTAATGGATCTATTCAGTGCCATGTCAAACTACCAAGAACTATTTTCTAGAGCTAGAATAAGTAAAATTCATCTGGAAGAACACAAAAAGTCAACAATATCAAGAGAATCTTTTTTTTTTTTTCAAAAAGATGAAGGACGATAGCCCAGCTGTACCAGATTTCAAACTGAATTACACAGTGGTGATTATCAAAACAATCTTGCACTGGCTAAGAGATAGAGTGGTGGCTAAGTGGAATAGATTAGGTGTACGCAGTTGTATATTACTATAGTAACCTAGTGTTTGATGAAGCCAAAGATCCAAGTTTTTAGGACACTATTGTTGCTCACTTCAGTTCTGTGAATGTGACCCCTTGGAGTTTTCTCAGCAAAGATACTGGAGCGCTTTGTCATTTCCTTCCCCAGAGGATTAAGGCAAAAAGAAGTTAAATGACTTGCCCAGGGTCACACAGCGAGTGTCTAAGGCCAAATTTTAAAGCAGGTCTTCCTACCTCAAGGCTTAGCTCTCTGTCCACTTAAGTCAGACAGCTTTATCTAAGCTTCTAAAGCAGGAACACATTGTTTGAGAACTGAAAAGAAAAGGAATTTTTTTTTTTAGAAATTAGGCATAGACCGGCGGTTCTCAACCTGTTGGTTATGTTCAATTTGTAACAATGAAAATACATCCTGCATATCAGATAGATTCACAACAGTAGCAAAATTACAGATATGAAGTAGCAACAAAAATAATCTTATGGTTGGGAGTTACCACAACATGAGGAACTATTAAAGAGTCGTGGCATTAGGAAGGTTGAGAACCACTGGCATAGACCAATCTCTTGTACCATATACCAAGATAAGGTCAAAATGAGTACATGATTTAGACATAAAAGGATTGCCCTTTATTGATAAGTATATTAGAGGAGCATGAAAACTTTTCCTGCTAGACCTATGGATAAGAAGAGCTTATGACCAAACCAGAGAGATAGAGGAACACATGAAACATAATGGATAATTTTGATTACATGCAATTATTTTTTCATAAAGCAATAAACCAATGATCCCAATTCAGAAGAAAAGCAGGAAAATAATTTTACAGCAAGTAAAGGTCTACAGCAAGGCCTAATTTCTCCACTACATAGGGAACTGAGTCAAATTCATAAAAATAACAGCCATCCCCCAATTTATAAAAGATAAATGGGATGAACAGGCAGTTTTCAGAAGGAAAAAAAATCAAAGCTATTTATAGTCATATGAAAAAAACTTTTAGATCACTGCTGATTAGAGAAATGTAAATTAAAGCCAATTTGAGGTACCACCTTCTTCATGTCATATTGACTAAGAGGACAGAAGGTGATATGGAAAAATAGGGAAACTAAATGCATTGTTGATGGAGTTGTGAACTTGTCCAGAGAATAATTTCTGGAGAATGATTTCAAACTAAGCCCAAAGGTCTAGAAAATTGTGTGTATCCTTTGAAACAATACTAGTATTAGATTGGTTTCTCAAAGAGATTAAAGAAAAAGGAAAAGAATCTGTTTGTTTAAAAATATTTACATCAGTTCTTTTTTGTAGTGGCATAGACTTGAAAACTGAGGGGATGCAGATCAGTTGGGAGAATGGATGAACAAGTTGTGACATATGATTGTGATGGAATACTATTGTGTTATAAATGACAAGAGTGATTGTTGCAGAAAAATCTGAGAAGTCTCATATAGCTTGACGCAAAATGAAGTGAACAGAATAAGCAGATCACTGTACACAATAATAACAATATTATAATGAGCACCTGTGAAAAACTAAGTTATTCTGATCAATATAATGACTCAAGACAACATGGAAAGAATCAACATGAAAAATGCTTTCTACCTCCAGAGAGGGAACTGATGCACTCTGAGTGCAAATTGAAGGGTACCTTTTTCAGTTTTCTTCTTTCCTTCCTTCCTTCCTTTGCCTTTTTTCTTTATTTCCTTTCTTCCAACATGTCTAATAAGGAAACACATTTTTGCATTATTTCACATATGTAATTAATGTTATGGTTTTTAAAAATATATATTAAATTTACTTATTTTTAATTTTCAACATTTGCTTTTATAAGATTTTGAGTTCTAAATTTCCTCTCCCTACTCTCCTCTCCCCTCCCCAAGATGGCATGCAATCTGATATAGGCTATACATGTACAATCATATTAAACAGATTGTCACTTTAGTCAGGTTGCGAAAGAAGAATCAGAACAAAAGGGGAAAATCTATGGGAAAGCAAAAAGATGAAAACAGTCTGCTTCCATCTGCATTCCGACGCCACAGTTCTTTCTCTGGATGTGGACAGCATTTTCCATCTTGAGTCTTTTGGAATTGTCTCAGGTCATTGCATGGCTGAGAAGAGCTAAGTCTATCAGAGTTGGCCATCACACAATGTTCCTGTTTCTGTGTACAACGTTCATCTGGTTCTGCTCACTTCACTCAACATCAGTTCATGCAAGTCTTTCCAGGTTTTTCTGAAGTCTGCCTGCTCATCATTATATTCCGTTACATTCATATACCACAACTTATTCAACCATTCCCCCAAGTGATAGGCATCCCATCGATTTCCAATTCTCGGTCACCACAAAAAGAGCTGCTACAAATATTTTTTGTGCATGTGGGTCCTTTTCCCTTTTTGAAGAAACCTAGCTACCTAGTTCCCTAGTTGTCCAAAAAGGAAGGCCTTTTGCAAACCTTAATGCTCCATATGAGTTTGAATCACTCTTTAAAAAAAGAAAATGAGAGTGGAGTCTCTCGCCCTCCGCCCTCGGAGCTGGAGCCGCTGCTCGCCTGGCCCTTGTCCTGGTCCTTGTCTTCTTGCCTCGCCTCCGCCCTTTCTGCCTCCCGTAGGCGAGGCCATGGAGGAGCCGGCTGCGGCCACCCAGTCCCCGTCAATCTCGTCCTCCAGGGCCGATGCCGACAGGGCCGCGGCGGGGGACCTGCCCAGGCCTGGGGGGCAACAGCTGCATCTTGTCCTGGGTGGTGCACCACCTCATCTTCTGGCGGGATGTCAAGAAGACTGGCCTTGTCTTTGGCATGATGTTGATCACGCTGCTGTCCCTAGCAGCTTTCAGTGTCATCAGTGTGGCTTCTTACCTCATCTTGGCCCTTCTGTCTGTCATCATCAGCTTTAGGGTCTACAAGTCTGTCATCCAAGTTGTGCAGAAGTCAGAAGAAGGCTATCCATTCAAGGCCTACCTGGATGTGCACATTGCTTTGTCCTCAGAAGCTTTCCATAATTATGTGAATGCTGCTATGGTGCATGTCAACAAGGCTCTCAAGCTCATCATCAGTCTCTTTCTGGTGGAATATCAGGTGGATTTCTTAAAGCTGGCTGTCTTCATGTGGCTGACGACATACTGGGTGTCGTCTTCAATGGGATTACCCTCCTGATTCTCGCTGAACTTCTGGTCTTCAGTGTTCCAATTGTCTATGAAAATTATAAGACGCAGACTGACCATTATGTTGGCATCGCTTGTGATCAGACCAAGGCAGTTGTTGCAAAGATCCAAGCAAAACTGCCCGGCATTGCAAAGAAAAAGGCAGAATAAGAGCTCAGAAACTGGAAATCTGACACTTACTAAAACACCATTTAATAGTTACAACCATTGTTACTCGTACCTATGAAGAAGTATACTCATTGTCAGCTTGAGCCTGCATTCCAAGCTTGTTTTTTTAATTTGGTATTTTTCCCTCCTCATCCTTGCTCTCAGTATCAAGCATGAGAACATTCTGGACTAAAAAGAACTGATGTCTTAGAATCCACCAGAGTAAAAGAAAGACTCACAGATACCTAAACTCAGAGAAAGATATAGAAAGACTATAGTTTAAATGGAGACTGAAGCAAAACTCGTTATCGTTCTCTTTTATCTCTGGTTTTGCTTTTTTTTTTTTCTTTTCCCAGTGATCACTCATTGGTTACAGCCCTTCTATATGACCAAACTATTGTACAATGTGAAAGTATTTGCAGATCCTATACATGATTG
>CM053588.1:267982770-268006183 GCA_028646515.1 Pseudochirops corinnae
TAAAAAAAAAATTAAAAAAAAAAAGAAAGACTCACATTAATAGGCTCAATCCATAGCTAGTTTGGCAGGGGTTGGGGAGGGGGGTGGAAAGAGGGAAGAAGAAGCAAACTCCCTGATTCCCACAGACTGGCCTTTACCAATATCTCATCATTAGCTTATCTTTATTTTTAAATTAAAAGAGAACTGTTTTTATTTTTGGCAAATTATTTTGGGGCATGAGTATGGGCATGAAAGGACTTGGGTCCTTGAAAGGACCTTATTCTCCTGCCCCACTGTGGGAAGGGCCTGCTCTTCTCGTGGCCATATTCTCTCCAGTGGGACCTCTGAAAAGGTCGAGCTTTCAGTCCCATTTAATAACTTAGAAATAGTTCTGATTTTCCCTCTGTCTACTAAGCAAGATACTGGTACTGGAAAGCAAGGACTAGAAGGGAACCTGAGAAGGGATCCTCATCAGCCTGCCGCTCTCTGCTCCCTAAACAGTTAAGGAATGACCATTTGGGGAAATAGACATTTGACTTGGGCCTTTTCTGACACCAGTTCTGAGCTTTAGTCTTGTGTGACTCATTCCTGTGTTGTGCTTTCCTGCCTCTTCCCCACCTTACTTCAAGTTTAATAAGGTTGTACTTTTCCTATTATGAAATAAAAAGTCTGTAACTGCTGTACACTTGTTAGAGAAAAATAATCTGTGCGTGGCCTCCTCAGTTGTAATCCTGTCTCAGGCCAGGGCGGGGGAATGAGCTAAGAGGAACTTGGGAAACATGACCCCCTCTTCCATCTCCCTCTTTGCCCTGTGTTTCCCCTGGGCCGTCCTCACGTACGTTTCTCATCTTTGCCCTAAGGAGCAGTTTGCCTGAGCTGCCCTGAAAACAGCCTCTGACCCCAAAAACAAGGCGTTTCAGTTGGGAGGAGGAATTCAAGCCTTTTTTTTCTTTTCGTCAGAAGAACAAAATGCAGATTCGTTTATGGAAGGACATTTTGTGGTTTACCATGGAGCCTAACCTTGCTTTGAGGGTAAGCTTGCATTTTGGAAGTTAGATATTCTTATTCGGAAGGTTTTCTGGTTTTCTTCATTTTTATGGGGAAAGGGAAGAATGTGTCTTTTCGGCACTTGCCTTGGCCCAAACTGGCCCTCCTGACGTGGTGATGAAGCTGCTATCAGGGGCCTCTAGGGCCAGGGGTTCCGGAGGCAGGGTTGGGGAGGGCCCTAATGGTGCTGAGCGGTGGGGCCTAACTCTGCCGCTGGTGGGAGGACTCTTTAGCACTTCACGGGCTGCCTTTCCTCCCTCCTCACATTTCCTTCTTACAGTAGATTTGGGAAGCTCTTGATTTCCAGGAGTACGTTGGTTGCCGAGTTTATGTGTGAGCTGCCAAAGGAGTTAAGCAGGGAACGTGGAAAATCTGGAGGAAATGCCCCCATTTTTTCTAGGCCCACAACTGCAGCTCAGTAGAAAGTAGCACAGGAAAAGTCCCCCCTTTCTTGCAAAACTCCCTTTTAGAGACTTTAGCCGCGCAGTAGGAAGACTTTGGTGCTGGGAACTTGGAGGCAGCATTACCCATCCCCGTTCACCCTTTCCCTCCACCCTTGTTCCTCTTTGGTTGGTTCGATCAGATGGGTCCTGACGAGACAAGCCTTTCTCCAGCCTCCAGGCCCCTGCTGGTCACTAGGCTTCCCCTGCAAAGGCCTTCTTCCTGCCCTCGGAGCCTCTACGCCTCGAGCTTGTGTCTGCTCCGTTATTACTGCTGTGTTTCAGTCCTTGGATAGATCTTTGTGCCAGGCAGGCTTTGTTGTGGTTGGTGGTGTTTTTAAGGAAAAAAATGTAGACAAAAAAATTACTAATGAAGCCATGTGTGTGCCTGTGTGTGCGTGCAACATAAAATCCAGTAACAGCCCTTCCAAGGAGCCTGGAGAACCTTGGTTTCTGTCAAACTGCGAACTGATGTGGTATTACTAAAGAAAGCGCAATGTCTGTGAAAATAAACAAATAAATGAAATAAAAAAAGAAAAAAGAATGAGAATCGGAGGTTAAAAATCATATGAAAGATTCGAGGAATAGATGATTTTATTTTAGGGACAAAGCATTTTTTTTCTCATGAACAAATCAGTGTTATTGGAGGAGGGACAATATAGAAGGATTTATCTCTGGCGAGGAGAGGAGAGGGTTAGCTTAGTGAGGCCTGAGAGAAGAGCGACCAGAACACCAGAGGCCTTCAAGGAAAGTTATTTTCTCCCTCTGTCTTAGGAGAAAAGGGAGTTAGGATTCTTGTCAGCCAAGTGAGGGAAGGAGTTGGGACCTACTAACACAGAGGGAAATCTCTGCCGATATCTCAGGATAAATCTCCATAGACAGGAAAGGATGCTTCAGGCGTTTTAGAATACATTCTGTTTGGACCAAAAAAAGAAAGAAAGAATGGCTTCTTGAAGCCCATGTTGTGTTTCCTTGACTTTCCTCTAGGGGAGAGGGGATGTTTTGGACTCTTATGGTGAATACCTGGGAAAGGGATAAATGGGAAGGTGAAGGAAAGGGGAACAAATGATGGGAGAGGGGAGAGTGAGTGTGCGTGTAGTCGGTGAGCCGTGCACATGTAGTGGTTCTAAGAGGGTTGTCAGCATCAAGACGTTAGGATCATGTGAATGGAAGGAAGACACACAGTAGGAACTTCTGATTTAAAAGAGGAGCAGAAAGCAACAATATAGTTAATCAAAGAAAACAATCAATAAATATAGCAAAATCACTGGATTGAAATTCTCCAAAAAAAGATTTTATTTCATACAATGAAACATATAAAGCAGAGACACGTGCAGAGATTAAACAAGGCAATATTTGGGGCAGCCAGGTGGTGCAGTGAACGGAGCACTGGCCCTGGAGTCAGGAGGACCTCAGTTCAAATCTGGTCTCAGATGCTTAACGCTTACTGGCCCTGTGACCTTGGGCAAGTCACTTAACCCCAGTTGCCCTCCAAAAAGCAAACACAACAACCACAACCAAACCAAGGCAACGTTAAAGTGTTATTACTTTTTACGTTGCTCTAAAAACAGAGAGGTGCCCTTTGGTTTTCAGATAAAGTGACAATAAAAATTGATAATGTCAAGGGGAACAGTTAGGTTGTGCAGTAAATGAAACACTGGCCCTGGAATCAGGAAGACCTGAGTTCATATTTGACCTCAGACACTTGATACTTACTAGCTGTGTGACCTTGGGCAAGTCACTTAACACTGATTGCCTCCCCCCCCCCCAAAAAAAATTGATAATGTCTAGAGAAACTACATTATCCTTAAACCCATCATTGATGACAAAAAACAAACTCTCTCTCTCTCTCTTTCTGTCTCTCTGTCTCTCTCACCACACATACATTAATTGGCATAGTTTGCAAATTATTAAAGTCAAGTCAGTTAAGTAGTACAAAACTATTCATGGTACTCTAATAATTTTACTATCTCCTCTTGGAACTACATAAATCTGCCAAACTTGTAAAAGAGGGAAAACGTGTTGCTGAGCAGATTATAGGAATTATATTTCTAAATTGGAGTATCAAAACATATACACGTTTATTATCATCTCATGGTACTTCTACACAAATTTGTCATGTTAGAATATAATCCTTACTCCTTGAGAGTAGGCGTTTGCATTTGAATCTCTAGTATCTCTTAGTATATCAATTGTATTGATTGATATACTAAGGCATAAAGGAATCAACACAGAAGTAAAAAGGCAGAAATCATAAACATTGTTTAAATGTTGTACCATAATACAAATAGGAGTTGATTATATATGAGCAGAAGTTACAGACCTAACTGGAGACTTGATGCCATTTTGAATGATGAATGGGTAAAAGAATAAATCATAGAACATAAATATTTATGTTCAATAAAATGTTAACAATGAGATAACATAACAATGTTTCTGGGATGCTGCCAAAGCAGGCCTCAGGCAAAAAAATTTGTCTGGAAAATTATATTAACAGAATAACAAAAGAATAAATAAATGAAATGGGCATGCAATTAGAAAACAAACAAATTAGCAATCCTAAAGCAAGTGCAAATGAAAAACATCTGGAAATTAAAGAATAGAGAAAAACACAAATGAAAAATGTATGGATTTGTTCAAGGAAAACAAGAATTGTTTTTTGAAGAGTCTAATGCAGTTTGCAATTCATTATGTATCCTAATCAAGGGAAAAAAAGAAATATCAAATAACTAAAACAAAAACTAAACAAGATTATTTCACAACAGGAAATAAAAGTAATTATCAGATATTATTGTACAGAATGACGTACTAGCAAATGAATTTACATGAAATACTCAGATTAAAAAAAAAAAAAAGAAATCTTAAAACTTCTCAATCCCAGAAAAATTGAGCAAGTCGTAAGTGAGCAGTTTGGTGGACGGTGAGAATAAGGTATGCCCATGGGGATGAACACATTCTCCAGATAGACTTTCAAGTGAATTCTATTAAGCATTTAAAAAACAACTTATTCTTATGTATGAAAGATTATCTTCAAAAATTGGATAGGTAATCAACAAACTTTTATAAGACAAATATGTACACTAATTGTACAAATGTACTAAGGAACAAGTATGTAATGTCCAAAATTGTACACTAATGAAGGAGAGGCAAAGCCAAGAAAGAGAACCATAGATCATTTAAAATGAACATTGCTTCATATTTTTTAAGTAAAATGCAAACAAGGAGCTTAGAGAAATATATACAAAATAAACATTAAAACCATTTTGTTTCATGTTGGTATTTCAAGGATGGTTCACTTTTATGAAACAATTAGAAAAATTAATCATATTAACAATAGAAAAAACAAAAAAACCATTTCAACAACTGCTGGGAAATACTGTTAACAAGTTATCCATGTCACAACTCTGTGAAAAAGAGGTGGCTAGGTGGTGCAGTGAATAGAGCACCAGCTCTGGAGTCAGGAGGACCTGAGTTCAAATGTGACCTCAGACACTTAACAGTTATTAGTCATGTGATCTTGGGCAAGTCACTTAACTCCAATTACCCTGCTTCCCACCTCCAAAAAGCAAAAAACAAAAACAAAAAAACCCAACAACAACAACAAAAAACAAAACTCTATGAAAAATAGGCCTGAAAGAGCCTATTTTATGTAATAAAATTCACAGGCATATACACACCCAAGAACTGGCATTATTTGCAATGAACACTAGAAACTTCCAAGCAATGATGTCCCTTATTTCCATTACTATTTGACAGTTCTAGAATGTTAGTTTAGGAATAAAAAAAGAGAAAAAAAAATCAAAGGTATAAACACTGGCAAAGAAGAGAAGAAAATGAACCTATTTCTGCCCTCAGAGAACTTTCCTTTTTTTTTTGGTTTCGTTTTGCTTTTGGAAGAAATTATTTTCGTTACCTTTTGTTGAAGTGGAAACAGTCACATCATCTTGTTGCAAGCAGACGATGAATCGTTCTGATCACAGCTTCACTACTTCTCACATATCTTTCTTCTCTGAGAAACACTACTGGCTTTCCCAATAGGTAAAATCTGTTAGATCTTATTGAAAGTTATATGGACTCAGTATCCCACTGCTTGTAGCCCTGTTTAATCAATCAGTGTTGAGGGAGGCTGTGTTGGAGAAGATACCAAATCTGAGGCTTTTCACATTACTTGTTCTTTGTCTTGTGCCCCTCCCTACCTTCAAATGGTCATGTTCTTGATTCCTTAAGGAATAACTAGGATGCAGGGGCTCACTCTCTTCTGCTGAGGCAGACCTATCTGAATTGTCTTAAAGACACCTTTAAAGTGTGTTTTACCTTCTAATAATTTGACATAGCTTTCAGAATCCACAACCATCTTTACCCAATGGTATCTTACCACAATAAGTCCTTAGTGGAGCATTGTTCTATGTGAGATAAAATACAGAGGACTCTTTACATTTGTAAGGATGTGTTGAAAAGAAAATTATTTGTTCAGGTTTTTTTCCTGATTAAGGAGGCAATACTCAGGACAAAGAGAATTAAGAGTTTATTAAAGTATGTCAAGGTAGCAATATATTGATGACAGGGTAGCAGGAATGGCTTCAAGATGGGGCCACCTTTGATTGATAACTTTCATACTGAGAGACAAAGATCATTCAGATAGGTTCATGTCAGCAAAAGGAAATGAGCCATTGTATCTCAGTTCTTCCCCAAGATAACAAGAATGTAACAATTTCCAGGTAGAAAGAGGTAGGGGATGTCTTACTGCAGGAGGAATATCAGATAATACAAAGCTTCAAACTGAGTGATGCCTCTCCCCGCAGTGATTGACAAGCAGCCCTGGGAAAAAGGGGACACTGTGTCAACATAACTTTCAGTAATTCTCCCATTTGGTGCAAATCACATATATGGAAATGACTGAACAACAAAAAATGTATGGTTCAGTCACACATTCAGTCTTCACCTTTACCCTCAACTCATCATCCTCATCATCCTCTGTTGCTGCACTAAATCAATTTGAGCAGGCAGTAATGACTATAAACTAGGGAACCTAAACTCACAACAGGAAATACATATACCATGGATCACAAATCATAATCTCTTGTTTCCATCAACGTCATAAAGTTGAATAAAGTTAGATGCACGGTGTCATGATTTCATGTGTCCCCCAAGGAGACACACCTTGTTAAATAGGCCATATATATAAACTAAGGCATATTAACAGGTCAAGCCATTTAAAGTACACCATACACTAATTTTAGAAGAGAGATGTATGTACGGTGATGTCACCAAGAAAAGACAAGAAACATAAATGCCATGAAACAAGAAAGACAAAAGCATTGCGACAATGATCGTCAATATCAGATAACATCAATCCTCCCTGCAACCCATTTATGGACGTGTTTATTTCACAAACTTCTTTACTGTTGTTAAATTATTCCCCTATTATTCGGAAAGAATGAGAAGCTTCCTGGATTTAATCTTATACACATGGTGGTTCAGGCACTAGTTTACTCACTCTGTGGAATGACTACAAATTCAGATAAAAAATAGTAAAAATCTTTCTCACTTGCAGCTTATTATAGTCATTCAGATCTTAGTATTAATTTAGCAACTATTAGTTTCAGTATTCCAATGACAAACTTCCAGTGTTTGCCTGACCCAATGATAGAAATTTGCTATGAGAGAAAAGAGCAGAAACATAGTTTTAACGCTATCAAAGCTGATCCTTCAGATTCAACTCCTAAGGTCACAGAATGATTCAACACAGGTATACCAAGATAAAGCCTCCTTAGCTCTGTTTGATTTCAGCTAAGAGTCATAGTTGAGCTTCTGGAAAAGGCAATCATACAAAGTCCCACTTCCTTAACAGGGCACCAAAACCAGACTCAGGATTTAACCTGGTGGGGAATATTCCTGTTCAAAAAGGAAATGGCACCATGGGGAAACTTAAGTCAAGAGGATCCTACTTTTGACAATACCAAAACCATCTTCAGTCTTTCTCAGACATAGACATCCAGCTTGTAATAGTTCCCAGATAGCACCCCTACTGGGTACACGTGGCATCCCCCTGGAATGGTGGTCGATTGGCCTCATAACAATGCAGACAATCATACCTAAAATCAAAACTTAGAATGATATCAGATTACAGTCCTATAAGACATTACCTCAAACAGCAAGTTTCATCAAACACTGCTTAGGGCTAAGCTATCATTATTTCTCTCATGATGTTACTCTAGACAAACAGATATCCTTCTCTTAAGATATTGTATATTCACCCTTTAAAGCAAAAATAAATCCTTAAGAGTAGAATTTGTTAATATTCAAGTTGGTTTGAGATACAATTTCAATATAAACCATTCCAGGTATAACTTCATAAGCTCCACAAATGATAGCCAAATGAACTTAGATGAAACCCACTCTACATTATAAGCAGGCTTGAAAATTTCAGCCACATTTTGTGCAAGGAGTGTTTATAATGAGGGTATTCCATTTACTTAGTAAACTAATTCATTGTTTAGGAATTTTACAGCACAGCAAGCTTTTTCACAGAGTTGCTAAGAGTTTGTGAACAGATGGTCCAAATAAACCTTGTAAGTTTGTAAGAAAGATTTTACAAGGTCTTTTCTTTGTATCTTTTCCCACAGAGTAATCAATTATCAACTTTCCTTTTTTAAAATATACCCATGTAAATACTCAATAGCTTTTAACATTATGACAATAACCCCTGATAACTTAATTAGCAATTTCATATTTTTGATAACTGATAGACAAATAATTTTAGCTGAAACTTCTCTGTGCTATAGACAGACCAAGAAGTTTCCAGTTTCTTAAGTTTCAGTACTTCAGAATATTACAACACGTTACTATGACCAATGAAAATATCAGTTTTCAAACATTTTCTCACCTTTTAACAGTTCATTTCATCATCTATCAACATCCAGATTATGAGAGATTGCTTTTTCAGCAGCATATTTGATACAATAGTTTACCAAATTTCATAACATAAGAAAATTTAGAAGTATAATGAAAATATAAACAATATTATAGATTTAAAATGAAAAACAAAACCTATTACCAATCAGGTGACCTCAGTTCAGTTGAATGCATTTCCAAATCACCTGACACAGAAAATCATCTTATTACCTTTGGAATTTCTAAACCTGGCATAAAGTTATTTAAATAGTAACAAGGTTTAATATTTATACACTGTGCTTAGCATTTTACAATCATGTGGTCCAACGACCCTGGGAGGTGGGTGCTATTATTTCATTTTCCCCTGTACAGATCAGGAAACTGAAGTAAATAGGTGAAGTCACATAGGTAATTTCTGAGACTAGAGTTTTTGACTCAGATTTTCCTGATCCATTAATTTTCTAGCTTTTTCATACTTTAGCACCAAAAAGGAAATATATTTATGCATCACATTCTGATTTGGCCACATTCTGATTTATTTTCAGCACAAATTTCAACCAAATCAAATATGAATTTATAATCACTAAAGATAATATTTCGATCTCAGTTTATCCAAGGGCCATTTAGTGTTAACACTTTAAAAAAAAAAAAAGAACCCATTGAGGCAGCTATGGGTGCAGTGAATAGAGCACTGTCCCTAGCCAAAGTCAGGAAGACCTGAGTTCAAATCCGGCCTCGGACACTTTATACTTACTAGCCATGTGACCTTGTGCAAGTCACTTAACCCCAACTGCCCCTCCAAAAAAAAGCAAAAAAGAAAACCCATTATCAAACTCAATTTTGAAGATATATGGTAGCATTCTCAGTTCCCCATAACATTTTTCCCTATTTTTTTTCAAACCACCCAAAGAGCATGATGAATTTCTTTTCTGTCCATGAAATAATCCTCACCTTCTCTTGCCCGTCCTGGAAGCTTTTCAGATAAGGTGATCTCATTACCCACCTGTCCCCTGTGACACGGAATTCATGACACTGTTGATCTTTTGTCTCCATAGTGTTTATTTTCCCCCTTATCTTAGGTTAACGGGTATCAGGGGTAAGATAATCCAGTCATGGCCATTTTGAGCTTGAAAAAGTCAGAAGAGTGACCAGAAGGTGAGCAATGAGAGTATATGGCAGCATCTTCTGGTAGCTATAAAAGCTGAGCTCCATCAGGAGTCAGTTCTGAGGATTGTCCTGTTTCATCCAGTCCAGCAAGGGATTAACCTGGTAGCCAAAATACCATATTCCTCAAGTGAAAGGGGTGATTTCTTCTATTGGCTACTCTACATCCAGAAGTGAACTTAGCAGGGAAAATGTCTAACAACTCTCTTCAGGAAGTGATGTTGTGGGAGATAGTGTGCTTTTCAGGTTAGAGGATTTTTGTGCTTATGTCTTTCCTATATCTTATTAATAAAAATATCCCTTTGTAAAAGCTAACCAAATTATCTATGATATTGAAGAAATTACTAGCCATCATGATATTGGGAAAATATCAACTGGCAAAGGCATTTGGGTTAAAACACTGGATGGGAACCCATGAGCAATGGCACTAGAAAGATACTTCCTCATAGATACCCCTAATACCTCAAAGGGAAGAGTAGTAGTCACACTCTTGGGGATCTGACCTGCCAGTGCCAGTAGTGGTTAGGATAGTAAGTCCAGAGTTTATGTATTAAACATTTAAAGCATCACCATCCATACGGAGTTAAAATGAAGGCTTAGAGTAAAATTTAGTATTATGCCTCAAGTCAATCCAAAATGGCAGGAGTTGCAACCATAATAAAACAAGACAACAGTAAAAACGGAGATGATTAAGAGACATAAGCAGGAGAATTGCATTATACTTAGTTTCATTTTCTCTGGTGCATTATCAATATTACATGTGAATATGTGTGTTTGTATATATATGCACATGCCAGCTGGCATATAAAATAAGTATGTATATATACATATATATATATATATATACACACACACATACACATGTATACACATACATAGAATATTTGTAACTATGTATGTGTGCATATATGTATATATAAATATATATGATGACATTATGTATGTACTTAAAAAAAAAGTTAACAGAAATAGTAATGTCCAGATATTAAAAGAATAATTGAGAGACTTGAACCTGTTTCTTATGTAGACACATCTTAGAGACAAAGAGGAAAGAAGTTAAAGATCCAAAAAGAATAAAGAACATTAGCAGAAAATATGGTAGACCTGTGGCTGTTGCTGAATGTGAATCATAAAGAGTCTATCTATCTATGTATCTATGTATCTATCTATGTATCTATATATGTATCTATCTAATCTATCAGTTTCACGTGGTATCTTTATAAAAAATTGACCATGTACTGACTTATACAAAAGCAGAAAGGCACAAATATTAAACACATTCTTCCTATATCCTAATGTATTAAATTACTCTAACCAATAAGGGAAATATGATGAGAAGATTTAGATTTACACGGAGACTAAATGTAATCTTCTAGAATGAGTGAGGAATCCTGGGAAGATGGCACAGTAAGAGGTAATCAAGGACTCCACTCCCCTACTTACTGCTTTAAATCAATAAGAAAGTTGTATAACAATGCAAAAAAAAGCACCAAAAAAAGAGGGTGGATGCAACAAATCACCACAAAGGAGGAGTGACTGCTCAGCAGTTCACGTGAGGATGATCTGGTTGGGTTTTAGAAGATTGCTCAATATGAGTTGACAGTGTGATGTGGTGTCCAGAGGAGTGAGGGTGAACTTAGCCATCATTCAGAAAGTCATAACATCCAGGAGTAGTGAGATAACATTTTCTGCTGTATTTTTACCATAATCAGCCCACATCTGGTGTATTGTTTTCTGTTTTAGGTGCTACTTTAAGGCAGCAACAAGCTACTGAGAATTCAGAGGAGTGCATTCAGGATGGTGGAGAGTCTTGAGATCATGTCATATGACAATGGGCTGAAGAAACTCAGCCAATCTCTTGAGAAGACTGTCCCCAAAATTGTTCATTCTTTTCTGTAATAGTCAACCTTTCTGTATCTAGTGGTTACTTCCCTACTGATTACAAACATATACTATATCATGTTGTTCACTCACTAAACTTTGAATTCACTTAGCCCTCCAGTTTATTATGTCATCTTTCCTGGATTTCTCACTTATTCTGTAGGATTCTCATTATTTAGTCTTTGCTATTGATTAGGATTTAAATATGTAAAGTAATCCGCGATGGGGGTGGGGAAACCACAGCTTGGTATCTCTCCTAGCTATCATCCTATATACTTCTTATCTTTTTTTAGACAGTCTAGAAAAAAAAAATCCATCATTTATTGTCTATTCTTCTAACAGTCACTTTTAAGCTCTTTACGGTGTGATTTAACAATCTCATAAATAATCTGAAACCTCTCTTCAAAATTACCAATATTTTCTTTCTTGAAATTCAGTCTTTAAATTTTCAGTTCTGAATTTGTTCTTTCCCCTTCCTCTCTTCTACCCATTGGAGGGAAAAAAAAACAAGAAAAACAAAACTTGCTACAAATAAGTATAGTCAAGCAAAACATTTCCACGTTTTTGTTATTCAGTCATGTCAGCTGTTTGTGACTCCATGGACTCCAACATACCAATTCTGATGATCATGGATTTTCTTGGCAAGTATGCTGTAGTGGTTTGCCATTTTCTTCACCAGCGGATGAAAGCAAACAAAGGTTAAGTGACTTTCCCAGAGTCACACAGCTAGTAAATGTCTGAGACCAGATTTGTACTCATATCTCCCTGACTCCAGGTCCAGTGCTCTTATCTACTGAGTCCTCTAGGTACCCTGATTGCCACATTAGCCATGTCCAAACAATTTTTCAGTTAGCACTCTGAGTCCATCACCTCTTTGTCTGGGGGGTGGTTAACATGTTCCATCATGAGTCCTCTGGAACTGTGGTTATTTCCATTGTGTTGATCAGATTTCATAAGTCTAACAAAGTTGTTTGTCTTTACAGTATTGTTATTGTGTAAGTTGTTCTCTGGGTTCTACTCATTGACTTTGCATCATTTCATAAATGTCTTTTTAGGTTTTTCTGTAATCATACCCTTCATCATTTTTCTTTGTTTTTTTTTTTCCTTTTTTAAAATTTTTTGTTCCACTTCTGCTACCTTTTCAGAGGTGTTTGTGTATTGCACTCAATTCTTTCTTCTCAGTGAGATTTTCCTTGTCATCACTGGTTTTCTCTTTGATTACTTTGATGTTCTTCTCATGATGTACTTTCTCTTCCAGAGTTGTTTTTCTTGCTATTTCTAGTTTTTTTATTTCATTTTGTCTGGTTGTCCAGAGACGTGCCAGAATCTAACCAGTATGATGTACGGATTTCTTTCCATAGGTGTTTTTGTTTCAGTGATGTCTTCTCTATTAATAATCTTTTCATTTTCAATGAAGTAGTCAAGGGCAAGAAGGGAGAAAGAGCCTGAGTTGGTTCCTCCAGGGCCCACCTATGAGGGAGCAGAGGGAGTGTCACAGTGATGCTGCTCCATTTCAGAGTGGTGATGCCTCCCAATGTGGGTCATGGCCACCCCAAATTCCTGCTAGTGGACTCCTGACCTGAGCTAGGGAGCTGGGAACTTCAGAAGGCCACGCCCATGGTGGGGGCACCCAGAATGAAGGAGCCCAGGGAGAGAAGGACTCTGGGAAGAAGTTGACACAGAGGATCTGGCACCTTGATCATTTCCCCTGTCCATAGTTTACTACACTAGAGACTTCAGGGAATATTCCCTTTGGGTGAGATCTGGGTCTTTCTCTGTGTCTCTGTCTCTTTCCCTGTTGGCCTGAATTACCTTCCAGTTGGAGAATTCATTTTTTTCTGCATTTTCTGATATAGTCTCATCTATTTACCTCAACTTATTTGTCTTTGCTAGTGGAAAAGATATATAATTCTGTACATTTGCTTTTGTGATCATTATTAAACTGGAATTTGATGAAAAAGGAACCAAGCAAGTGATGTGCTGATAAATGTTTAACAACTGACTCTCAGATAAAAATCGTGTCCATGGCACACTTTTGAGTTTAATCTAAATCATTATGTTTTCTACAACAAAATAATAGGTGTAAATGTTCTCACTGAAAACTTAACTCTTGCCTCTCATATTCTAATATAAGCAGGTATCTGTACAGTTTTGGAGTCAAGTCTTGGATATATGACATAGGGCACCCTTTTCCCATCAAAGGACAGAGAACAGGAGGCCAGCTTGAACTTTAAAATCATTTTCCCTAACTTAATGATATGCAACCTTACTTTCTGAAGGAAAGCAGAGGTGACAATCTCTGCCCTCAACCCCGTGCTTCCCTCTTGGAAGGCATCAAAATATCCTTTGGAGAAGGGTGGGATTAAGGGAGTCTATCATATTTGTCCTTCCCTGTGGCCCACATCTAAATGGAATCAATTGGAAAATTTTCATTGTGAGCACTTATATCTTGAAAATAAGCAAATGCTACAAATTAGGGCTTTATTATGTTGTTGATTCTTTAAACTGTTAAAAATTATATTCAGTTTCAAATTCTTTCCTTCAATCTTTTCCTTTTCAATCCTTTGACACTACAAAAAGAACTGCTATAAGCATTTTTGTATAAGTGGGTCCTTTCCTTTTTCCTTTGATCTCTTTGGGATACAGACTCAGTGGTATTGTTGTGCCAAAGAATGTGGAGAATTTAGTAGACCTTTGAATATAGGTAGAAATTGTTCTCCATCTCCTTCAGAATTTATCATTTTCCTTTTCTGCCATGCTAAACGATCTGAAAGGCATGAAGTGGTACCTCAGAATTGTTTTAATTTGCATTTCTCTAATGATTAGTGAGTTAGAGCATTATTTCATATGATTATTAATAGCTTTGATTTTTTTTTTCTTCTGGAAACTGCCTGTTCACTTCCTTTGACCATTTATCAATTGGAGAATAGAACGGTTCTTAAGTTTATAAATTTGGGTTAGTTCTTAATATATTTGAGAAATGAGACCTTTATCCAAGAAATTTTCCTCCCAGTTTCATTCTTTCTTTCTAGATTTGGCTGCATTGATTTTGTTGTGCAAAAGCTTTTTAAATTGCATACAATCAAATTATTCATTTTGCTTCCTGGGATCATCTCAATTTCTTGTTTTGTCATGAACTCTTCCCTTATCTATGTTGCTCTATGCCCCTTTCTGCCAGAAAGCTTTCCAGTTTTCCCAGGAATTTTTGGGCAAATGGGGAGTTCTAGCTTGGTTTGTGTTTATCAAACACCAAGTTATTTTGGTCATTTCCTTCTGTATATTATGTCCCTGATCTGTTCCACTGACCAGTTACTCATTTCTCGTTCAATAACAGATTGTTTTTATGATTACCACTTTGTAGTAAATTTTGCAATCTAGTACTGCTAGTCTGCTTTCCTTCATTTTATTTTTCATTGAGTCCCTTGATTCTTAACTTTTTATTCCTCCACAAGATTTTTTCATTATTTTTAAGGCTCTATAAAAGTTATTTGGTAGTTTGATTCATATGGTAGTAAATAATGAAATTACTTTAGATAGTGTTATCATTTTAAATATACTGGCTTGGCCTTCCCATGAGCAATTAATATTTCTCTGGGGTAAATTCATCAGCCACTATACAACCCTGTCTCTTAAATCCAATTTATGCACAAATCAAAAGACATCACTCATACCATTTTACCATTTTTATTTATCTCAAAGTCCAGTGGTAACAGGTAAGGGACAAAGCAGTAGGTGCAGATAAACCAGGAGTTATAATCACAAGCCTGCATACAGGTGGCCTAGGTCATATGGTTATCTTCTCACTGGAAGCAGTAGTGGGATTAGGTAAGACACCTGGGTGTCTGAGAAGCCGTTTTTAAGGAATACTGCTCACCTCCTGGTGTAATTAAGGGGCCAGAAAAAGTGCTCTGAAAATTGTCTGCTTCACCCAAACCTGGCCTGCTTACTGAAACAGATGGAGATCCCACTCTATGTTCAAAACACACACAAAAAAACTACTTAATCTTTTGCAAAGAATATCATTTGTACATGAAATGTGCATACATTTATGGACAGCATGAAACCCAGTACACCTGAGAGATGAACAGCTTTTGTTGCAAGAGAACTCAGTAGGTTTCAAATCCAATGAGTGAAACAAGGCTGGGAAGGGAAGACCATCTTCTCAAGGCCAGCTTCATACATGCTTTTCTGGAATGGCTGGAGTGATGGCATGAAGGTGGCATAGATTTTGCAACAGAAACTAATCTAATAAACTTGTATGCCTATCCAAAGGTGTGAATGACACACTCATGGTAATGGTATTGCCACTTGTACGAAAGTGCTACACCACCATCATCACTGCATATATATACTCCCACCATGATGAACAAATAGTATTTTCTCTATAGCCTGAGTCCCATCTTGTTGGGCATGTATCAGGCAGCAACAGGGACTATTTGTGAAGTTCTATGGCCCTGTTCAGATATAGAGAGAGTGAAACAAAAGATTGCCCAAGTACTAAGGTAAAAGTTAGAGGGATGAGTTTGTCATACTTGCCAAGGCAAGTTCTCAGATTCTGGACACAGGAAGGAATGATTGACTGAAGCCAACAGTTGAGGGGATATGAAGCTAAACAACATGAGCTATGGAATCTTATTTTCTTCATGCTAGGATTACTGGAAAAATCCAGCTAGACTTAAAGGCAAGAAGCAGGAAGTCAACTCAGTCATAGTACCAGAAGGCAGTAGAGTTGCATATATAGGTCTAAATTCAGGTAACTTCCCAAAAGAAGATATCTTTTTAGTATGACATACAAGGATTTCTGAAGTCTACTATTCCATTCAGTGAGAATTATTTTAGAAAGAGTTGGATGTGAACCTCCTTTAAGTGAATCTACTCTTTCCCCTCCAGGTGTATGCCTACTTTATAATTCTACGATCCTCCAAAATTCTTCTCCTCCTACCCCTATCTGTTATTTTTCTTTGGCTTTCCTGGGATGGAACAATGTAGCTCAAATTTTCATTTATTTAAATACCTATTTGGCTTTCTATATTTTTATGTTCATTTTCAGAAGAAATTGGTTTCTCTAAGATGCTACTCTGTGTGTATGTGTTCTCTGTGTGTGTCTGTGTGCATGTATGTGTGTGTGCATGTACATGGATGCATTAGGGGAAAAAAATGAGTAGCTAAGCTGGAATCTGTGAGAAACTATGCCAATGAAGAGAAGGAAAACCTCTTTAAATTGTTGTGGTATTACTTTTTGACACTCAAATAAACCAAATAAGTTCAATGAGGAGAATATTAAAACTCTGCCCTGAGTAGGGAAAAGAAGGAATGAATTGAGACCAATGATCTCACGTGCATTTACAACAATGCTTCAATGGTCTTTATTTTCTCTTTTTCTTTTCTTTATTATTTCTTTTCCTTTTTTTCTTTTTGTTTGTTTTTAGTGACTGTACTAATCAGTCAGAATGACTTCCAGAAGAAGAAGGCCAATCTATAGTCAACCACTCTGCACCAATGCTGAAAATACCCAAGGACCACACATAAAACAGTAGCATGAGTACAGATTAGCAGAGTTTTCCAAAAAAGAAGCAATTTTTAAATGCAAAAAAGAGCACAGATAGAAGCCCAGAAGGAAACACAGGCTGACAGAAAAGCTTTGAAAAATCATACATTTAGCTTAATACGTTGTTAAAAGGAAAAGCGAGCCTTACACATGAGAGGTTTGCTGCTCCATGGACTATCCTCTTGTTTTGGTTTTCCTATGAATATGACAATGTTGATTTTATTTCATGTCTCTTTTGTTGAGAATTAAAAAAAATAAAATATGAATTCATCACCTACAACGTACCCTACCTATACTAGGCATTGACAACAGGAAAAGTGAAGCTGAACAATTGAATCACATGAATGGACTCTCTCTATTCAGGGGCAAACATACAATGTCAAGAAAGCATGTAAAAAGCATGTAAAACTGCTTCCCTTTGCTCATATCTAGAATGCAAGCAGATTTGACTAGATGTGATTGAAGTTCCATTCTCTGCCTTTTTCCAAAGGTCATAATAAACTTGAAACTCTTGATCATAATTCAATTAATAAATTGCATCTGTTAATATATCATTGTTTTACTTAAGTTTATTTGAATTGAGCAAGGTCAAAATATGTCACAAAAATTCATAAGCAGCTGCTTATTAATTCAAATGACCCCCATATTCTTTGGAATCCTCGGTTCCTCCTTCTTCACAGGGAGATGGACTGTAGAAGACTCTTGATCAATGAATACTCTTGCTTATGCTTCCTGAAGGTCCCATAGCTAAACAATGAGAGGCTATGATGTAGATCTTTATTTTTGGAGTGAAGCCCTGGAAGAAGGGAAATACTGTCAGCAGTGGCAATTTCCATAATGACTGCTTCCTTTCTCAGTCCTCACCACCAGCCCAACTAGACTACATGGAGAAACAGAGGACTGAAGGAAGCCGTGGGATCAAGCAGGTATGATGATATGTGGTCTCAATTTTGTTGTGATTCCTAACATGTAACAGTCCTCAGAAATCACATAATTTGTATAGCTCCCCTGGGGTAGAAAAATGTACTTATCCATGAATTCATATACCCAACCTTGCAAGAGTTTAGCTGACAACCACTGGCCCAGCATTGGTGGCCACAAAGACCATAGGAACTGTAGGTGTTCCCAGCTTGAGAGAAGAAACAAACAGGAGATCATAACTAAGACAGGAATGTTGAAGGTTTTCACCGACATCTGAAGATGAGAGAGAATGAGAAGGGGCAGGTGGCAGTTTTCCTTGGCAGTTGGTGGTCTTTATCCCTATACCACATCCACTGAAAAGATTTTTAAAATTTGGTTTAAGAATAAATCTATCATATTTAATATTATTCCTCACAAACCCTTGCATTTTGCCCTGTCCCCATGTCTCCTAGAGTTCCATTGTTTGTAGCATGAGGGTACAATGGAGGCTACACAGAAAGAGTATACTTTCCTAATACTAGCCTGCAAGGGTACTAATCCACCTGCCCCCTCTCCCCAGCATTTGGACCAGACTCTGGGAATGCCATTTTCTCGATTAATACTCTATTCCAGTATGATGTAACTGTATCTAACATTTAAAATGTAGCACATATAGACCCAGTTGTTAGATTGTGTATTTGGTTATATCTCTCCAAGGGGAGATATCTGTCTTGGGGACCCTGAACGATCGCATGCCTTTCCAATGCTATTGGCAAAAACCTACCTTCCTCTGAGTTCTCCCTAGTACCATTTAAATAATTAACAGAAGTATAACACCATCTACCACCTTGAACTGGGGATATAGTCTCCCTTCTACCACCTGAGTCCCTGGAAAGAAGGGACTTAACCTTAAGGTGGTTATAGAAAAGCATTTATTCAACCATGTTCACTCCCAATGCAGCAGAGTTGGTACATGAGGTCACTTTCTTGCTTCCAGAAACTACAAAGTGCTATCCATCCACTGCTAGGTTGGTGTGAGTAAGTGACTTGGGGGACTTTTTTCCTTTCCAGTTTTGGCTACTCACAATTTTTTTGCATGGACTACACTATGCTATAAGAGTAGACTAAGACTGGATGACCACTTAATTTTGGGTTTCTGAACTTCAATAAGACTAAAGCTGATCAGCTAACTGCACTGTATAGCAACAATTGGGCGAACCTGGAAATAGCCAAGGATGGGAAAAAAAGACAGATGAAAGCTTGTTTGTGGGTCAGTATTGGGACTGTGTCCATGAGTTACCACTGCACTTCATGCCTGGGTGAAATAGAGATACCCACTCCCAAAGAAACAGCAATAGCAAAACACACACACATATTATAATATTCAATCTACAAATAACTCTGAGCATTTCCAAATGAAAACATTCTCTTCTGCACTTTCACAGTATGGCAGTGAGCATCTTATGTTCACTACATTATGCCATTTCACTATGTTCTTTAAGAATAAAGATATCTGTGTTTTGTATTCCATTTATTTGTGTGCCAGAAAGTGCATATTTACTCAGTGGCTGTCGCTGGAGTTGTTTTTGTGCCCCAGTATAAATCTCAAGTCAAGACATTAGTTGGTCTTCTGCATCCTCTCTCCGCCCCTTTTCTCTCCTCTTTTCCTCTTCTTTCCTTTCTTTCCCTCTCTTCCTCTCTTTCTTCTTCTCCTTCCCTCCCTTCTCTCCTCTCCTCTCCTCTCCTCTCTTCTCTCCTATTATTTACTTTCCTTCCCCTTACTCTCTCCTCTAATCTCCTCTGCTCCTTTCCCCTCTCCTTTTACTCCCCTTTCTCCCTTTCTCCACTGCCCCTTCATCCTCTCCCTTTTTTTCATTTCTTTCCTTCTCTCCTCATTTCAACCCTTCTTGACTAGGTGGAAATTGTATTTTGGGGACAGTTAGGGGGCACAGTGAACAAAGCACTGACCCTGGAGTCAGGAGGACCTGAGTTCAAATTCAGCCTCAGCCATTTGACAGTAAACTAGCTGTGTGACTTTGGGCAAGTCACTTAACCTCAATTGCCTTGCCTTCTCTCCTCCAAACAAACAAACATATAAAAAAGAAATTTTATTTTCTCTGTAGCCTGAGGCTTATTTTCAAGGTATACTTGCAAGGCAGGATTCCAATTCTAAAGTCTTTTATAAATACAGGAGAAAGCAAGATTTAACAAGGAGAAAATGAAAAAGTGCTCATTATTAAGGTACAAGTTAGAGGAATGGGTTACAATTGCCAAAGCAAGCTCTTAAGTTCTGGTAATAATATGGAATGATTGCGTAAAACCAACTGCCAAGGAGATATGATGCTAAACATCGTTACCTATAGATACATAGGATCTTATTTACTTCATGGAATGGATTGCTGGGAGGCTGCTACTAGACTGGAAGACAAGAAGCAGAGAGTCAGGTCAGTCATCATATCTGAGGGCAGAAGAATTGTATGTAAGTCTAAACTCAGATATTTCACAAGAGAAGATATCTTTGTAGCAGTATGACATAGAGGACTCTCTGAAAAGAAGTCTTCTACCCCAGGAAGTAGAAATCATTAGCAAGAGGCAGATGTGCACTTTCTTTACAGATAATGTCTTTTCTTCTATTGGAAGAGATATACATTCCAGATCAACATTTACAACATTATAAGCCTATGATCCTCTGAAATAATTCCCCACAACCCACCCCTATTTTTCCTTTTTCTTTTTTTTGATTTTTATGGGATGAGCAATCATAGGTTAGTTTTCATTTTTCATAAATATCTTCTTTGTTCTATATTTTCACTGTGATGCGTTCTCAGAAGAAATTGGCTTCTCCAAGATAACACAGTGTGTGTGTGTGTGTGTGTGTGTGTGTGTGTGTGTGTATACATTAGGGGGAAATTATAGTAGATCAGCTAAAAGCTTTGGTAAACTATATCAGTGTAGAAAAGGAAATGATCTCTAAGTTGCTGCAGTACCAGTTTGGGACACTTGAAGCAACCAAGCAGATACAGTTTGGACTGTATTGTTAAACTCCCTTATCTCCAGCAGGGAAAAGAAAGAATGAATTGGAACCAATGACTTCTTTTGAATTAAAAATTGTTTCAATGTTCTTTCTTTTCTTTTCTTTCATTTCTTTTTTTCTCTGTTTTTTTTCTTGACAACTCTGCTAATCAGTCAGAATGACTTCCAGAAGAACGCCAATCTATAGTCAACCACTCCACACCAATACTGAAAATACCCAAAGAAAAAACTATGAAATGAGTAGAGATTAGCAGTTTTTTCAAAAAATGGGTCATTTTTAAATGCACAAAAGAGCCCAGAAGGAAATATAGGCTAACAGAAAAGCTTTGAAAAGGCAAACATTTAACTTAATATATTGTTAAAAGGAAAAGCAAACCTTACGTAAGAGGGACTTGCTGTTTTATGGACTATTCTTGTACCAGTGACCTTGTCTAAACTCCAAATCAAATAATGGAAGAAAGAGATTTGTTATGGCCTTTTTCATATCCATTTCCTATCCAAAGGGCAAGCATTCTTACATAGAGTCATGTTAGAGTGTTTGGGAGCAACGCCCAAATGAAAGACTCTGAGTACATCTTTTTTTTTTTTCCCTGAATGTGAGTGATCTTGCCAAACTCACAAAGAAAATAATGGAATCTTGGAGAGATTATTTTTCCTTTTCATAATTTTATTTTTGTTTTTTGCTTTTTGGAGGGGGGAAGGTAGGGCAATTGGCATTAGGTTACTTGCCCACGGTCACATGGCTAGTTTTTGTGTTAAGTGTCTGAAGCCAGATTGAACTCAGATTCTTCTGACTCCAGGGTCAGTGCTCTATTCACTGTGCCACCTAGCCACCCCTCCCTTTTTTTCATTTTAGGAAATTACACACACACACATATACACAGACACATCAGTTATTTCTTTGCCAAGTATCATAGTTGCCTATAAGCATATAATGATTTACTTGTCAGTTGCACATTTTCACATAATAATGACAAATTGTCTTAAAATCATGTAGCAGCTATTCACATAGGTATGCAATGTAATATTTCACCTCATTGTTATTATGAAGATGGTGATGTAAGGTATTAATTTGGAATGTTTAGGCAATAAGGTATTGATAATAAGGAAATTTCTTATGTAACTTCTTATGCAACTAAAACTTATTTCCAGGGGGGTGGAGCCAAAATGGCAGTGTAGGAGCAGCAAGGTACCGCAGCTCTCACATAGCCACCTCAAATACCCATAAAATATGACTCTAAACAAATTTTAGGGCTCTAAAACTCACACAAATACACTTCCCGCTGAAGGCAGCTCGGCTCAAAGGGATCATCTCAGCACTGGGAACAGAAACCAGCCCAGCCTGAAACTGTGGCTTGGCCCAGGCAGCCAGCTGGAGCTTCAGTGGAGTGGATCAACAGCAGCTGTGGCAGTTTCCAGAATTATCAAGTCATAAGAAACAAGGACTAAGTGAAGGGTCAGTGTCACTCAGCTAAACTTGGGGGAGAAAAGCAGTCCGGCTGCACTGCCTCCAGGGCAAGGAAGCTGCAGGCAGCCCTGCAGCCGCCTCCATGTGGCTGATTCAGAGCTCCCAGCCTGCAGACTGCAGGGGGGCCAAGCAATCGTTCAGAGGCCAAGTGATCTTGGATCGAGCGGCCTGGATCCAGATCGTGGTCTTGGGTGGTGGTCCTGGGTTTTCAGTGAGCCAAAGCTGGTGGGGACTGCAAAAAAACAACAGCCCCCTAATACCTCCGGCAGTGGGACAGAGCTTTCCCCTCTGGAAGCAGAGTTCCCCAGAGCTAAAAAATCATTGACTGACCAATAACAGCAGGCAAAGGAAGCAAAATAAGAACAGCAACCAAACTCTAGATCCTTTCTTTGGGGACAAGAAGGATCAAAGCATGGAATGGGAGGAAGACAACACAGTCAGAACTTCCGCACCAAAAGCTTCCAGGAAACATGAAGACTGCCTGAAAGCCACAAATCAGCTTAAGAAGGATTTTGGAAACCAAATGAGAGAAGTGGAGGAAAAATTGGGAAGAGAAATAAGAATAATGTAAGAAAATCATGAAAGGAGAGTCAATAACCTGACTTAAGAAAATAACGCTTTAAAAATAGATTAACTATAATGGCAAAAGAGGCCCAAAAAGCCAGTGAGGAGAAGAACACCTTAAACAGTCAAATTTGTCAAATGGAAAAAGAATCTCAAAAGCTCTCTGAAGAGAATAATTTCTTCAGAATTAGAGTGGAGCAAATGGAAGCAAATGACTTTATGAGAAATCAAGGTTCTATTAAACAGATCCAAACAAATGAAAAAATAGAAGGCACTGTGAAATCTCTCCTTGAAAAAACCACTGACCTGGAAAACAGGTCTAGGAAAGACAATTTAAAAATTATTGGACTACCTCAAAGCCATGATCAAAAAAAGAACTTAGAAAGCATCCTTCAAGAAATTCTCAAGGAAAATTGTCCTGATATTTTAGGACCAAAGGGCAAAATAGAACTTGAAAGAATTCACCAATTACCTCTTGAAAAAGATCCCCAAAAG
>CM053588.1:268006683-268042434 GCA_028646515.1 Pseudochirops corinnae
AGCACAATAGTATTCCATTACATTCATATACCACAACTTGTTTAGCCATTCCCCAATTGATAGGCATCCCCTTAATTTCCAGTTTTTTGCCACCACAAAGAGAGCTGAAATAAATATTTTTGTACGTATAGGTTCTTTTCCCACTTCTATGATTTCTTTGGGATACAACCCCAGAAGTGGTATTACTGGGTCAAAGGGAATGCAATTATTTATAGCCCTTTGGGCATAGTTCCAGGTTACTCTTAAGAATGGTTGTATCAGTTCACAGCTCCACCAACAATGCATTAGTGTTCCAATTTTTCCACATCTTCTCCAGGATTTGTCATTTTGCTGTTTTGTCATCTTAGCCAATCTGGCTGGTGAGATGTGGTACCTCAAAGTTGTTTTGATTTGCATTTCTCAAATCAGGAGTGATTTAGAGCATTTTTTCATATGCTTATAGATATCTTTAATTTCTACCTCTGAAAATTGCCTGTTAATATCCTTTGACCATTTATCAATTGGGGAATGACTTGTATTCTTATAAATTTTACTTAATTCTCTGTATGGTTTAGAAATGAGGCCTTTATCAGAGACACTGGTTACAAAAATTCTTTCACACTTTCCCACTTCCCTCTTAATCTTGGTTATATTGGCTTTGTTTGTACAGAAACTTTTTAATTTGATGTAATCAAATTTATCCATTTTACATTTTATAATGTTCTCTAACTCTTCTTTGGTCACAAATTCTTCCCTACTCCATAAATCTGACAGGTAAACTATTCCTTGCTTCCCCAGATTATTTACAGTATCGGCCTTTATACCTAGGTCATGCACCCATTTGGACTTGATTTTGGTGTACGGTGTTAGATGATGGTCTATGCCCAGTTTCTGCCATGCTATATTCCAGTTTTCCCACCAGTTTTTGTGAAATAGTGAGTTCTTATCCAAAAAAATTGGGGTCTTTGGGCTTATCAAACAGTATATTGCTATAATCGTTGACTACGGAGTCATTTGTACCCAATCTATTCCATTGATCCACTACTCTATTCTTCAGCCAGTACCAAGTAGTTTTGATGACTGCTGCTTTATAATAGAGATTAAAATCTGGTATGGCTAGGCCATCTTCCCTAGCATTTCTTTTCATTAATTGTCTTGATATTCCAGACCTTTTGTTCTTCCAAATGAATTTTGTCACTTTTTTTTTAGCTCAGTAAAGTAATTTTTGGGTAGATTGATTGGTATGGCACTAAATATGTAATCTAATTTAGGTAAAATTGTCATTTTTATTATATTAGCTCGACCCAGCCACAAGCAATTGATGTTTTTCCAGTTAGTTAGATCTGATTTTATTTGTGTGAAAAGTGCTTTGTAGTTGTATTCATATAGGTACTGGGTTTGTTTGGGCAGGTGGATTCCCAAGTATTTTATAATGTCTATGGTAACATTTAATGGGGTTTCTCTTGCTGTTGGACTTCATTGGAAATATATAGGAATGCTGAGGATTTATGTGGGTTTATTTTATATCCTGCAACTTTGCTAAATTTATTTATTGTCTCAAGAAGTTTTTTACTTGATTCTCTAGGGTTCTCCATGTATATCAACATATCATCTGAAAAGAGTGATAGCTTATTCTCTTCTTTGCCTAATTTGATTCCTTTGATTTCTTTTTCTTCTCTAATTGCTACTGCTAACATTTCTGGTACCAGATTTAGTAAGAGGGGTGATAGTGGACATCGTTGTTTCACCCCTGATCTTATTGGAAATGCTTCTAGTTTATCCCCATTACATATAATACTTGCTAATGGCTTTAAATACATGCTACCTATTATTCTAAGGAAAACTCCATTTATCCCTATACTTTCTAGTGACTTTAATAGGAATGGATGTTGTATTTTGTCAAAGGCTTTTTCTGCATCTATTGAGATAATCATATGATTTTTGCTAGTTTTTTTGCTGATATGATCGATTGTACTTATAGTTTTCCTGATATTGAACCACCCTTGCGTTCCTGGAATAAATCCTAATTGATCAAAGTGTATTATTCTCATGATGATTTGCTATAGTCTTTTTACTAATATTTTATTTAGAATTTTTGCATCTATATTCATAAGAGAAATTGATCTGTAATTTTCTTTCTCTCTCTTGTCTCTTCCCAATTTAGGTATCAGTACCATATTTGTCTCATAAAAAGAATTTGATAGGACTTCAAAGGAGATACTTTTCAAAACTATTGATAAAGGAAGAATTCTCAATGAAGCAAAGTAAAGAAAGGACCATAGGTGATAAATTGGAAAATTTGATTGTATAAAATTGATCAATGAAATAAAATCTAGAAAGAAAACAGTTAATGAATAAACACTTTAAGAAGCAAATTTCTCTGATAGAGGTTTAATATCAAATATATATGTATATATACATATATGTATATATGTAGTATATGTGGAATCTATGGACATTTACAGGAAGAAGAAATGTTCCTCAATAGATAAATTGTCAAAGGTAATTCTTTAAAGAAGAAACGACAACTAACAATAATCATAGGGAAAGGTGCTCCTGGTCATAGTAACTAGAGAAATGCAAATTAAAACATCTGTATTTATATCTCCCACATAATAAACTGGAAAAGATGACAAAAAAAGGAAAATGACAATCGTTGAAAAGTTTATAGGACACACAATCTAATGTACTGTGGGTAGTAAGGTTGAAACAATGTAACCATTCAGAAAAAATTTGAAAATTATACAAGCCAGTGTCACTACACTGCATACACTCTGACCCAGTGGTACCACTTTTCTTGAATCAAAGACAAAACTATCAAAGACAGAGAGAAAAAAAAAGATGCACACGAATAAAAATTTGCAGAGCAAGACTTTTTGTTATAGCAAATGAAAATTAAAAAAAGGAAAGTGGATGCCCACTAACTGGGGAAATTATGATATGGGAATGTAATAGAATATCATTGTGCACAAAAAATAAGGAAAGAGGCAAGTTTAAAAAAACCCTTGAAGTCTTGTGTGACCTGAAGTAGCACAGTGGAGTGAAAAGGACCAGAATAATTTAAAATTTGAATACAACATTCTGAAGGATAACAGCTTTTAAAAATTTAAGAACTCTGATGCAATGTTTAGTTACAACTCCAAAAGACTGAAAAAGCATGCTGCCGATTTCTTAAGAGAGAGGAGTTGGTCTATAGGTATAGACCGAAACATGCATTTCCAGATACAACAAACAAAATGTAAATTTACTTAACCTTACTATGCTTTTTTTTTTTATAAAGAAGGGTTTTTATCTGGGGAAGGAGAAATGTAAGGAGAGTGGTAGATAAGAGTAAAGACGCAAAAAACAAAGTAAAAGAATATTAGTGAAACATTCCAAATGCACAAAAGAGAGCAGAATAAAGTCAAAAATGGAACACACAAGAATGGGAATATTTGTACTTCTATGTAAATATGGTGCATGGTTTTTAAGAAATTTTTATGTTTATTTATTTTTAGTCTTCAGCATTCACTTCCATAAGTTGTAAATTTTCTTTTACTCATTTCCTTCCCCCTCCCCATGACAACATGCAATCTGATATAAGCTCTACATATACATTCCTATTAAACATATGTTCACATTACTCATGTTGTATAGAAGAATTAGAATGAATGGGAGGAACAATGAGAAAGATAAAACAACAGCAAAAAAGAAAATAGTCTGCTTCACTCTGTATTCAGACTGCATAGTTTTTTCTCTGGATATGGATGGCATTTTCCATCATGAGTCTCTTGGAGCCATTTTAGGTCCTTGCATTGTTGAGAAGGGCTAAGTCTATCAAAGTCAGTCATCCCACACTGTGACTGGCGCTGTGTTCAATGTTCTCCTGGTTCTTCTCACTTCACTCAGTATCAGTCCATCCTTTCTGAATGAAGTCTACCTGATTATCACTTCTTATAGCACAATAATATTCCATTACATTAATATACTACAACTTGTTTAGTCATTCCCCAAATGATGTGTCTCCACACAATTTCCAGTTCTTGGCCACCACAAAAAAGAGCTGCTATAAAAGGACCTGTGTACGTGCAGGTCCTTTTCCCATTTTTATGATATCTTTGGGATACAGTCCAAGAAGTGGTATTGTTGGGTCAAATGCTATGCATAGTTTTATAACTTTTGGGGCATAGTTCCAAATTGCTTGCCAAAATAGTTGGATAAGTTCACAACTCCACCAGCAATGTATCAGTGTTTCAACTTTCCCACATCTTCTCCAACATCTATCAGTCCCCTGTTTTTTCATGTTAGGCAATCAAATAGGTATAATGTGGTACTTCAGAGTTATTATGATTTGCATTTCTCAAATCAATCACAATTTAGAGCATTTTTTTCATATGACAATAGATAGCTTTACTTTCTTCATCTGAAAACTGCCTGTTCACATCCTTTGACAACTTATCAATTGGGGAATGACTTTTATTCTTATAAATTTAACTTGGTTCTCTATATATTTTAGAAATGAGGCCTTTATCAGAGACATTGGTTGTAAAAGTTATTTCTCAGTTTTCTGCTTCTCTCCTGATCTTAGTTTCATTGACTTTGTTTGTATAAAAACTTTTCCATTTAATGTAATCAAAATTAGACATTTTGCATGTCATAATGTTTTCTATCTCTTGTTTTGGTCATAAATTCCTCCATTTTCCACAAATCTGACAGATAAACTATTCCTTGCTCCCCTAGTTTGCTTATAGTATCAGCCTTTATATCTAAATCACGCACCCAATTGGGCTTTGTTTTGGTATATGACATAAGATGTTGTTGTATTCCCAGTTTCTGCCATACTGTTTTCCAGTTTTCCCAGCAGTTTTTGTCAAATAGTGAGTTCTTATCCCAGAAGCTGGGGTCTTTGGGTTTATCAAACAGTAGATTACTATAGCATTTCGTGCATGTTTAAAAAAAATAAACAAGCTGTATATGGCAGATACATAATTTCATATGCTACCGTCCTTTTATATTGTTGATTTATGGAAATGTCTCTGTTGATGCCCATCTAGTACATAACAATAAAAATACATCAAATACAAATGAGGAAAAAATCTTTGGCATACCTAGAAGAAATATTTTCAAGTAGGTCTTTGTCCACTTACTTGAATCATCTTTTTGGTCACCAGATAATATGCCTCTATTGGTGCTAGCACTGAAACTCTCTCTCTCTCTCTCTCTCTCTCTTCTCTCTCTCTCTCTCTCTCTCTCTCTCTCTTCTCTTTCTCTCTCTCTCCTTCTCTCTCTCTCTCCTTCTCTCTCTCTCTCACCACATATACATTAATTGGCAGAGTTTACAAATTATTAAAGTCAAATCAGTTAAATAGTACAAAACTATTGATGGTACTCCAATAATTTTACTATGTCCTCTTGGAACTAAATAAATCTGACAGAAAATTGTATAAGAAGGAAAATATGTTGCTGAACAGATTGTAGGAATTATATTTCTAAACTGAATTATATTTCTAAATAGCAAAACATATAAACATCTCTTATCATCTCATCATACTTTTGCAAAAATTTTTCATGTTAGAATATAACCCTTACTCCTTGAGAGTAGGTGTTTGCATTTATTTATCTGTTTGTTTATTCATTTATTCATGTATATATTTATGGATGTAGACGTGCATGTATTTTTTTCAGCCAACAGTAGCTTCCTAACTCACTTTTCTTCAATTCTCTGATAACCTTCCCTTGAAGATTCCTTTAAAGATTCCCTTGTCCTTCTTTGAAGCAGTTAGTGACACAGCGGATAAAGAACTGAGTCTGGAATGAGGAAGACCTGAATTCAAATTCAGTCTCAGAAACTTACTAGCCAGGGGTGGCTAGGTGACGCAGTGAATAGAGCACCAGCCCTGGAGTCATGAGGACCTGAGCTCAAATCTGACCTCATACACATAACACTTACTAACCATGTGACCTTGGACAAGTCACTTAACCCCAATTGCCTTCCAAAAAGAAAAAAAAAAAAGAAACTTACTAGCCATGGGGTTCTGAGTAAGTTATTTAACCTCTGTCTGTCACAGTTCCCTCAACTGTAAAGCAGGGAGTATAAAAATAGCACCTACCTCACAAGGTTGTTATAAGTATCAAATTATACAATATTGGTAAAAGTATTTAGCACAGTGCTAGCACATAGTAGGAATGACATAAATATTTATTATCTCTGTGTCCTTTATCAGTCAACTCTTTTCCCTGCTGAAAGCCATAGATACATTCATTAATTTCTCTTTTCTAATCCTCCTGTACTCAGCAAAATTGTCATGACTTTCAGACTTGCATTCCTCTTTCCAAAGAATTTTCCCAGAATATGGCAATTTTCAAATCCATTTTTTTAATTGAGCCTCACAAGCATTCTGGGCACTAATATCAAATAATAAAAGGTTTTTCTTTTATCTGTGTCAAACTTTGTAATTAATAGGCAATTAGTACAAATTTTAAATCCATGTACAAAAGAATAAATAAATGAAATATTTAACTTGATGTCATGGACTTTATTAAGACTTATGAGTTTGAAGTGTAAGTTTGGATTTTGGTTCTGGTTAATAACAACTCGTTCAAAGGACCGGGAGGGGGATAGAGGGGGGCAGAAGGAGGAACCCTATTGTATGTTAATATTTATTTCTGTGGAAAAATCCAGAAACCAGAAGAAACTACGATGGTGGAGGGCATTAATAGTAAAGATAAGAAAAGAAGGAATGATATTGCTGATTATTGGAGGCGGCAGAGGGGTATAGCCAAGATGGTGGAGCAAAGGCAGGGACTCACCTAGGCACCCCCAAATTCCCCTCCACATAACTTTAAATAATGCCCCCAAATGAATTTGGGAATGGCAGAAATGGAAGGGTGAAAAAATTTTCCAGCCTAAGACAATTTAAAAGCTTGGCAGGGAAGAACTGTCACCCTGGGATGAGAACAGAGCACAGCACAGGCCGTGCCCCCAGAAAATCATTAGTAAGCCTGATGGGAAACTGAATCAGTCATGGCAGCAGCAGCTTCCAGAGCTCTCAGACAATACAGGTAGGTCAAACAACTTGTTAGAAGATTGCAGGCATTCTTTTGCTGGCATTGGGTACAAGACTCTGTTGCACTGTCCATATGTGGATCCAGGTCACAGTCCTAGGGCAAGGAGAAGCATTAACATACAAGATAATGCAATCACAGGACAGGGAGGACCATGGCCACAGTTTCAGGGTGGAAAATAATGCTTTATGGTCACTCACCAGAGCATAGGCCAGAGAATTAGTAAACATACTTCTTCTTAGATCATACCACATTGAAAGAATTTATAATTTACAGATTTCCAGAACTGGTTATAAAAATAACTGCCCAAAACACTTGAACCTTAGCAAATGCCCTCTCATCCCTAAGAACACAACTCAGCTTTAGCATAGAGTTAAAAGACAAGAGATAGACTGGAAAAATGAGAAAACAATTTTTAAAAACCTGACCATAGAAAGTTACTATGGTGAGAGGGAAGATCAAAGCACGATCTCAGAAAAAGATAACAAAGTCAAAACTACTTCATTCAAAGTCTCAAAATGAGAATTGGTCTCAGGCTTAAAAAGAATTCCCAGGAAAGCTCAAAAAGGAGTTTAAACATCAAATAAGAGAGGTAGTGGAAAAATTGTGGAAATAAATGAAAATCATACAACATAATCATGAAAAAAGTCAATGATTTGGTAAAGAAGGCATGAAAAAATATTAAAGTAAAAAACACCTTAAAAACAGAATAGCTCAAATGAAAAAAGACACAAAAATTCACCAAAGAAAAAACTTCTTAAAAAGTAGAGTTGGTCATGGTGAAAAGGAGTTACAAAAGCTCACTGAAGAAAACCATTCCTTGAAAATTAGAATTAGACAAATGGAAGATACTGACTTCATGAGACATCAAGAAACAACAAGACAAAACAAAAAGAATGAAAAAATAGAAGAAAATGTAAAATATCTCATTGGAAAAATCACTGACATGAAAAACAGATACAGGAGACATAATTTAAGAATTATTGAAATATTTGAAAGCAATGATGGAAAAAAGAACCTAGATATTGCCTTTCAAGAAATTATCAAGGAAAACTGCCTTGTATTCTAGAACCAGGGGGTAAAATAGAGATTGATAGAATCCACTCAACACATCCTGAAAGAGATTTCAAAATAGAAACTCTTAGGAATATTATAGCCAAATTCCAGAGCTTCCAAATCAAGGAGAAAATATTGTAAGCAGTCAGAAAGAAACAAGTATCATGGATTCCCAGTCAGGATAACACAAGTCTTAGCAGCTTTTCCCTTAAAGGAATTCAGGGACTAGTATATGACATTCTAGAGGGCAAAAGAGTTAACATTGGAACCAAGAATCATCTACCCAGCAAAACTGAGCATAATCCTTCAGGGGAGAAAAAGAGGCTATCAATGAAATAGAGGACTTTCAAGCATTTCTTATGAAAAGACATGAGCTGAATAGAAACTTTCACTATCAAACGCAAGACTCACAAGAAGCATAACAAGGAAAGAGAAATCATAAAAGATTCAATAAGATTAAACTATTTACATTCCCATGTGAGAAAATTATACTTGTAATCGATAGGAACCTTCTCATTATTAGGGCAGTTAGAAGGAGCATACATAGATAGAGGACAAGGCTATGAGTTAAATATGATAGTATGATATCTAAAAACTAAAATTAAGGAGTGAGAAAGAGAAATGCACTGGGATAAGGGGAAAGAGAGAGGCAAACTCGGGTGAATTATCTCACATGAAGAGGCATGAGATCTATTACAGTGAAAAAGAAGGTGAGGAATGGGTGGAAGGGAGTACTTGAATATTACTTTCATTGGAATTAGCTCACAAAGGAGAGAATATACACACTCAGTTGGGTATGGAGGCTGCATTGGAGGAAGCAGTAATCAGAAACAAAATACTATTGAGGATGGACAGGATGAAAGGAGAGAGTAAGATAAATGGGGCAAAATAAGATGAAGGGAAATGCACAAAACTGTAACTGTGAAAAATATTATAGCACTTTTCCCTGAAAAATGCCTTATTTCTCAAATGTATAGAGAACTAGGTCAAATTTATAAAAACAAGAGCCATTCCCCAATTAGTAAATGGTCAAAGGATACGAAGTGGCATTTTTCAAAGTAATCAAAGCTATAGTGATATAAAAAAATACTCTAAATCACTGTTGATTAGGAAAATGCAGTTTCAAACAACTCTGAGCTACCACCTTGCACCTGTCAGATTGACTAAAATGACAGAAAAGGAAAATGATGAATGTTGGAGGGAATGTAGGAAAAATTAGACAGTAATGCACTGGGGGAGTCATGACCTGATCCAACTATTCTAGAGAACAATTTGAAACTTTGTCCAAAGGGTTACAAAAGAGTGCATATCCTTTGATCCAGCAATACCACAACTGGAGATAAAAAAGTAAAAAGGAAAAGGACCTACATGTACAAAAATATTTATAGCAGCTCTCTTAGTAGTGGTAAAGAATTGGAAATTGAAGGGATGCCCATCAATTGGGGAATGGTTGAACAAATTGTGGCATAATATTGTGATGGAATAGTATTGTACTACAGTAAATAATGAGCAGGATGCTCTCAGAAAAATTTGGACAGGATTACATGAACTGCTGCAAAGTGAAACGAACAGAAGCAGGAACAGCAAAATTTTCTGATGATCAACTGTGAATAATAGCTATTCTCAGCAATATAATGATCCAAGACAATTCCAAAGGACATATGATAAAAAATGTTATCCATTTCCAGAAAAAGTATTGAAGGAGTCTGAATGCAGATGGAAGAATAATTTTTTTTACTTTCTTTTTTTTTTCATTTTGGTCTATTTTTTTTTTCTTTCACAACATGACTAATATGGACATTTGTTTGTGTCATTGCAACATCTATAACCTGGATCAGATGCTTACCATCTCATGGAAAGGGAAGGGGAGGGAGGTAGAAAGGGAGGGGAAAAAAAATTGGAAGTCAATTATTTTTTTTTAAAGTATATTAAAAAGATTTTACATGTAATTGGGGAAAAATAAAATATTGAATTTTTGTATATATGCATATATTTGAAAGGGTGACGCTGTCATCAGAGTATATTACAGGGTGTCTAGATGGAAAGAAGGAAGAGGTGATGAGTTAGGAAAATACCAGAACTCAATTACAGTGGCATAATTTAGCAATAATAGAAGACTTTATCTGGTTCTCTGTTAGAACTTAGTCACTGGGGGCAGCTAGGTGGCACAGTGAATAGAACACTGGCCCTGGAGTCAGGAGGATATGAGTTCAAATCCAGCCTCAGACACTTAACACTTACTAGCCGTGTAACCTTGGGCAAGTCACTTAACCCCAACTGCCCTGCCTTCCCCCCTCCAAAAAGCAAAAGACCAAAACAGAACAGAACTTAGTCACCGCCAAAAGAAATTCTAATCATTTTTTTCTTTGAGGTTCTTTTAATAAAGTTCAACCTTCCATAAGGTTGGGGAACTAACAAGAGGAACTTATCTCAGCAGCAAAGAGACATAGAAATCACGGGAGTCTGGGAACAGCAAATATTCCATGTTAAATTTTGTTATAAAAAAGAGTAAAGTTCAGCAAAATCTAAAATGCACTCTGGATTTCAGGAGAGCACAGAAACACAGAGTTTCTCAAAGAGAACATTGAAATGATTTTAAAAAGGGGCTAGAGAGTAAAATTCTTCAGGGAAAGTCAGTCCTAAGAGATATAATAAGTTCTCAAGTATAATATTCTGAAGTCACAAGAGAAAACAAATTCATTGAGGAGAAAAGCAGGAAAGTTTTCTAAAGAAATGGTTGTTGAAGCTTATGGAATTCACGAATCAACTTAGATTTTTAAAAAGACAAGAGCAAAATATAGAAACAGGCAGAGTTAAGGATGAACACAAAAAGGGTGACCTAAAGTGTCCTATAACTGGTGTCAGGAATGTTAAAAGTAAAAAGGAATTAAGGCTGAGGAGGAAAGCTGTAAACAACAAAAAGGGTGAATCGTTTTGTGATGTAGGGAAAAGAGCATCAAAAGGAATCATATATCTGCTCCTGCTGAATGAGACAATAAAAGATGATAGTAAAAAACAAGAGTTGCTTCACTCTTATTTTGCTCTTATATTATTTGGCAAGGAGAACAACGATCATGACAAAAGGTTAACAAAAGATTGAAAACCAAAGAAAAGTTGGGAGTTGAGTTGGGAAACAGGAAGTGAACACGATAGCTGTCATTGAGCTAAAATCACCATGGGGCCAAGAACTATATCCAAAGGTTCTGGAAACACCTAATTAATGGGAATGCTCAACTGCTATCATGGATCTCTGAAAGATTATGGTAAAAGAAAAGAAAGAAAGAAAGAAAGAAAGAAAGAAAGAAAGAAAGAAAGAAAGAAAGAAAGAAAGAAAAAAAAAAGAAAAGAAAGGCATTCCAAGCATGGAGAAGGAAAATGTCCTGATTTTAGAAAGAGAATCTATTCTAAATGGTCCAGTAAGTTTGAAGGAATCCACAAAAAATTCTAAAACATGTTACAAATGGGATAGAAAGCAGCCACAACAAAAAGACAGAAGAGTTTCATTAAAAACAGGTCATACACATAAAACTTCATTTCTTTCTTTGATAGGGTTATTAGAATGTTAGTCATAAAATAGATAAAGTTTTCCTAGATTTTAACAAAGAAATGGACAAATTCTTTCTGGTTAGGCTATAACATTAGCTACCATTAACTATTTAATAGCTACCAATACCACTTCAAGGTTTACAAAGCTCTTTACATTTGTTAATTTATTTGATCCTCACAACAAACCTAGGAAGTGTTATCATTATCCTCATTTCCCAAATGAGAAAAGTGGAGTATAGAGAAGTTAAGTGACTTGATCAAGATCAAACAGCTACTAATTGTCTGAGTCAGGATTTTAACTCAAGTCTTCTTGACTCCAAGTCCTACATTGTATCTGCTATGGAGTCTTGTGCTCATCCAGTCCTGGGCACCACACTGTAGGACAGAGATGAGAGAACATTCTGAAAAGGGCCACTGAGAATGGTGAAAATCCTCTGTCTCATTTCATGGGAGGATTAGTGGAAGAAAGTCAGAAACTAAGTGCTAAAAAGAAAAGATTTAGAGGGACAGAATAATTGTCTTCAAAATACCTAAAGGTCTATTGGATAGAAGAGATATTTGATTTGATTTAACTTGATTTGCCCCAGAGGATGGGAGGGTGGGGGGGTTGGGGGGGGGGAAGAAGTTACTTAACTCAAAATTTAAGTAAAGAAAAATTCCCAAAATTGAAAGTGCCTGCCTTAGGAGATGACATTTCCCTCTAATGAGAGGTCAAGAAAGATTCATTATGCTATTTAAGGTTATTATGTTGACATGTCTTAATTGAGTTCTGTTTGAAGAAGAGGATGTAAAAAATTTTGCTCCTTCAATTAAACACATATAAGGAATCTGTCCTTGGCCAGATCCTGAGACCAAAACACCATTGCCCTCGTGGAAGGATATGCTAACCACAAGGAAAGTCCCTAGAAAGAAATATGGTACATTTTTCTAAGCTCATTGGAAATTTGGGATTGTGAATCTCATGATATAAGATGGTATCAGGGCTATGAGTCCAACACTCTACATTCTACCTCTATTTTTTTCCTTATTGATTCAGTTCTCTTTACATGTATGTACTCCTAGCATAAAACAGAACAGACTTCTTCCTTCAAAAGTCAAGGTCTGGGACTGCATTTCTCCCCCAGAACTTATCCTCTGACTTTTTCTTATTTATGTCTTTTATTCCCCATCCAGGATGCTGCTAGTCAAGTGGCTATAAATCTCTTATTCCAGTTTGTGAAGGGCTTCATGATATAGCATATTTGCAGAATTGATTTGTATCAGTCAGTTCAGTTTATTGTATTTTTCAAACCATATTACATAGTCACATCAAAATATGACGATACCACTTTCAGTCTACCATGGTTGGCCAGCCATCAGTACTGCATCACACAACATTTCTATAGCTTCTCTTCTATTCGTGGTCATGGTGCATCCTGTTTAGGTTCCAGATTGACCTATATATAGGTTTTTAGGTTAAATCTGTGTTGTTTTTACAGTGTGAGGATTAGTCTATTGCTAGGCTTAGTTTTCAGAAGTGATTCCATGGTTTAACCCTCATTTACTCACCTATGTACAAGGAATTTTGTGTATATCCAGTAACTAATGTGGTAAGCTTAATTTATGGTTAATAATGTAATGTTAGTAGGCTATTAGCTTAGCAAGTTTCATCCAATCCATGTATACAAGATTAGCAAACTTTCCTAACCACAGTGGCCTTGTGGCTGATAATGGGGGTTGAAGTCCAGATCACCTGTCCCTAATATCCCCATCTTCCCATTCCCTGTGAATCTGCCTGATGAAAATGATCATCTGTAAATAAGACAGACACACAGAGATGCAGGCTCTTAAATGGAGTACAGATGCCACGGTGTTCCTGAGTTACCATCTCCGTGTATACAGGGCTGCAGGGCTAGGCAGCCACACACTTGTATGCCCGTCAGTAATAAACGGTCATCTTTTTCATCCATGACCTCCTCAAATATAGTGTCCTCCATCTTCATTTTAGAGATTTTTCTGATTTCAGTCCAAAGGGAAATGCTATTTTCTCCTTCCTCTATTGGCAGTGACTCAAGATCCATTATCTCTTAATGCTTCTTGCATTTTGTCTTTCCTTCTATAAAGAATTTGGAAACACTGTATATGAGGATATAATGACAAAAAAGAAACAGTCCCTGCCCTCAGGAAGCTTAGATTCTATCAGTGGAAATAAGATGTACAACCATAAGTAAGTGGAAAGTGTATGCTAACTAAACTAAGAAAGAGAGGCCAGGAAGCTTTTGTCTGTCAGACCAGTTCTAGGGAGTCTATGCACAGGTTACCTACTTACTCATATTGTTCTTCTGATGTGTTATGTGGTTTATGGTGGTCCCCTCCCCTCTTCCCCCCTCCACCCCCTGCCACCCACCCCAGCTGCGCAATAATTTCCAAAAGAAGAACCTTCTCTCATGAGATTAAATTGAACCAACTAGCAGAGCAGTCTAGCACAGAAGACTGTCCTAATTGGCATCTTTAAGTGTCTGGAATCTCCTTGTCCTATTTGGCCTCAGATGACAGATAAAATGGATGAAAATTGCAAAGGAACAAATGAAAGCCTGACATTGAGGAACACTTTCTAACACAGAGAACTATCCAACAATGGAACGTGCTCCTTGAAAGGTAGCAGGAATCCCTCTAGACAGCAATTTTCACACATAGGCAGGATGGACTCTTCAGGAGTACTCTAGTAGGGATTACTTTGCAGGAATAGGTTGACGTTTCTCCTGAAGCCCCAAATCTAAAATTTTGTGATTTTGTGACTTAAAGGAAAATTTTTGTCTCATCTTCTCAGAATCTGTCAGAGGTACTTATAAGGCATATAACTGAATTCAAGAAGGATGCTTCATTCCATGAATATGAGGACAAACATTTCAGATCCAAGAGGCATACACTAAACAGATGATTTCATTAATAGGCATTTATTGAACCAGGTTGATAAGAAGGACACCACTATATCTGCCATGACAGAATGCTTGTAGATGTCATTTTTTATTTTCTCCTGGGGGATGGAATTGATGATAATGATGCTAATACTTTGAATAGTGAGAGTCTGCCCCTTAATAGTATATGGCTCGGTATCATTTAAACACCATGGATCTTCTCCTTTTGGCTCAGTCTGGGTTAATGTTGGAGCCTGGATTGAGCCTTGTTCTGGCAGACAGAACTCAGTGCAGCCTGAGCCAGAGAGTCACAGCCCAATGGTACCCATACTACACTGAGATTCAAAGTGAAGTCATGGCCACATGAAGTTGATTTAGGTGAACTCTTATCAATCATGACCATTTGTCAGAGGGAAGCCCTGGTGTACTTTGTTCCTTGAGATTTTTTGTTAAGCAATCTAGGTTGAGTGGAAGTGTGGAAAGCTTTAGAGTTTGGCATCTCTTCCATATAATATGCGAAATCAGCACTACAGTCTCATAAGCAGCATCAGCTAAGAATTATGGCTTGTAGAGATATGGTACAGGGGTGAGAACTTGATAGAACCTTTAGGTAAAGGAATAAAAGAGGTGCACTTTTAATCTCAGAGACTCATGCAGGTTTTCTCCTGGTAAAAGGTCTTTAGCCTGATATTTGTGACCTAGTGAAGATGAAAGTCTAGAAGCGAGTTCCATGGTCTTGAACAACCTTTGTCCTATAGCATGAACTCAGTAGAGCTCTGAAATGCTTAAACCTTTATTACCCTATTGCTCAGATCTCATGTTTCTATGACTTTAGTCGCAAGGCACAAAGCAATCAAAATCTTGGGATCTACTTTCAAGTAGAGGTGAGGGCTAGTGGTAAGGCCTTAATACAAACTCAGGCAGGTACTTGGACCTTATGGTTGAGGTCTTTGTCCTAGTGTTGGGGCATAGTCATGAAGGCCTATTCAGATGAGATCAGCAGGTATATACCCTGATGATTTAGGCCTGGTATAACTTCAGCTTTATGAATGGTGCTTGGGGTGGCTGTGAAATGGTGGTTAGGATGTGGTGGTGTTTCTTTTCATTCTTTGCATTGCCAAGAGATTGATGGAACATTAGTACTATGATCATTATATACAGAAAACTTCTGGGGGTTGAGAGGCCTCAACAGAACGTTCTCCTTGCCCTTGGATACTGTGTTTACTGGTAATGATTGTTTGGGATACGTGCTGACCTGTATGCCTTGCCCAGCTAGTCTGGACATGGTTCATGGTATGCATCCATCATATGTGAAAGTCATATACGTCGTAACCAACAGACGGGAGCTAGGATGCTCTGGACATATTGTTGTTTTTTTTTTCTTCTTGGAATGATTCTCAGATTTGTGGTCACCTTGTAGTCATGGAGACTCAGACTTGTGGTCATGGAGACCCCCTTGATGTGATGTATATAAAGACTAAGAAACATTTGTTTTTGGCTTTGTGTGAAATGGACATGTAATAAACATTCTATTGATTACACTCCCATCTCTTTTCTTCACCACTTGCTAGTCTACTGGCTGCACTGGTCGTAGCAGTTACATATGAAAGTCAAAGATTTCCTTGGCCCAGTAATCCCATGCATGTGGAAAATCAAGTTTCAGGCAGGGTAGACATGTGGTTTTGGCTCTGGTGCTATGTTTAGGACATTTAAAAAAATGTGTTCTGGAATGGAGGTCAGGGCATCACAACCATGAAATTTCTGTTCTAGGGGAAAATTCAGGTTATGATTCCTTCTAAGTTTTGTCCATGAACCAGAGGTTTTCTAAACTGAGATTCCAGAAGACAGGTAAGAACGTCAAATTGGTAAAACATTGGCTCTGTTTCCAAATTTGAATTTGATACATCCAACTAGACAGCCGCAGTCCTGAAACAGCAACTAAGTTTTAGGAAAGCTTTGAGCTGGTGACTGGGGATTATTGGTCCAGCTATGACTCTGGTCTCCTAGAGCATATCAATGGTATCCCTCTTGTGGTCCTATAGTCCATACAGAGAGGAACCTTGACTATGAAGCAAGGAAAGCATAAAATTGACTCATCTTTAGTGTCTGAAGTACAAAAATGTCTTAGCTGTACTTTTGTTATTCAAATAAGCCACAGCTGTAGAGCAGTGATTAGATTTTTATGCAGATGATGCTTGGTATAGTGAATGGATACAGGTGGGGGTGCAAGTCTGTAGTAAGGAATGAATGATTTGGAGGGGCTAAGCCATTGAGGAAGGTAACAACTATTGAGCTAATCAGTGCTCTTGTTCTCACAATTATTCAGTCAACAATGTATCAGCACCAACTTGGACAAAGGCAAAGGCTTTTGGAGCTTCCTGGACCAAGGCTGCAGGTGAAGTTCATGTAAGTGAGGGTAAGGAAATACTACACCCAAAGTATGGATAGGAAGGATGGCTGTACACTAGGCAACAGAGGAAGGGGGATGACAGAGATCTAACCATAGTAATGCCTGCCATTCCTACCATTCCTGGTAGTGGTTGTTATTCAAAGTCATCTATAGAGAGTAGGATATTCATTTTGCAAATTGCATGAACATACCTCCCATTAATGACTTAAGTTTCATCTTTTCTTTTACTCTAGGAGTAGGAGTGAAGGAGTTAGTGAATTGGAGAAAGAGGGCTCAACAGCTCTAAGCTGATCTACTATCTAGTGGTTCTTAAACTTTTCCACAGCAGAAGAACCCTTTGGTTTGAGCAAAATTTTGGCAGAACCCTGGTATTAAAATCCTCTAAAAGCATTTTATTGTCTTTGAACAAAAAACTTAAGTTTCATTAAAAAAAAAAAAGACAACTTGGGAATGTTTCAGGATTCCTTGCAGCACAATTTGAAAAATATTGTGCTCTATAAATGATAGCACCCATGGTAGGGGCCCACCTAGCGAGACTTGTGTCCTGCTAGAAGCAGCCCCATTTGCAAAAGCGCAAGCAAACGTGTTTTGGGAATTCATGTTGCTCATAATATCTCTGCTCCCATTCCTCACCTAGACATATAAGCATCAATTAAACCCACCACTAGTACAGGTTGTCACTATTATTTATCTATGCTCCCTGAGACCAAAATGGAGGTGATTCAGAAGACAATTATGGTTCACACATAGTAGGGTTTTTTTTTCCTTTTTTGAGTAAAGTCTAGCAAAGAAAAAGTTGCGTATGTGAACTTACCTGCCTTCTACATGGAAAAAAAAAAACATTGAACTATTTGAACATCTATAAAAATCAACACGACCTAAACTAGACATGTGAGGAGGACTGGAAAGATGGACAAAGAGGCAACTCTGTTACTTGCTTAGTCATTTGGTCATGTGCGATTCTTTATGACCCAATTTGGGGGTTTTCTTTGCAAAGACACTGGAGTGGTTTGCCATTTTCTTCTCCAACTCATTTCATAGATGAGGAACTGAGGCAACGAGAGTTAAGTGACTTGCCGATGGTCACACAGCTAGTAAGAGTCTGAGACCTGATTTGAACTCATGAAAGTGAGTCTTCCTGACTCTAAGCCTGGCACAAGAACTAAGAAAGAAAAAATATGAAAAGACGATTAACAGATTGGAATGAGAATTAAACAAAAACAATTCCTTCAAAATTAAGAACTGGTCAAATGAAAGTTAAGGACACTTTGTAAGCCAGTGAGAAATAAAAATAGAAAATAAATCAAGGAGAATTATTTAAGAATTATTAACTACTTGAAAGCCATGGTGGGGGGGGGTGGAAAGGCTAGAAATCATTATTTCAAGAAATCATGAAAGAAAACTGTCCAGATATCTCAGACTAGATTAGGCTAGTAGAAATTGAAAGAATCTACTGGTCACTGCCTGAAACCCCAAATTAAAAAAAAAAAAACAAAAAACTAAGAATATTAAAGCCAAAATCCAAAGCTAAAAGGTCAAGGAAAAAATAATGCAAGCAGACAGAATTCAAATACACCACACCCACAATCAGGATCACAAAAAATTTAGTAGCCACCATATAAAAGAGCAGAGGGCTTTGCATATGATATTCCAGAAGGCAAAGGATATGGGCTTACAACCAAGAAAAATCCAGCAAAAGCGAGCATAGTCCTGAAGGGAAAAAATGAACATTTAATTAAATAGATGACTACCAAGAATTTCTGATGACAGAGCTGAATAGAAAATTAGACATATAAACACAAGAGTCAAGAAAAGCATAAAAGGCAGCCACTTCTTGGAAGAAGTTTACTCAGAGAAAGTGGATAATCTTCCCTCCAAATGCCTTTGTCTGATGTTACTGGCATGATTTACAACAATTTTTTGTTTTTCAAGAAACAGACTAGGTTTCTTGGTTGTCATAAGAGCTGCTGGCTATGAAACAGAATTGATTGGGTTGAAAAAAAAGAGATCCAGTTGGTCTATTAGATGGCCAAGCAACCAGGCTGCATGTTACACTTCCACACAGAACCACTGCTGTCACCTTGGGGCTTGACCAGATAGCCATTTCTAGAGAAGAAGGTACGAATGAGAAAGTGGAAAAGAAACTCTCATAGAGAATTCTGTGCAATAAATTTAACCCCAATTGTCCCTCCAAAAAAGCAAAAGATATAAGGAACTGACTAAATGTTTAAAAATAAGAGCTATTCCCCAATTGATAAATTTCCAAAGGATAAAAACAGTGAGTGTTCAAAAGAGGAAATACAAATCAACAACAGTCATGTCAAAAAATGTTCCAAATCACTAATTAGAAAAATGCAAATTAAAGGAACTATGAGGTTCTTCTCCCCACCCATAAGACTGACAGCAAAAACTGGAAAGGAAAATGATCATTCTTGGAGGTGATCTGGGAAAGGCAAAATATGCACAATTGGTAGAGCTGTAGAGTGGTCTACATTTCTGGAAATGTTTTCAAAAGGGCATTAACTGTGCATATCCTTTCACCTAGTAATACTGCTAATAGGACTATATCCCCAAGGAGAATAAATAGAGAAAAAATAAACTAGGGGTACAATCTCTGTAGAAAAGTGTTCCACCATCCCACCAACACCTTCAGTAACAACAGAGCTGGCAAACATCCTTGCTGGAGCAGAAGGGCACTGTGGCAGAAAGACAAGTCAAAACATTTTGGTCACCACTTGCCCTCATACTCTAAGACAGCCCAGGATCTGAAGACCAAGAAATTTGGCAGTACCAGTTTCCTCCAGATAATTAGCCCGACTTTAGGCTCAACCTTCACAACTATCCTTGAAGGGAGCACCATTATGGAGAAGGGTTATGTTTGATGAGTGAACTGGTTCAGGACAAAAAGGTTTATGGATACTAAAGTTATCTGTTAATCCCTGAGGAGTAGAAGTTATTCACTGAAGTACCTTGTGATAGGATGGTAGGGGTGGCGAAGAAAAAAGCTTTTCTCTCCCATCAAGAGATATTTAGTGTGAGTATAGACTGTTAGTATTGTGAGGTCTCTGATGAGGCCAGTTGAATGTGTCAAACCCTGATCTTCCTGGGGTATATCTTTTGAAGCCATGAGCAGAAAGAGATAACATAGCCTCAAACTCCTTAACAATTTGGAGAGGGTTCCTCGTCTGACTTCAGGACTAAAATATGGGATAAAAATAAGGTGTGAATGTAGGGATTATCTCCCCACTTCTCAGGGAATGCATAACTGGTTTTTCTCAAGAAACCCAAAGAAAAGGCATGTTCCATGTCCATTTGTCTAACCATACCCAAAAATGATATATAAAATGAGACACAAATTTGAGAAATACAACACAGGGGCATCTTTCAAAAATGACTACTAAATTTTCCTTTTTATTCCTCTGGAATTGCTCCATAAGAGACTTGAAATGTATTCCAAAGCTCCTGAGTACCTCTTCTGGGATGTTCTTGTTCTCTTCCTGGGCATTTGCTCTAGGAATGGTTATTGACATGAACATGTGTTTTTCTGCTGTGGTTGATGATCTTTGCCAAGGCAAAAGACAAAGAGATCCTTAAAGTTCCTCCAAAAAAGCATAAACATATATATGTATGTATGTATGTATGTATATGTATATATACACATATGTGTATAGATATAAACACACATATATGTATATATACACATATGTATATGTGTATATATATATGTATATGTATATGTTCTAAGGATCACTGGAAGGATAGTTTGCTTTTGTTGTTTGTCCTATCTGAAACTTACTTGGGGCTACGTGGTTTTAAATTTGTTTAGATTTGCCTCCTTTATAGGCTATATATTAATATACAGAATAATACAAAGTAACATAATATGTAACTATTGCAAATATGTAGGCCTATCCATATGTCTCTTGATACACATACATACATGGCCAGTTCAGGGCCAACTTCAATAGAATTAGATCAGTAAGAAGAGTTGGTATATCAGATGCTAGGGGATGCTCATTCTCTATTTCCTCCCAACTTTGCCCTTTCCCTTCTCCCATCCCAACCTTTACTAAAATCTAAATAAAGTAACAGACCTATTTAATTACATGGCAATATAAACAATTGAGAAAATAGGGTAATTACTTCCTGGGGACATTTTGGCAAGGAACTGCAAGGTTCAAGCTAAAGAAAAGAATATCTCAGTACAGAATTAGAAATCATACTCACTGATTTTGAACAGTGATTTTTAAAAATAGTAAGTCTTCCTGGCCCTGGGGATCACAAGTCATCAAAAACCAGTTCTGGTGCTAATGTTCTAAAATGATTCCAACAGTCTGAGCTTAAATCTCAACAATTCTGGCCCTCAAAACTCCAGTGTTAAGATTAGAGCCTAAATCTATGAAATCATTTTGCAAACTCAGTATTAAAACTAGTTTCAGACTACTTGAGAATTTAGGCAGCTGTGAAAAGACATTTTGTTTAAGAAAGTACTGTTCAGGGTCAGCGGATCAAATACTTTAAATACTAACCCTAGATTTTCATTCTTTTAGTGTAAGATATAAATGTATAAACAGAAACACAAACACACATATTTGTGTCTCGGAATATAAACATCTATATATATATATATAACTACATGAGATATACATATAATAAAGCAGCAAATGCTAGTATTAATTGATTAGAACCTTTCCTTCAAATACCCATATTTTCTGCTTTTCTCACCCAGAAATTTATCCTGATCCATCCTCTTTATTCTCCATCTTCCTATCCCACTCTACTCAGAATTTAAAACATAGAAGTAAAGCAGTAATCCTCTGATTTAAAAATATTCAAAGATCAAGGCACTAGAGAAGTACAATTCCAAGTGCCCTTGGAGACCAGCAGTTTACTTTAATGGTAGAAAATAAGAGATGTTCCAAGGTAAAAACAAAGCAAAGGAGAAAATTATAATTCTATATTTTCAGAAAAATGCCTATTACTAAAAGGTTTCTGTCCTTCTGTCCTTAAAGCAGGACATTATTTTCAGAACTAAGTCATCTTTCAAGATATCTGATATGATTTTGAAATATACATAGGAAAACACTTTGTTGGAACAGAAACTTTCAAGCAGGTTTTGTCATATTTAATCAAATGCTTGTTAACAGGTTGGGAGTGGGGAGATGGAGCAAAGGAAAATGTTCTGAAATATTTATAGTGGAATAGAAAAGACAATGGGACCCGAAAGTCTATGGAATGGGCTGAATCAACCAGGGTCTCCTTTGGATCTCTGAGATTATATCCTTTAAGGCAGTCAACAGGCATATATTAAGCCTTTTCTATGTACTAAACACTCTTAGAAGGGCTGATCTTACAAAGAAAAGTAAAAACAGAGTCCCTTGCTCTCAAGGAGCTTACATTATAATGGGGAAAACATGCAGGTAACTATGTAATGCAAAATATATACAATGTAAATAGAAGGTAATCTTAAAAGAAAAAGACTGTGGTCTGATGATGGAATGGGAAAGGCTTCCTGCAACGTGTGGACTTTGATCTGAGTTTTGAAGAAGAATATCTAGGAGGCAAGAGATGATGCATTCCAGGCATGGAGTCATGTCTGAGGAGTAGCAAGTAGGCCAGTGAACCAAGATCATAGTTAACAGCAGCAGAGTAAAATATAAGGAGACTAGAAATGTAAGAAGGGGTCCAATTGGTAGAGGTCATGGAATTTTATACTTTCTCCTCGAAGTAATAGGAGGTCATTGAAATGTACTGAGTCTGGAGACAGGATCTTCTGAATAAGTGAGGTATAGTCAACTGGCCTGGGGTTGATGGTCTGGTTCTAGGGTATAGGCCTACTGAAAATACAGTGCCTTCACTTCCTTTGATCTAGGATCTTTGAAAGTACTGCTGTTGAGTTATTTTTCAGGGTAGCTTTCCAATAGACAAGAGATGGTGGTAATTTATCCCAGACCTGTGGTAGTCCAAGTCTAGTAGAATTATGAATGAGTGATTCATTCCTAGAAGCTTGGTAGTTAAGGACTTGGACAGCCTCATCCTGGTGGCTTCATGAAATCATTAAGTATGTATAGGGAGCAGTATCTGATATCATAATCTGATAGTTGAGACCTCGTGAAACCTCAACCTCATTCCAGTGGGTGGTGGAGGTATACCATGGGGGTAATGACCTAAATATGTCCTTAGACCTATTATTAGGTCCCAATGGAATTTAAGTCATGTGGTCAAGACATAGAGGAACCTTATGACCAATGGCTGGGCACGCTGAACTACCTGTGACTTTGACCCAGATGTCAAGGCCTAGAGATATCTGTCTTGGCCAGGAGTTGGGGACCAGATGATGGAATAACCATGACTATTCTTTAATAGTGTGGATATGGTTGTAATTCATTGGTAAAAGCACAGTGAACATGTAGCTGTGGCCTTCACATAGAGATTGGTTTTAGCCCTGGCTCAGGGGTAGAGGTGAGAATGTGATTAATTCAAATCTAAAGTCTTGATCCAGGGGTTCAGGTCTGAAGCTGTCACAAATGTAGACCAAATGATCAAGATATGGCAAGGATGTTACTGTAGCTCTATGCCAGTGGCTCAATTAAGGTGTGGTCCTGACCCAGGATTTATGATTCCCCAAAGTCTCAGCCTAAGAGACTAGGAAATGTTAATGGTACACACTAGGATTCTGTCCTGGAAGTAGGGACTAAGTGGGACCTCAAACCAATGTTGATTGGTGTGGATGTGAGCTGCTGATTGAACTTTGAGAGATACTATAGAACCCTGGAAATCTGGTCAAAGTAAAGTCCAAAGGATTTCTGGTCAGGATTCAGAGTGAAATAGAGACAGAATCTTATGGTCAGATCTTAGTAGAGGTGTCTCATTTTATTCTAGGGATGGCAAAGATAAAGGAATTCTCTTAACATTGTACTCATGGTATATTGAAGGCAAAATTGTGGCCATATAATGGCGATTCTGGAGTATGGGTGGTTTAGCCATCATCCAACTGTCAAGGTAGGGTAACAGGTCAGCCATTTTCTGATTTCCAGATGCAGACACATGCTGAGTTTTCTTCCTGTCTTTCTGGGATTGTACAGGTATGAATTTTCTCTTTGGAATTTGAAATAACTTGGTTCTAGACTGAATAAAGTAGGGTATCTGCTTATCTCTAGACCAGTAATCTTCTTTCAACAATGATGAAATCTGTAACCTTGACTGGATCTTGGAATGACAGTCGTTTGAAGGGTATTGGACCACAACTGTTGGTATAAAAAGACAATATAAGTGAGGGTAAGAAACTATACAACACATATAGCATATATGGAAAAGGCGATTGTGGAATATGTAAAAGAATGTGAGATTTGATAAATACAGTTCCTTAAATTTGTGCAATACTTTACAGCTAAAGCACTTTCACAAACACTACCTGTGATACAGATGACAAGTTCATGAGGTAGTTAAGGCAGATATTATTGTGCCCATTTGACAAAGAGAAGTTAAAACAACTTGGGTCATAAATGACTGTGGAGACAAGATGTGAAATTAAGGAAATTAATATTTACAGGGATCAACTTGCCAAAGACCATGGTGTACAACTAGGATTAGAATCCATATCTTCTAACTTTTAGAGTAATGATCTCTCCACCAGACCATGCTGACTTTAAAAACTTTTAGGGTATAGAATCAGAAGGATGAGCATTATAAAAAAGAGTAAACTGGGCCATACATTCGTAGGGAGTATAGTGGAAAGAGTAAGGAAAGATGTAATGGGCCCCCATTTGAAAACTAGAGTTCTCACCTTTTGGAAAAGGTTGCTTCTCTCTCCCCATTTGCCTCTTGAAGGGTTTTCCTTGAGAAAACAATATGTTAACAAATTTCAAAACTATACCATAAGTAGTAGTTAAATAACCCTATGTATCTCTACCATAGCTATCCTCAGTTTGCAATATTTTTCTCTTAAATTTACTTCACCATATCAATGTGAATTTCAACATATTCTATGATATCCCTACAGCTCAGACCCACTTTCTCACAGTTGGGAATATCAGGGGCCACTCTCGTCCCTGCCTTGAACTTCACCTTTATTACAGTGCACTCAATAGTAATAACAAAATCTTTACATGGAAGACTGTATGACGGAGAAAAAGATTAGTGCTACCTTAACTGCAGCATTTTAGGAGGAAATGAATACTTAAGATTTTTAAAATGAAGCTCTATGGGAGGAATTCAAAATATCAGACTATGATTTCAAGCGATACATTATCAGTCTCAAAGCAGTCATGTCAAAGCAATGAACAGAGCACTAGGCTGGAAGTCCTGAGTTCAAATTCAGCCTCAAATCCAGTGATGCTAGGCAACTCATTTAATCTCTATTTGCCTCAGTTTCCTCAGTTGTAAATGGAGATAAGTGCAACCAACCTTGCAGAGCTATTGTATCAAATGAAAGAATATTTGTAAGGGTCATCATAGCAACTGGCATATAGGAAGTATTAAATATTTTTCCCTTTCCAAGAGTATATATTCTTAGTCCCCCATCATAAATTCCCTAAAACTAATTCTTCTTCATTTGCTTTTGCAAAATCATCCCAACACAGAATCTTTCAAGCCCCAAAGAAACCTTTTTATTCTCAGTATAAGTACAATGAAATGAATTTTTGAGATTGTTTGTGGAGAATTTTGTGATATTACACTGGACAACTGGAAAATGGTTAACTGGATGATCCTAAAAGCAAGTCTGGGGAGTATCAGTCTAGACCTCTCCAAAACTCAGCTCGTCCCCCCACACATACTCTGGCAACAGGCTGCCCTATCCCAGTCAACGGCCCTCACCTGTCTCCCCTCTGGCTAATATTCTCAAAGTCCTCTCATCAAAAAGGGTGCCAGGACAGGGCCCCAGGCTAATCAGCTTCTAAATGGTGTCTGTAAGCCTCCCTAGTTAAGGAAGACTAAAAGAGAGAGGCAAGTCTCCAGCAGAAATGAAGCAACAGAATAAATAAATGGCCTGTTTAGAGAAGTAGCTTTCCTCCTGAGAGGACCAAGTCATTACAGAACTCTATATGCAGTTCTCAAGGAACCAGGCTTGAGTTTAAAAATATTTTGCTCCATATAGAAGACAGATGAGTTTATCCTTACATTGCAGACATCCTAGGAAGGTAACACCATAGTACTGAGGGCACCAGATTTGCAAAGAACCTGAGTTTGAGTCTCAAGTCTATAAATTACTATCAATGCAAATTATTTTGGCAAGCCACTCCCCCTCTCCAGATCTAGGTTTCTTTTCTGTAAATCCCCAGGGAGTTAACTACATGACCTCAAATTTCCCTTGGAGCTCAGACTCTATTATCCTATGAACCAGGCAGTCCTACTCTACCTGCAATTAGAGCTGTCTCAATCATCATCGCTGTGGTTAGTTAGTACGAGGAAAATGGCTTCAGGAGATTAGCCTTGTCTGCTACACTGCTCTGCAGGCCCACAAATAGCCTGGACTTGTAACTATACAAAACACAGAATGTCTTCACCAGTTGTCTAGCCTTCATGACCTTTCAGGATGCTTCGGAATCTATTGGCAAATCAATCAACAAGAATTATTAAGCATTTACCATATGCCAAGTACTGATGCTTACTCTCAAACAGCTCACATTCCAGTAGGGGAAACAACATAGACACAAGTAGGTATGCGCAAGACCTACACATAGCATGCAGGAGGTAAAATTAGCTGGGAAAGGCCCTTTGCAAAGGGAGTGCTCAGACAGTCTTGAAGGAAGAAGCTCTAGAACATTGAGGTAAGGAGGAAGAGCATTCCAGGTATGGGGATGCCACTGAGGCACAGACAGGAAACAGAGCAGTGTGAGGAGCAACAAAGAGGCCAACAGGGCTGTATCATGAAGAGCTAAGAGGGGAGAAAATATGTAAGAAGAACAGAAAGACAGGAAGGGACTGGGCTATGAAGAGCTTTAAGTATCAACCAGGGAGCTACTGAAGTTTAGAAGTAGGGCAGTTATGTGATGAGAACCTTGTTAATAGGATGATAGGTTTAACAGCTGAGTGGAAGATGGGTTGAGTGGGAAGAGCTCCACACCAGAGGTGGCTTAGGCCTGAAGTAGGGTTGTGGCTACGTGAATTGCAAATGAGGGGATGTATCTGAGCGGTTTGTGAAGATAAAAACAACAGGATTAGAGGGCAGATTGGATATGAAGGGTGAGTGAGAGTGAAGGGTAGAGGATGACACCAAGGCTGTGAATTTGGATGACTAGAAGGATTGTGGTGCCCTTGAAAGTAATAGGAAAGAGTTTGGAAGAGGGCTGGGATTTGGGGAGCACGATGATGAGTGGCATTTTAGACATGCTGAGTTTTAGATGCTTACAGGGCATTTATTCCAAAATATCTAAAAGGCATTAGTGATAAAGAAGTAGAGCTTAGGAAGGAGACTCAGAGTGGATCTATAGATCTGGGAAGAGTCTGCATAGGGATGATAGTTGAAAAGAGAAAAGGCTCCCGGACAGAGCCTTGGGGGACATAAACAGTTAGGAGGGAATGGCATGGAGGAAGATAAGGGAAAGAATACTGATGAGTAGTCAACTAAGAAAGAACAGTAAAGAACAGGAAAACCCAGAGAAAGCATCCGGGAAGAGAAAGATAGTAGCAGGGCCAGATTTAATAGAGGGTTGAAAACGAATGAGGATGAAGAAAAGGTCATTAGATTTAGGGGTTAAGAGATCAATAACAACTTTGGAGAAAGTGGTTTCAGTTGAATGATGAGGTCAGAAACCAGATAAAAGAGAATTTAAAACAGAGCAAGAGGAGAGACATAGACGCACAGAACATAAATGACCTTTCAAAAGAGTTTAGCTGAGAAGCGGACAAGAGGTATAGGAGGGTAGACTGTGCCACAGTTACACATATCTACTGTGGAGCTAATAGGAACCTAGCAATGAGTTCTTTAAAAGTATAGGTGAGATTCAGACCACATTTGAAGGCAGGAGAGGAGCCATTAGACAGGGAGAGATTGGAGATGATGGGAGCTGAGAGTGGGTAATATGCTAATGAGGATGGAAGAGGATGGGAAATGCTTGACTTTGTCCAAGAGAAGAGCTGTCTCTTCATCAGAAAATAGTGAAGTGGACTTAGTGGGGACACTGTCACTGGAGTATGAGGTAGGAGGAAGGGCAGAGAAGGAAATTCTCAATGAAGAGCCTCAATTGTTTTCAGGGAAGCTTGAAGACAACTGGGCAGGTGAGGGTGCTGTAGTAGGCTTAAAGAGAACCATTTTAGAATAGCTGCTGTGGTGAGTGGAATAGAGAATCAGTTAAAGAGAAATGGAAGGATTGTCTTGTTAAGACTTAGTTGAGATTAGATAACATAAATTTGTAGTGGTCCTACTCAGCATTATTTTGTGAGTTCCTCCAGATCCATGAAGAGAAAGAGGTAGATAATGGGAGTTTTCAAGGATTGTGGTTTGGCAGGGCGTGAGCGACAACAAGACAAGAGAACAATGTGGAGTTTGAGAGGAAAATAGATTAGAGAAATGGTGAAGTCGTTCACCAAGTGGTTGAGATTGGAAAGGGAAGAGATTGTAGCCAGAGCAGGAGATTTGGGAAAATTCTGAAGGATGTAGGGTTTGGAAGTCACAGTGGTTACCAAAAAATCACATAAGACATGAAAAGTTTTTGATAAGATAAAAGGAATTTTGGAGTTCTTAAACTAGAAGTATAATCATTTGGTGTGTACCTGAGGTGTAGTAGAGGAGTGAATTATATGAAACAGGTAGATAGAAAAACTGAAAAGTTAAGAATATTTTAAGGAATATCAAAACATGTTTGTTGAAGAATGCTAGAGTATAAGAACAGGAGATGATATGGAGAGGGAGCCCCTGAGTCAACCATACTTCATTAAGAAAGGAAAAACAGTGTCTCTGAAGGATGACAGATAACAGCCACTAGGACCTGGATTTGGGTGACAAATCTGAATAGTGCAAACATCAAGGAAGAAAAGGTTGCTGAGTGAATAGTGGGATAAGCAATGGGAAACCAAGAATATTACAGGGGGTATGAAAGAAGGTATATTCAGTACTAGAAAGGATGGCTAGGGTAGCATCCTATTGAAGGAATGAGGTCTCAGTAAGTGCCAGAAGGTGAAATTATTAACAAAGAAAGCTCTACCGTGAGAAATATGTTAATTTTGCAGTGCAAGTTCTAGAAGGCACAGTAGAAGGAACAGATCAACCTGAAGTGAGACAGAGGAGGCATACAGTTGAGGTGGATGGGAATGAGGGAACATATCTGGAGTTGGGGCAGGGGATTTGTTCTTTGGTAGCAGAGTTCTGTAGCACAGAGATGGAGACAGTAAGAAGGGTGGTAATATATTAATCACTGGGAAATGTATCCACGCAGAGTATCTGTGGATAGAAATAGATCTGCTGATTAAATCAGGCATTAAATCACAATAGTCAAGGTCTCTTCAGGGTCCATGTCCTGGAAGGGTTTCAGAACAGCCCTCAATTACCTGGACTTGTGGCAGGTAGTATTTTTGTATCCTGAGAAGCTTTCTGAAGCCCACCTTTATGTGTTGAAGAGGTGTTGTGTCCTAAGCCCAGCCAGGAAGGAGGAGGAGTACTTCCTTCAGGTCTGGGGGTCTGGTGGACCTGACTTGAGGTAAGCTGGAGCTTGGTGTTAGGAAAGGTTCAAATTCAAAATCACAAGAAGCCTTAGTACATCCTCACTAGAACTATAGCTAGAATTTATATAGTACTTTAAGGTTTGCAGAGTGCTCTGTATAAGTTGTCAAATTATATACCTGCAATTATTATTGTCATTTTGCAGATGAGACAACTGAGTCTTGAGAGAGGATGATGATGATTTGCCCAGGATCACAGAGCTAGTGCCTGTTTTAGGATTTGAGCTCATATAGTCCTGTGTCCCAAATGTAGCATTCTCTCCGCTATAACAGCTAGCTGCCTCACCTTCTGACTTCCTTTCTTTTTTGAAAAGCATATACTAGTTATTAACCTCTGCAAAGACAGGAACTGTGTCTCAAGACTTCTCTCCACCACAGGAGAGCATCATGTTTTGACTGTGCTACTAATAAAATCACTATATATTACATACAGGAATAAATGATCAGATTTCTCTTTCTGTTAGAAATCGATCGACATGGCCATATGGATTTGGGTATCCCCCATCCCCCCACCCCCAGCCAGCCACTCAATAGCCCAATCTACTTTGTCACCTCTTTCTGACACATTTATTGGTGTTCAGTTGAATCCAACTCTTCCTGACCCCATTTGGGGTTTTCTTGGTAGAGATACTGGAGCAGTTTGCCATTTCCTTCTCCAGATCATTTTACAGATGAGGAAACTGAGGCAAACAGGACTAAGTGACTTGCCCAGGGTCCTAGTGAGTCTTTCTGACTCCAGGCCCAGCACTCTATCCACTGTACTACCTATTTTCCCCTTTCTGATATAGACAGAAGACTAAGTAAAATCTACTTTTATCCACATCTAAAATTCATCCTACAAGAACATCAGAGGAAGGCAACAACCACATAGGTGTCCGACCACATTACATTCATCCAAATTTATGAATCTCTGGAACCAAGAAACAAGCAAGAGAGCTAGAATTGACACATGGCGTTCCATCTACCACGGGCAGCTTAAAAACTTCTAATGTTTGAGAAATCCAGTGAGAAATCCTGTGTGGTGAGAAAACATATCCAAACGATAAACCATTAAAACAAACATCTGCCTTATATTTCCCAGGGGTTTGGGGGAAAAGGAAATCAAAGGATTACTCTTGGACCAAATTATGGAAAAAGGTAGGGGCCTTCAAAGGAAATCTGGTTTGCTGGCTGCCAGTCAATGCTTGCTGATAATTATTGCTAGCCGTGTGTCCTTGGACAAGTCACTTAACATTTGTCTGCCCCAGTTTCCTCACCTATAAAATGGGGACAAGAATAGTGCCTATTCCTCAGAGTTGTTGTGAGGCTCAAATGAGGTAGCGTTCATAAGCTCTTAGCACAGTGCCTGGCATACAGTAGACACTACATAAATGCTGGCTATCATGTATATTATGTGAATAAATTTCCTACATTTATGTTTCTGAAGATATTGGCACAATGACTGTCTTTTTAAATTTGAATTACCTAATAGTGTTTGCTTCAGTTTTGTACAGTGTTCACCCTGCCCCAAGCCTGACCACTCACCTCTTAAATGTCCTGCTCAAAACAAAATTGAATAATAAAATAAAATAAATAAAATAAAAAAATAAAATAAATATAAATTTAAAAAATTAAATTAAATTCTAGGAGTCATCATCAGTTTAGAGCTGGGAAGGACCTCCAGGGTCGTGGAGTACAACCCCCTCATTTTACAGAGGAAGAAGCTGAGATACAAGGAGGTGAAGTGACCTGCATGGGGGTCTGATGGAGAAGAGCAGTGAGCCCAGAGTCAGGAAGACATGAGTTTGCATTCTCTCCAGAGACTTCCGGGCTGCATAACCTCAGGCAGGTCATTTATCCTCTTTCAGCCTCAATTTCCTCATCTCTAAAATGGAGAGAGGGGGGCAGAGCTAAGATGGCAGAAAGGAAGCAGTAATTTCTCTAAGCTCCTCCAAGAATTCTGTCTCTAAACTTTAAAAAGTGAATTTGAATGGATTTTAGAGTGACAGGACCCACTGGGAGACGGAGCATGGTGGATTCCCAGCCCAGGAAAGTGCCCACATAGGTCTGGACAGGGGCAACTTGGAGCACACAGGGGCTGCACCAGGGTGAATCTGAGAGCAGACTACAGCAGAGTGAGAAGGAGCCCCAGCCAGCCAGCGGACTCACCCATCCCAAGGGTGATTTGCAGCCGTCTCACCACAGGACAGTGGATCATCAGAGCTGGGTAAGAGAAAACGCAGGGTCTGCAGCACAGAGAGCAGCTTATCCTGGGGCTACCAGTCCACAGCCTGGATGTTCAAAAATTACATACCCAAACTTCCAGAGGTCAAGATGGCAGAATAGAACTAGTTGTTCTGATCCCCGCCCCCTCACCCAGAAAGCCCAGAGATAAATGTCCCACCCAGAGTAAAATCCTGAATTAATGGAAACAACCTCAGACTTGGGAGTCACTGAGGAAGGGGGAAGTGAGGCAGTACAGAGTCTAAGCCCAGGAGGGTGGAGCCAGCAAGGGCTAACAACACAGGCCCAGGTGTGCCTTAGCACCACCTGGGGAATCAGCAGACACCAGCCCTGCCTGCCTGCCCAAGCTGTAGCCCAGAGACACAGAGATGGAAACCTGAAGTGGCCAGACTACGCCTCTCCCCATAGGTTACTCTGTGAGCCTCAGGGTAACTCAGGGGAAACACTGAGAGTCCTGGCCTTGGCCTCAGTCTAGACATTCAGAGGCTACAGCTCACAAAGTTAACAACTAAACCCCTACCTCCAAGCCTGAGAAGCTCAATACTTCTGCACCCCAGAAGCAAATCTCCACTCCAAAAATCCAGGACATAGGCAATCACAATGGGGAAGAAAGAACCTCCAAGATCTAGAACCATAAAATCTTTCTATAGTGATCAAGAATAACCAAACTCAGAAGGCAACACGGACTCTACACACACACTGGAGACCACAGAAGGAAATGTGAATTGGTCTCAAGACCAAAAAGCATTCTTGGAGGAGCTCAAGAAAGATTCTAAAAACCAAATTAGAGAGGTAGGAGATAAATTTAAATCTACAGTGACCAAATGGGAACAAAAAAGTCACTGAAGGAGATAAATCTTTAAAAAGTAAAATTGGAGAACTAGGACAGGAGGTCCAAAATCTAACTAGAGAAAATACCTTCCTAAAAATGAAAACTGAACATATTGAGGAAAATAATTCACTAAAAATTGGGATCAGTCAAATTGAAGCTAAGGACTCTATGATGCAGTGAGAGTCAGTCAAACAAAGCATAAAGATTGAAAAATTAGAAGAAAGTGCAAAATATCTCACTGGAAAAACAACTGACCTGGAAACAGATCGAGGAGAATTAACCTAAGAGTTATTGGCCTACCAGAAAGCCATGATGAAAAAAGCAGCCTGTACAGCATCCTCCAAGAGATTGTCAAAGAAAAGTGTCCTGAGGTCCTAGAATCAGAATGTAAAGTAGTTATTGAAAGAATTCACTGAATCTCCTCCTGAAAAAGATCCCAAATTGAAAACTCCAAGAAATAGCAGCCAAATTCTAGAGCTACAAGGTCAAAGAGAAAATACTGCATGCAGCCAAAAAGAAACAATTCAAATATCGTGAAACTACAGTCAGGATTACACAGCATTTAGCAGCTTCTACATTAAAAGATCGGAGGGATTGGAATTGGTTATTGCATGAAGTAAAAGAGCTAGGACTGCAACCAAGGATCAATTACCCAGCAAGACTGAGCATAAGCTTTCAGGCAAGGAAATGGTCATTTAATGAAATAAAGGACTTCCAGACTTTCCTGATGAAAAAGCCAGAGCTCAATGGAAAATTCGATTTCCACTTACAAGACCCAAGAAAGACATAACAAGGTAAATAAGGAAATCACACACTCACACATACATATACACACACACATGCATAAACATGCACACAACTTGGGACTCAGTAAGAGAAAACTGTACACATCCCTATATGTGAAGCAGATACCTATCAATATTGAAATTTGTATAATTATTGTGACATTTAAAAGGGATGTACACAGATAGAGGGTGTGGGTATAAATGAACTAATCTGAAGATTAAAAAACCCTTATTAAGGGGAACAAAGGGATTATAATGGGAGAAAAGGAAAGGATGAGGCAGACAATGATAAATTATGCCACATGAAGAGGCATAAAAACATACTAAAGTAGAGGGTATGGGAGGATGGAGATGAGCATCATTATGAATGTTATATTCATTGGTTCTGATTCAAAGAGGGATCAATATAATCAATTAAGTTTAGGTCCTAACATGAAAAGACACAAAAACTCATTATAATAGCGGGAAAAGAGGGAGGGAGAGGAGCAATGTATGAAATTTACTAGCATTGTTTTGGGTTCAAGGAGGAAATAATTCCATTAAGAATAAAAATCTATTGTGTCCTACAGGCAGTAGAAGGGGTAAAGGGGGTGTAAGAAGGGGGAGAATGGTTAAAAGGGAGGGAAAGAATAGTAAGGGGAAAGGATAGGTAAAGAGGAGAAACAGAGAGAGGGAATACTGAGGGAGGCAGTGGTCAAAAGGCAAACTCTTAAGAAGGGGAAGGGAAAAGGAAGATACAAAAATATAAACAGGGGAGGGAATACGATGGAGGGAAAGTTATAGATTGTAATCATAACTGTGAATGTGAATGGGATGAACTCTCCATAAAACAGAGGCGGATAGCAGAATCCACAATCCTACAACATGCTGTCTAAAAGAAACACATTTGAAACAAGGGCATACACACAGGGTAAACGTAAAAGGATGGAGTAGAATATATTATGCTTCAGCTAAAAACTAAAGTAAAAAAAGCAGGGGTAGCAATCCTTATCTCAGATAAAGCAAAAGCAAAAATAGATTTAATTAAAAGAGATAAGGAAGGAAACTACATCCTGCTAAAAGGAACCATCGAGAATGAAGCAATATCATTACTTAACATATATGCACCAAGCATATTCAAGGAAATTAGAGGAAGAAATAGATAGCAAAACTATATTAGTGAGGGAAACTCAATCTCCACCTCTCCAAACTTGATAAATCTAACCTCAAAATAAACAAGAAAGAAGTTAAGGAGGGAAATAGAATTTTAGAGAGGCTAGACACGATAGATCTCAGGAGAAAACTGAATGGGTATAAAAAGGAATATACCTTCTCAGCAGTACATGGCATGTACACAAAAATCAACCATGTACTAGGGCATAAAAACTTCACAATTCAGGGCAGAAAGGCAGAAGTATTAAATGCATCATTTTCAGATCATGATACAATAAAAATCATATGCAATAAAAGGCCATGGAAAGATGGACAAAAAAACTAATTGGAAACTAAATAATTTAATCCTAAAGAATGAGTGGGTCAAACAAGAAATTCTAGAAACAATCAGTAACTTCATTCAAGAGAATGACAATAATGAGACATCACACCAAAACTTGTGGGATGCAGCAAAGGCAGTTCTTAGGGGAAGTTTTATATCCCTGAATTCATACATGAATAAATTAGAGAAAATGGAGGTCAATGAATTGGGCAGGCAATTGAAAAAGCTAGAAAAAGAACAAATTGAAAATCCCCAATTAAATACTAAATTAGAAATAATGAAAACCAAAGGAGAGATTAATAAAATTGAAAGTAAGAAAACTATTGAACTCAGAAATAAAACTAAGATCTGGTTTTATCAAAAAACCAATAAAACTGATAGAATTTTAGTCAATATGATAAAAAAAACAAAGAAAGGAGAAAACAAAATTTCGAGTATCAAAAATGAAAAGGGTGAATCTACCTCCAATGGAGAGGAAATTAAAACAATAATTAGGAATTATTTTGCCCAGTTGTATGCATATAAATTTGACAATCTTAGTGAAATGGATGAATATTTATAAAAATATAAATTGCCCAGATTAACTGAAGAGGAAGTAAATTACTTAAATAACCCCATCTCAGAAAAAGAAATTGAACAAGCCATTAGTGAACTCCCTTGGAAAAAAATCTCCAAGGCCAGTTGGATTTACTAGTGAATTCTATCAAACATTTAAAGATCAATTGATCCCGATACTCTACAAACTATTTGGGAAAATTGGTGAAGAAGGAGTCCTACCAAATTCTTTTTATGACACAAATATGGTACTGATACCTAAATCAGGAAGAGGTTAAACAGAGAAAGAA
>CM053588.1:268042534-268058873 GCA_028646515.1 Pseudochirops corinnae
ACCTCATGAATATAGATGAAAAAATTTTAAATAAAATATTAGCAAAAAGACTACCGCAACTTATCACAAGAATAATACATTTTGATCAGGTAGGATTTATTCCAGGATTGCAAGAATGGTTCAATATTAGGAAAACCATCAGTATTATTGATCTTATCAACAATAAAACTGACATAGACCATATGATTATCTCAATAGATGCAGGAAAGGCTTTTGACAAAATACAACATCCATTCCTATAAAAAAAAAAAACACCAGAAAGTATTGGAATAAATGGAGATTTCCTTAGAATAATAAGTAGCGTCTATTTAAAGCCATCAGCAAGTATTATACGTAATGGGGATAAACTAGAAGCATTTCCAATAAGACTGGGGGTGAAGTGAGGATGTCCACAATCACCCCTCTTATTTAATCTGGTACTAGAATGTTAGCAGTAGCGATTAGAGAAGAAAAAGAATTAGGCAAAAAAGAGACTAAGTTATCACTCTTTGCAGATGATATGATGATATACTTGGAGAATCCTAGAGAATCAAGTAAAAAACTTCTTGATACAATAAGTAAATTTAGGAAAGTTGCAGGATATAAAATGAACCCACATAAATCCTCAGCATTCCTACATATTTCTAATGAAGTCCAAAAGCAAGAGATAGCAAGAGAAAAACCATTTAAAGTTACTGTAAACATTATAAAATATTTAGGAATCTACCTACTATAAAACAAACCCAGGACCTATATGGATGCAACAACAAATCACTTTTTACACAAATGAAATCAGATTTAACTAATTGGAAAAACATCAATTGCTCATGGCTGGGTTGAGCTAATATAATAAAAATGACAATTTTACCTAAATTAAATTATGTATTTAGTGCCATACCAATCAATCTACCAAAAACTTACTTTACTGAGCTAGACAAAATAGTAACAAAATTCATTTGGAAGAACAAAAGGTCCAGAATATCAAGGCAATTAATGAAAAGAAATGCTAGGGAAGGTAGCCTAGCCATACCAGATTTTAATCTGTAATATAAAGCAGCAGTCATCAAAACTACTTGGTACTGGCTGAGGAATAGAGTAGTGGATCAATGGACGAGATTGGGTACAAAAGACTCAGTAGTCAATTACTATAGTAATATACTCTTTGATAAACCCAAAGACCCCAGTTTTTGGTATAAGAACTCACTATTTGACAAAAACTGCCAGGAAAACTGGAATATAGTATGGCAGAAACTGGGCATAGACCATTATCTAACACCATACAGCAAAATCAAGTCTAAATGGGTGCATGATCTAGGTATAAAGGCTGATACTGTAAGCAATCTGGAGAAGCAAGGAATAGTTTACCTGTCAGATTTATGGAGTAGGGAAGACTTTGTGATGAAACAAGAGTTAGAGAGCATTACAAAATGCAAAATGGATAATCTTGATTACATTAAAATGAAAGGTTTCTGTATAAACAAAGCCAATGTAACCAAGATTAAGAGGGAAATGGAAAATTAGGAAAGAATTTTTACAACCAGTGTCTCTGATAAAGGCCTCATTTCTAAAATACAGGGAATTGAGTCAAATCTTTAAGAATACAAGTCATTCCCCAATTGATAAATGCTCAAAGGATATTAACAGGGTAGAAATTAAAGATATCTACAAGCACATGAAAAAATATTCTAAATCACTATTGATTCACAAAATGTAAATCAAAACAACTCTGAGGTACCACATCTCACCAGTCAGATTGGCTAAGATGACAAAACAAGAAAATGACAAATGCTGGAGAAGATGTGGAAAAATTGGAACACTAATGCATTGTTGTGAGTTGTGAACTGATTCAACCATTCTGGAGAGCAATCTGGATCTATGTCCAAAGGGCTATAAATAATTACATACCCTTTGACTCAGTAATACCACTTCTAGGGTTGTATCCCAAAGAAATCATAGAAGTGGGAGGAAGACCCATAAGTACAAAAATATTTATTGCAACTCTCTTTGTGGTGGCAAAAAATTGGAAATTAGGGGGATGCCCATCAATTGGAGAATGGCTAAACAAGTCGTGGTATGTGAATGTAATAGAATACTATTGTGCTATAAGAAATGAGAAGCATATGGACTTCATATTTACCTGGAGAGGCTTATACAAACTGATGCTAAGTGAGAAGAGCAGAACCAGGAGAAATTTGTACACAATGACACAACCTATGTGTGACTACCAACTTTGATAAACTGGAATCTTCTCAACAACACAAGGTTATAAAACAACTCTAAAAGACTCAGGATGGAAGGAAATGCCTACATTCAGAGAAAGATCTAGAAAGAACATAGTTTAAATGCAGACTGAAGCAAACTCCATGCTCTCTTTCTTTTCCATGTTTGGTTTTGTTTCCTCTTTCCCATTGTTCACTCCATTGGTTACAACCCTTCTAATATCCAGTGTGAAAGAATTTGCAGATCCTGTACTTGATTGCAAGCCTCCATGGGGGGTGGGGGGGTTGAGGGAGGGGAGAAAATTTGAAACTCAAGAGATTGTGGAACTGAATCTTGTAAACTAAAAGTAAATAAACAAATCAATTTGGTAAAAAAAAAAAGAAGAAGAAAAAATGGAGAGAGACAGAGAGTGATAAAAATGGCACCAACCTCAATGGATCAGATGAGATAGCGTAAGCAACCTTGAAGTGCTCTACAAATGCTGGCTAGTGTATTCTTGCTCAGGGTTACATGCATGGGCATAGGCAGCGGCCGAGCTGGAATTCAAAAGTGCGTCCTCTGACTCCCGATCCAATGCTCTTCCAACTCTACCCTGTTGTCTCTTGAATCAAAGTCTCTCACACTTAGGTTCACAGTTCTCTCCAAGAGACTTTGGAGAAGGGATGACTTCTGGAGATGAGGCAAACACACTTCATGGCCTAGGACCATGTATCCTCACACTCACCCCAGCCATTCTCCCCCATCCCAACACTTCTTCCCACCCCCCTTTTCTGCTCTAAGAACTGTGAACAAATCCATAGTACCATTCCCTCCTAAAAAGGGCTTATCAGTGTGCCTGCTGACCTACTCACTATCTCTGGGACTTCCACAAGTATCCTCTGGGCTGCTGCCAACCCCTTTCAGAATGGAAGTTTCCTGAAGCCAAGGACTGTCCCTTTTGTGTTTGTATCCCTATTTCTTAGCACAGTCCTTGCTTCTTTTAATAAATGATTACAAGGAGTCATTGGGGGAGTGGAGGTCCAAGATCTATGATTTCGTTGGTCTAGAGAATTCCTCAATGAGGAAACTCAGTACATATTCGCAAATGTCCTATTTTATAGATTCCCAAGTCTGCTAGGGTACAGAGAGGAGAAGTGACTTACCTAGGGTCACATAGCCAGTATGTATCAGAGGTTTGAATGTTTTTCTGAATCCACCATGTGACAACACCATGTATTATCAAAAAATTATCTCTAGAAATTTATTTGTTTAAATCATGGTTGATTCTCTCAGCCAATGCCCCACAAATTTTCCTTTCTTAAGAAATCAATTTAGGGGAACCTCTGTTCTAGCTTTGCAAGGGATCTGTTAAGTGTTGCCACTATAATGGATAACTTAGTCTCTTCCTCCAATTCTAGTGCTTGTCTCTCTTTTTTTTTTCTCCTATGCTCAGACCCAAAAGAAAGTCCAGCACATTTCTCCCTGAGGAAATCTGATTACCCTGGCCCCCTTTTCCCCTTTTCTCTAGGTTTCAAAGAGCATCTCACCAGTCAGAGTTTTAGAAATAACAGGTTAAATCCTACTGAGTAAACATCAGGCTTAATACTAGTAAGAAAAAAATTATTCAGAAAGTCACTCTCTTTAAAGGATTCTATCTGGAAGATGAAGGCAAAGCCAGATAGGTATATATCCTCAGGCACTGTACCAGGACTATTTGTGTATGCATGTATATTTATATGTGCATGTATTCACATACATCATTGGTTCTCAACTTTCCTAATGCTGCAACCATTTAATACTCATATGTGGGCATATCTGCATGTGGGCAGACCCACCTGGAGACAGACAGAGGAGCAGTGTCTCGGTTCCTAATACCATTGGAAATATGCATTTTCTAATGGTCTTAGGCAACCCCTGTAAAAGGGTTGTTCAACCAAAGGGGTCACAACCCACAGGTTGAGAACTGCTGACATACATAGACATACACACACACATACACATACATAAATATATAATATATGTCCCTATATTTACATATCTATAGAGATGTAATATAGATGGAGATAGAAAAACAGACATAGATAAGGATAAGTGTGTGCATTCGTAGGAGAGTGTAACCCTGAATGTCCTCTAGTTCCATTTTCTTTTTTATTTCCATTAAATATCTTTGTTGTGAGTTAATTGTAACTCTGTGCTAAGAAAAAAAAAACATACATCAGTGGGTCAGTCATGGATGTGGACTCACACAAAGTACATTGAGGCTAAGGGAACTTTTCTGAGCACTCCACATGCACCTTAGGCAGTCTTCTCTGCTATCATTGGTCTGCCACAGACGCCAGATGTAATAATTCATAGGGGCCAGAAAGACAGCTCTGTGGGAGATGAGGACCAGAGTCAGAGAGGTATTTTGACTGCCATACACCAGTAAACGTGGTATTATTACCCATTCTATTATTACCATGAACTGTACTTTCTACAATGAGCTCCGTGTGGTTCCTGTAGTTCCCTGTAATCTGATAGGTTACTCATGAAGATAGTAAATGGGATGGGCTAAAGTTCTGCAACTACAGCTGGGAGAAAAATTTTATGTGGCGTCAAGAAGAAGCCGTGTTATGCTGCCCAAAGCTTCAAGTAGGAGATGACCACTGCTCTTATCTAGACCTCTGGAAAAGAGCTATGAGCTCTATGATGCTCAGATTATCACCATTAGGAATAAAAGGTCCAGCTGCCCCAAAATCCTCCTGCAATCATTTTCTTAGGTATGCAGTCTTGGGATACTCCTAAAACTACATTTAATTTAAAAATGTATTGTGATGGTAAGAATTTGTATAACAATATCTATTGTCCAGTGTGATACCACAATTTATGTACTTGGTATTGCTGACAGGATGCAGAAAGAAATTAATACCTTACCTCCCAGCACAATGAAAATCAAGGTCACCGCCACCCTTGAGCATAACTGCAGATAATCCTTAATACTTTGGCATTTAACTTTTGTGACTTCAAGCATACACATAAATTTATTAGTAACCTCATTTTCACTTTCTGTGTTGGCAAGCATGCACATTCATGACTATGTGTGGATGTGAAAAAAAATTGAGGCTTAGTGCAGGCAAGTTTGTGGAGTGACTGTTATCCTACTAGGTGCTTCACTAGTCTTGTTCACCCTACGATTGTAAAGAGATAGAGAGGTTTATAGCAGTATAGTATATTACAATGCCCTTTGTGCCACCAACACAATATTCACAGCACCAATGGCAACTATGAATATGTTGGCATAGTTCTGAATTGTGAAATATAACAGACTCTCCATATAGAAGACAGAAGCAAAACATTTATTCAGATTCCAAAAAGCTAAAGCCAGAAAGCCAAATCCCAACACCAGAAAATCAAATCCATCACAGCAACAAAGAAGTTAATACACCATAACACAGCAGGAAACAACACCATACCTAACTGTCTCCTTGCCTACATCCCTTCCTCTCTCCAGCTCTAACTGACTCTCAGCTTCCTCTGGGCTCTGCTCCACTTGTTCAGCAAACTCCTCCCACCACAGGCTCCATGTGATTACACCCTTCCACCACCATCTGACAAAGTAGAAATTAAGATTCAGGTTAAAAAATGTTTTAGTTTTAAGAATTTTATTTGCTGTACATTATTTATGGTACTGTAGATTTCGTGTGTCATGAAAAGTGAATAATATTCTCTGAAGTCAATGATTTGTTTTTATTGAGATGTTAGCACAAAAGGCTCACAGAATTCTAGGGAATTGGTAGTAAGAAAAAAATGTCTTGCATGTTATCAATTTTATTTTGTGTGTTGTATTTTATGAATATTTCAAGATCACTGTGTTGTTATAAAGAATTACATACAGAAAACTGTATGTACAGAAAACAACCTCTAGCAAAACACTAGTTTTTGGTGGTCATGAGAACCTAACCCCCTATTTCCCATAGGTCAACTTTTGCACCATTTTCTAGGAAAGTTACTACCATGAAAGTTGAGGACTGACTATATTCTTTCTGGATTCTATATCTCCATCCTGGGCTCCTTCTCCAACTTCTGAATGGGTTGTTTTTGTGTTTCCATAAAGTATGACCTGATAATTGCTCCCCAAAGAGATGAGATTGTCATCATTTTATTTGGGCTTTTTTAGGTGCATGATTGAGAATTTTAAAACTGGAAAACTGAAAGCAATGAGCAGTCTCAGTATGTTGGAGGCAAATATTTCCAAGAATCTACAATGCATCTTGAGGACTGTAATGATCCATTTGTTTCTTTGGAAGACTAGAAGGATAGAGGTGTTCTTGACAATAATGGGGAAGTTGGAAGGATAGAAGGTTTGGAGGAGGGAATAATGAGTTCATTTTTGGACATGTCAAATTTAAGATGCAAATACATATGTATATTAGGCTTCAGATAAAATAAAAAGGCAGGGGTAGCAATCATGATCTCAGACAAAGTAAAAGCAAAAACAGAACTAATTAAAGGAATAAGCAAGAAAACAACACATTGCTAAAAGTCACTACAGACAAATGAAGTAATACAAATATTAAATTTATGCATCAAATGGAATAGTATCCAAATTCTTAAAGGAAAATTCAATTGAATTATAGGAGGAAACAGTAAAATTACATTAATGGAGGACCTCAATTTTCCCCTCTTAGAGCTAGATAAATCTAAGGATAAATATAAATCAAAAGTCAAAGAGATGAATGGAATCTTAGAAAAGTTAGATATGATAGACCTATGGAAAAAAAAGAAATGGGAATAGGAAAAAGTATAGAAATGGAAGTATGGAGTTGGACATGACTGAAATGACAACAACATTAGGGCAGCTAGGTTACCTAGTGGGTAGAGTACCTGGGATGGACTCAGAAAGATTCATCTTCCTGAATTCAAATCTGGCATTAGACACTTACTATAGCTATGTGACTCTAGGTAAGTCACTTAAACCTGTTTGCTTCAGTTTCCTCATGTGTAAAATTAGCTGGAGAAGGAAGTGGCAAACTTGTCCAGTGTCTTTGCCAAGAAAACTTCAAATGGGGTCACAAAGAGTCAAATGATTGAAACAACTGTACGAAGAATGGATGGCTCAAAGAACAAATCAATAATTTCATTAAAAAGAATGACAACAGTGTAATAGCATTTCAAAATTTGTGGGATGAAGTAAAAGCAGCACTTAGAAGAAATTTTATGTCTCTAAATTTGTACATCGATAAAAGAATGAGCAGATCAATGAACTGAGAATGTAACTAAAAAAACAGAAAAAGAACAAGTTAATAATCTCCAATTAAACGTCAAAATGGAAATCCTGAAAATTAAAGGAGAAATTAAGAAAACTGAAAGTAAAAACAACAAGAAGAACACTGAACCAATGAATAAAACTAGGAGTTGATTTTATGAAAAACTCAAAAAATAGACAAACCAAGTGTTATTTTGATTTTTTTTAAAAAGGTGAAAAATAAAGTAAAATAAAAAGGTGAATGCATCACCAAGGAAGATGAAATTAAAGCAATTATTAGGAGTTATTTTGCCAAATTATATTCCAGTAAAACTGACAATCTAAGTGAAATGGATGAATATTTTTAAATACATAAACTTCCTAGATTAACAGAAGAGGAAATAGAATATTTAAATAACCTTATCCTAAAAAAAATATTGAACAAGTCATTATTAAGCTCTACAAGAAAAAATTCCCAGGACTAGATGAACTCTACCAAACACTTAAGGAACAGTGGATTCCAATATTATATAAACTATTTGAAAAAAAATAGGTAAAGAAGGAGCCCTACCAAATTCCTTTTATGACACAGATATGGTGCTAATGCCTAAACCAGTAAGAGCTGAAAGAGAAAAAGAAAACCACATACCAATTTCCTACTGAATATTGATGCAAAAATTTTCAAATAAAATACTAGCAAGGAGATTATGACAATATACCACAAGAATAATATACTATGACCAGGTGGAATTTATAATGGGAATGCAGGGCTAGCTCATTATTAGGAAGAATATCAGCATGACTGACCATATCAATAACAAAACCAACAGAAACTATATGATTATCTCAAAAGTTGCAGAAAAGGCTTTTGAGAAAATACAAAACCCATTTCTATTAAAAATACTAAAAAGCATAGGAATAAATGTATCCTTCCTAAAATGATAAGTGGTATCTATTTAAAACCAAAAGCAATCTGTAATGGGGATAAACTTGAAAGGATGTCCATTATCACCACTATTTTTCAATATTGTACTAGAAATGCTATCTATAACAATAAGACAAGAAAAAAGAGATATAAATAGAAGGAATAAAAAATAGGAATAAAATAAAAAATAAAATACACATAAAAGAGAAATAAAAAAAGAGGCAATAAGGAAACAAAACTATCACTCTTCTTAAATGATGTGATGGCAAACTTAAAGAACCCTAGAGAACCCACTCAAAACTAGTTGAAACAATTAACATCTTCAGAAAAGTTTCAGATAGAAAATAAACTCACATAAATCATCAGCATTTCTCTACACTACCAACAAAACCCAGCAGCATAAATAGAGAAATTCCATCTAAAATAATCACAGGCAATATAAAATACTTGAGAGCCTACTTGCCGAGACAAACCAGAGATTATATGAACACAATGGCAAAACACTTTTCACATAAAGACATATCTAAAAGACTGAAGAAATATTAATTGCTCTTGATTAGGCAGAGCCAATATAATGAAAAAGGTGATTCTACCTAAATTAATTTAGTTATTCAGTGTTATACCAACCAAACTACCAAGTAATTATTTTATAGAGCTAGAAAAATAGCAATAGCATTCATCTAGAAGAACAAGAGGTCAAGAATATTACAGGAATCAATGAAAAAAAATGTCAAGGATGGTGGCCTGGTAGTTCATATTTTAAACTATATTTAAAAGCAGTAGTTATCAAAACAATCTGGTGCTGGCTAAGAAATAGATCAATGGATCAGTGGGATAGATTAGGTACACAATGCACAGTAATAAAGTAGTAGTAGTTTGATGAGCCCAAACATTCAAACTTTTGGGCTAAGAATTTACCATTTGACAAAAAAATTCTGGGAAAAGTAGAAAACAGTTTAGCAGAAACTAGGAATAGACCACATCTCACATTGTATGCCAAGATAAGGTCATAAGTAATATCATTAGTAAATTAGGGAAGCATGGAAAAATGTTCCTCTCAAATCTATAGGTAAGGGAAGAGGGTAGGACCAAACAAAAGATAAAGGAAGTAAAACTGACAATTTTAATTGCAAGAAATTAAAGAGCTTTTTGCACAAACAAAACTAATGTAACCAAAATTAGAAGGAAAGTAGGAAACTGGGAAAAATTTTTCATCACTTTTCTGTGACAAAAGTCTCATTTCTCAAAAATATAGGGAACTGAGCCAAATTTATAGTAATATGTGTAATTACCCAGTTCATAAATAGTTAAAGGATATAAACAATTTTCAGAAAAAGAAATCAAAGCTATCAATAGATACATGAAAAAATATTCTAAATTGCTACTGATTAAAGAAATGAAAATTAAAACACTTCTGAGATATCATTTCATTCCTATCAGACTGAATAACATGACAAAAAAGGAAAATGATAAATGTTGCAGGGGATGTGGGAAAATGGGACACTAATGCACTGTTGGTGGAGTTATGAAGTGATTCAATTATTCTGAAGAACAATTTGAAACTACATTAAAACTTTGAAACTACTTTAAAAACTTTAATTTCAGAGTTTCAATTTAAAAAAATACTAAAATAAACAAAGAGGATTTTTAAAACCAGAGAGAAAATAGATAAAATTGAAGGGAAATATAGAAATAATAAGTAAAACTAAAACCTTTTCCTTAAAAAAAGATTAGCAAAATTTATAAATGTTTAGTTAATCTGATTTTTAAAAGAGCAGAAAAGAAATAAATAAAATAGCAAATGAGCAAACTGAAATCACAACAAAACCAGAACAAAAATAAATGAGAACATATTATGCACAACTATATGCTGAGAACACCAAAAAATAGAGAAATAATTGAAAAATATAAAATATTCAAATTATCAAAAGACCAGATCAGATAGAGATCTTAACCTATTCTCAGAAAAAGAAATAGAACTAGTTGTAAAAGAACTACCAAAGGGAAGAGAAAGAGGAAAAAACAACTCTGAACCTAACATATTCACAGAAGACTTCTATCAAACCTTTAAAAAAATAATTACTATCCATACTTCCAAGAAAGAACCATACCAAAATCCTCTTATGATACAAATATAGTCCTAGTACATCAACCAAGGAAAAATAAAACACTTAAAGAAGACTATAGACCAATTTCATTAATGAATATTTACTCAAAAACTTTAAATAAAATCAGATAATAGCAATTTATCAAAGAAAGTATTCATTATGATCAAATGAGATTTACACCAAAGATGAAATGATGGTTGACCATTAGAAAAACAATTAGCATAATTAATCATACTCAAACTCAAAATATTCCAAACCACATGATCTTCTCAATAGAAGCAGAAAAATACTTTGACAAAGTACAAGACTTGTATACTAAAAATCCTACAAAGTATAGGGGATGAAAAACCTATTTTTATCTTACCTTAAAAAGTATCTACTGTAATGGTAATTAACTTGAATTTGAAGACCCCTTTTTGTATTGGCAAGTAAGCCCATACTTAGCCTTTAGTAACTAATCAAACCTCTGTGAAAGAAACAGAAAGTATGAACTTTTGTCTCCTGTTGCTGACATAAAAGGAAGGGGTTGGCTGAAACAAGAAACAGCTGATGCTATGTGTATATAAGAAAAGCCCCAGAGAGGCATGGTCAGAATTTCTTGAGAAAAGAACCTGGTGGCAGAATCTGTTCTGCTGAGGAGAGAGTTTCTCTCAGCAGCATCTGGAGGCTGGGCTGCTACTGATGGACTGAGAACTGAGTCAGAATTTTCTTTGGACAAGAATCATGAGGACTGAAGTTGCTGCCACCAGGAAGGTTGAAGAGGAGAGGCCCCCATTGGCTGGAAAAAACAATTTTGATTTTGAAAACCTGAGAGGAGTGATTTTGATCCAGGAGCCAGCTGAGATTTCTTCTGGGTCCTAGGGCCAGCTGAACTGTCAGAGAACTGAGGAAGCATGGCTTTGGTGCTGGTATTCTGTCTGTTTGGATGTTGTTTTGCCAGATTCATCTGCTGGTGAAGGACAGTGCTGTTGTTGCAGATGTCTTGGAACCTTGCTGTTGGCTCAGAAGCCCTGAAGAAGGATTTTCTTGTTGCACATTTGCAGAAATCCTGGAAGAGGGTTTTGCTAATGTTTTCAGGGATCCTGAGACTGTTCTGCAGTCAGAGAACGAGTTGATAAGGACACTGGCAATGAATATTGTGGCTTTGTTAAGCTTTGACTCCCCAGGAACAGACATTGCTGAGAACTTGTCTTGGGTCAAGATGAAGAAAAGACCTCTCCTTGGGTATTGAATGCTGTGATGATAATGTGGTTTACTAGTGACCTAGGGGTGGAGGGTTTGTGTATTTTCTAATGATTATAGTGATTAATGATGCTTAGTAATTGATTGCTGAATAAGTGATTGAGTTAACTTAGTTGCCCCATGAGTGAAAAACTGACTATTGTACTCTGAGATGACTAAATGACTGAATAAGGAGGCAAACCTCCTTAGGGATATCAGATGATTGTTCTTTGTTCTAAATATTGTGACCACTTTGGTGAAAACTATGAGGCCATTTTAATGATAAGCTGTTGTGAGCACTATATTGTGATTTTCTGTGATAAGTTGCAATAGAACCCCCCTCCCTTTTTGTTTAGTTCTTGGAATAGACCTGGGGACTTTCTAGTGGGGCAACAAACTGATCGCTATCTTTGGCTTCCATATTTTCCCGCTTGCATAATATCTGAACTTTAAGTTGTGGTTTTTGTCTTTATAAACCCTGAGCACATACTCCTTGAGGATGCTTGTTCACCCCTTGCAGCCATTGGCTCATTAAACTCCACTTAAAACTCTGAAAAGTCTCACTTGCTGTCACTTTCAGTTCAACAAGTGGAAGACTGACTATTGTACTTGGAAACTGAGTAAGGAGGCAAACCTCTTCAGAGATACCAGATGATTGTTCTTTGTTCAAAACTTTGTGGTCACTATAGTGGAAACTATGTGGCCATTTAAAAAATAAACTGTTCTAAATACTATATTGTGATTTTCTGTGATAAGTTGTAATATTGTGAATGCCGTATCTTGATTTTCTGTGAACGTTTTGCTTTGATTTGTTATGGAATAAATAGAGTGTTCACTATACTGTGTAATCAGAACCTTAAAAGCTGTTCACAATAGCATTCTTCTGGAAAGCTGCTCATGCATGGCATTACATCTACTTAAAATCAAGAGCAAGCATCATATGCAAAAGGGGTACACTAGAACCTTTTTCAATAAATACAGAATTGAAGCAAAGATTCCCACTCTCCCCATTATTATTTGGTATGGTACTGGAAGAGTCAGCAGTGAGAAAAGAGAAAAGAGCAGTGAGTTAAAAGAACAAAGATAATCTGACAAAGGCATGCACACTTCAGTCCCCCTCGCGGCTTTGGCAGGGCTACGGCCATCTCTGGTATTGAATCGTTTATAACTTGTGCTCAGGACTCTCTTAACTTTGAGGCTCTCACCACTGCAGTTTACTGTAGTGGAGGTGAAGACTTGGAGAAGTCTGAGAAGCCAAGGGAGAACCCCTTATGAGTTCCCCTTCTCTGAAACCCACTGCCAGGATGGAGAAATTTTTGAGATTCTGCTGCAGGAGAGAGTTGTCCCCATGTCACTCCTCCTTTGCCCCACGGAGGGACAACAGAGTCCATTCATCATGTTGGATATAACATCAGGGTCAAGGACCTCAGGAAAATCCACCACACTGCCTGTGTTAGGGATGTGGTGAAAGTGCAGCTGCTGCTGCTGCTGGGTAAGTCCACAATGAACAATCTGGATAAAAAGAACCAGATGCCTGTACACCTGGCCTGTACTCATGGATATCCAGATGGTCTCTCTTAGTAGAGAGAAAATGCAGAGTAAACCTGCATGACAATGAATGCCAAACACCTTTAATGAAGGCAGTACAGTGTCAGCATGAGGAGTGTGTAATGATCCTGCTCAAAAATGGTGCAGACCCTAGGCTTATGGATACGCGCCACAGCACTGCACTTCACTATGCTGCCACTGGAGAGAACATGGCCATAGCAGCAAAGCTGCTTCTGTATGAAATCGATATGGAAGCAAGAAACAAGGATGGAAATACTCCACTTTTGCTTGCAATTTTATGAAATAACCAAGATATGGTAGATTTTTTGTTAAAGAAAGGAGCAAATGCAAGTTTCTTGGATAGGTTTAACAATACAACTCTGATGCTTGCTGTCAGTGATGAACCAACAGGCGTAGTCATCCTTCTTCCTCAATATGATCTTGATCTCTCTGGCTGAGATTCGTTTGGATGGACAGCTGAGCAATTTGCCACTTACACTGGCTATTCCATTCATTGCCAACAACTTAAAGAGCATGCAGAACAGAAGGCAAGCAGAAGACTTCTGCTCTGTTCACCCCAAATCAGCATTTCAGAATGTGTTTTTTTAGTTCAGTACTGATTTTGTGTGAAGCTGCCAATGATCAAGAAGACGCAACTCAGGGATGGATAGCTGGTGCAGTGAATAGAGTACTAGCCCTGAAGTCAAGGGGACCTGAGTTCAATTCTGGCTCCAGACTCTTAACACTTACTAGCCATGTGACCTTGGGCAAGTCACTTAACCCCAATTGCCCTGCCCTTCCCCCTCCAAAAAGCAAAAAAAAATCAAGAATGGTTCCTGCAATGTTTATGGGGCGGCTAGGAGGCACAGTGAGTAGAGCACTGGCCCTGGAGTCAGGAGGACCTGAATTCAAATCCAGTCTCAGACACTTGACACACTTACTAGCCATGTGACTTTGGGCAAGTCACTTAACCCCAATTGCCCTCCAAAAAGAAAAAAAAAAAAAAGATGCATCTCTTTGGGATTCTGCCAGTACATCTCAGGAACATGTGAGTTACAGAAGTTCAGAGGATTTGAACTTTGATGGGAAGTATTCTCGTCAGTCATTGCCAGTGACCAAAAATCAGTCAGGATCCACAGAGTGTGGAAAATGTCTTTTAAAAGCAGAAGAAACAGCTGGAGGTGGAAGTGACCCTGAGATTGAGTTTAGGGCTGTGATTCAAGGAGAAAAACCAGTCCCCCAGAAGCAGTGTGAACCACCACTCCCACAAAAAAAAAAGTAAAGAATATCCTATTAGCCTTTTAGCAATTCAGGATGAATTCCCTTAAAAATTTATTCAAACTGATTTCACTATGTTGATTTTCATCTCCTTACTCTAAGTCAAGCATGTCTTCTTGCTTTGTTATACTTCCCTATCCATACTGCCTATCCAAAACCTATCCATTCTTCAGGACCCTGCTTCTCTCAAATACTTCCTTAAGTTCTAAGTTTCTTTACAATTCCAGAAATCTGATTCTTTTGCCATGAACCTTTTTGTTTTTTACTTTTCAGTCCTATTGATTTCACATGAAGCTCTATGAATCCCTTCATAGCAATGTTTTTTTTAATGAGATAAAATACACAGCATTACAAAGGAAACCAATTATATTGAATGCAGCTATTGAAAAAAAATTTTAAGTTCATGAACCCCAAGTTGAGACTCACTGAACTGGAAGAATGGCAAGCCCTAGGCTTATCTAGACAGAAACAAGAGAAATTTGGAAGAGGGGTGTTGGACTGGGGAAAATATTGTAGATTCTGTTTTTAACAGGTTGAGTTTGAGATCCTCATAGGACAACTAGTTGGGAAGTTCCAAAACTCAAAATTTTCTTGCTTCTTACTCATTCTAAGTATTAATTCAGAGACCTCTCTATTCTCCAGTGTTTATCACCAAGAGAATCTATCCTGTTTGCCCTGGGAACAGGGCAGTCCTTTCCACCCGCACAAAGTTGGTTTGTGGGGGTTGCTTACCAGTAAGAACTTCAAGAAGATCAGCAAGGAGGATATTTCAAATGCTTCTAAGTTCAGGAACCAAGTGCTAATTCCAACTTGTAGTCTCTTTAGCTTCAAGGTTACCCAGTAGGGGAAAGGTAGGGGATTGAGTCACCAATAAAAATGAAGTAGCTATTATTAAAATCAGCAAGTTGAGAATAATAACTCTCATCTGAAAAGACTATATATCCTGGAAAGATACCTAGAGCAGAACTGAAACTTTTGGTTATATATCCCAGATAGGGCAACTAAGGTTTCCATGACATCACAAACACTAGTTGCCTTCTATTAACCTGTAGTTAAAGTTGCCCCACCCATCTGTAGTAGACTCAGTCCTGGGGTAGGAGGTGAAGGAAGCTGAAAGCTGTTGTTCCATGTATGGGCAGTAATACTGACAGAGAACATAAGAAGCCCTGCCATGAAGCTTTATCAAACACTCAATTTCTTGTTGGTTCTCAACAACTAAGTTACCCACCACCAACACCCTCACCAAACCCACCTCCATCATCTCATTTTACCTGAGAACACAGCACATTTAGAAAGGACAAAACTCCTGAGTAGAGGATTTACATATTTTGTGACTTCTTTCCCTCCTAAGGGAACATGTATGGAGATTTAAAAGAATTTTGTAGGGGGGCAGAGCCAAGATGGCGGCGTAGCAGCAGCAACATATCGCAGCTCTCACATAGCCACCCCAAAATACCCATAAAATAGGACTCTAAACCAATCCTAGAACTCCAAAACGCACACAAGGATACTTCCCACTAAAGTCAGCTCGGCTACGAGGAACCATATCAGCACTGCGAACCGAAGCCAGCCTGGCCTGAAGCCGCGGCTGTGCCCCGGGGGTGGTGGAAGAGCCTCTCAGGTGAGCGGATTAGCACCAGCTGCGAGTGGGGACTGTGAAAGGGGGAGATAAGCAGTCCGGCCAAAAGGTCTACAGAGTGGAAAAGCGAAAGGCAGAGGTTTTGCACCCGCCACAGCGTTGTAGCTTCCCACCTGTGCCCTGCAGACAGAAGAGGGACTAAGCGATTGTTTTCAGGCCAGTGCTCTCATGTTGAGCAGCCTGGATCTGGATCGCCATCTTGGGCCTTGGTTCTGGAG
>CM053588.1:268059373-268087981 GCA_028646515.1 Pseudochirops corinnae
TGGGGGAAAGAGGGGGAGAAAATATGTAACTCAAAATCTTGTGGAAATGAATGATGCAAACTATAACAAAATTTTTAAAAAAAAAGAATTTTGTAACTTGTTCTTGACCTTTGCTAATTAAAAAGGAGAAAGCTAATCTGAGAATAGATATGTGATTTCCTTCATTGGTAGGACCTTGAATCCACATTTATCTATCTTGAGTTCTATTAACATGAGATGGAACAAAATGAAGCAGCCCAAACAAAAGTTCCCGCCCCACCTCTTTCTCCATCACCACATTCTCCTTCTCCCTCTATCCCTAAAACTGTACTTTTCCCAAACTTCCACAAATCTCAAACCTCTGGTTTTGAGTTAGCTAAAAATAATCATTTTATCCTTTTTCTCAATCTGTTACTTCCAAGATCAAATATAAAATCCTTTGTTTGAAACTTAGGCTCTTCCCAATCAGATCTCTTCACATCTAGCCTTCTTAGACTGTGTTCCTCTCTGTTATTTCTTGCAAAAGACCCTTCATCTCCCATCTCCGTAACTTTGAAGGGACTGTTTCCCAAGCCTTGAATGCTTTGCCTCCTCACTTGCTCTCAGAATGCCTTCAAGACTCAACCTGAACTTTAAATAATACCAAAAAACATACACAATTGAGCAGCAGCCTCTCTCCAACCAGAACTGTTAAGGACATCACTTACATCTACAGGAAAAAGTGAAAACTGCTGTCTATAAACAGACTCTCCTGTTTGGAGAATGAAGCACCCTTTTCAAGCACAACTGTTTGCCATAATAACATCCATGCATAATGCCTATGGGATTGTAATGCCTGCCTATTGAATAGCTATTGAGTGAACACCTTGTTTCAGCCTTTTGACCCTTGTATCAAGTCTGTTAAGAAACAGAATGTGTGAACCCCACAACTTGTGAACCCTAGAACTCATGAGCTCCTGCAACAGGAAGGGGAAGGACTAATGACCATATACAAGGAGAGACCTAGGCTACAGACTGCAGAACTGAAAAGAAGACTCTTGTGGTGGCAGAGTCAAGGAGAAAACTTGTGGTATCCTGGCACTCTGTTTCTCTGTTTTGTCTGTGTTGAGGTTTGTTTGTTATACTTTGTACAGAAGCCCTGGGACCTTCCTGGAAGCCCTGAAAGAGGATTTTCTGGTTGTATGTTTATAGAAGTCCTGGAAGAGGGTTTTGCAGGTCCTGGGACTTCACTGATGATTTGTGCTGACCTCTTGGATCTTATTTGTGGGTCCGTGTTGATGATTTGTGTTGAATTGTCAGACATTGTTGGTGGGTCTGAGTTGCTTTCACAGGCAGATAGTGAACTGACGATGGTGCCAGCAATATGTATGAATATTATTGTGCCTCTGTCAAGCTTTGTCTTCCCAGAAACAGGAACTGTAAAGGACTTGAAGTGGACTGGACACTGTGAACTTTAATATGGAATGGGAACTGGATGAAGAACTGGACAAGGAGTTGGACAAGGAACCCCACGGGAGCTTCCTGCTTTTGAATCCAGGTGACAGTTGGAGCTGGGACCATGGAAGAGGAATAGGAAGAAGCTGAGAGCCAGTCTTGAGTCAAGCTGAAAGAAGACTTTACTTGGATACTGTGTACTGACTGAGAAGATTATGATTTACTGTCACCTAGGGGTGGAGAACTTTGACTTTTGTACTTTGTGGTTGAATTAAGGATTTTGTGATTGACTAAATGAATATACTTTGTTTAAAACTATGTGACTACTTTAGTGAAAACTATGTGGCCATTTTAGTGATAAATTGTTGAGTTGTAACATGGTGAATGCTGCATTTTTATTTTCTGGGATAAGTTGTAATATTTTGAATGCTGTACCTTGATTTTCTATGAACAGTTTGCTCTGATTTGTTATTGAATAGAGAGCTCACTATACTATGTCATCAGAACCTTGAAAGCTGTTCACAGCAGCAGTGCTCTGGAAAGCTGCTCGTGCATGGCTTTACACCATGCCAGATTGACAGTTTCTTATTTTTATCCTGCCCAGTCCCCCATCTATCCCATCTCTGATTTCTCCTGCTTTTCTAGTGGTCCTAAGAAGAGAGAGGTACTTTTCCCTATTAAAGTGTTCCATGACGCACCTCCACCTTTCCCTTTCTATTAAGAACTGCAGCAGCAGCTTCTGTTTGTATTATATTAGCATCTGGGACTGTAGTTCTTTCTATCCCTGGTACCATTAGGTGTCTGCCTTCCTTCAACAAGAATGCATTCCTGTTGAATATCTGGTCACAGGATCCAGATGACTGTGGAGGAGAAAGTGAGGCTGGTGACCTTATACAGCCCTCCCTCACTCAAGTCAAAGTCAACTGTAACTCATGTCATAATTTCCCTGATGCCATGGTCCTCTTCAAAAATGAAGGACAAACATGACACAAGGCTTCTGCCTTCGTTCAACAAGAATACATTCAGCTCCTAGGAATGGCAAGTGATTGATACGTAGATAAATAAGCTTAACTATTGGGGGACATGAAGTCCTCTGGTTTGGTTGTTTAATTGTGTGAGGTGTTTGGTTTTTTGGAAAGATGATTACTCTCCCTTGGATGGGCCCTACTTTCAAGAAAAAAGAGCTTGTCTTTCCCAATTTCTCTCTTCCATCATCCCTGTGGGTATGACTTTCCCTTAGTCAATGCCTACATTCTAAGGAGGAAGTCCTCTGAGTTTGAATAAAATGGCACAGTAGGAAGGAGATGTGCCTAAGTCTTCTTCTGAGAAAAGCAATCCAGCTCTCTTCTTACCCGGACTCCTTCCCACTAAAACCACTGCTTAGCTCATTCTTTTCCTAGGAGAATCCATGATGATCCAAACTTACATGTTAATCTTTTTTTAAACTAAAGCTTATTTTTTCAATTAACAGTGATCCACTTTCAAAAAAGCACTAAGTACATATGTGAGGCCCTTTGCTAAACTCTAGGGACAGATAGACAAAAAGGGAATGGTATCTGCCCTCAAGTAGCTTGATTCTATTGGGAAAAAACACATTCATAGCTAAGCAAATACAAAATATACATAAATGTAATATGAAGTCACTCAATGAGCAATTGAGGGGGACGGAACAGTACTCATGTAGGAGGAAGTACACAAGCTGACCCTTAAAGGAAGCTAGCGGCTCCAAGAAGCAAGGGGAAGAGAGGAGTGAGTGTACTCCAGGCTGGGAGAAGGGGGAGGTTGGGTGAGGTAGGGTTGTAACTCCATGGGGACAGTCTGAACAAACCAAACCAATCACTTCCCCTCTTTGGGCCTCAGGTTCCTTATTTATAAAACCAGATGGTTGGACCAGATGCTGTCTAATGCCCCACTTGCTCTACAATTATAGAATAAGACTGTGCCCATGATTGTCCGGGCCAGCAGAGCCTTGTCTAGGGCCTCATGCCCCAGGAGTCAATGAGTAAAAAAAATGAGGTTGGATCAATAAATGTGATGATTATGTACCCTACGAACTTCAAGACCATTTCTATGTAGTAACAGACTGTAGTTGCTGCTTGGGAAAGGGAAGTACTATTGATCACGGGCTGGGGACTACGGAATAGTGGTGTTCTCTCCCTTCCCCAGACTACAATTTACAAGCTCTTTGGTCTGGTGCCCAAGAGAGGGACCATGAGGGAAAATCTACCCCAGCACACTGGGTAGAACAGTCAAAGGCTGTCACCTGCCCAAGATGCCAGACTATGTTGTGTCTGAAACTTTGAAAACCACAGAGCTGTGTAAACATGGAAGGTTTATTGTCATTACTGCCACTCCTTTCTCTCTCTTTAGGGAGGCACTTCAGGACTAATACAAATCTGATTTGTAGTGTTTCATGTTGATCATTGCCTTTTGTATATTCCCTAATTAGATACACAGCACAGACAATCAAAATGATAACTAGAATTTATTCAATCAGAAGAGAGAAAATGTTTTGAATGAGCAGTGGCCAATTTTTAATGCACACAAGAGCTTTCACTTTAACAGGTTAGTGAAGTGGATAAGACACCCCCAGATAACTTACTAGCTGTGTCACCACAAACAAGTTGCTTAACCTCCCGGTTTCTCAGATTCCTTATCTATAAAATGAGAGGTTTGGAAGAGATGGTCCCTGGCTCTAAAACTATGATCTTATGAACACTAAAACAAAAGAATTCTTATACTAGCTTTACTTTATTTTTAATTATAAAATTAACCATCAACAGATACTTTCAAACATAAACAAAAAAGAGGATTACATATGAAACAGTGAAGTTATATTATATTTAATCTAATACATTGGTAAAAAAAAAAAAAACAACTAGTTTTTATGTTCCATTCTAAGCTCATTTTTTCTTTGTCTTGTGTATTTTTAGTTTCTTTCTGTTCTTTTCTTTTTTTTTTTATCTGTCACTTCCCATTATTTCATTCTATCTCCCTCCCCACCACTAGTAGAAGCCTCGTCTTATAACAAATAAGCACGGTCAAGTCAACATATTGACCATGTCTAGAAATGTATGTCTCACACTGCACCTCTAGACCACAACTTCTTTGATTAGAGGCAGGTGATCAAAGAGTTTTATAAACTATCTTCTGGGGATCAAACCTGACATTCACATCCTGAAAGCCTAATCTTGATTTCTTCCTGGCCCTGGGGAGATGTCACAGATCTGAGAATGAAGATGGCTACAGAATACTTGAAGACAGAAGCTAAATTATGTGCTTGCTATGAAAATGTAAAAATCTATGTACATACTCCTTAGAAAGTCTAAAAGCAAGTGATAATAAACATTTACTAATTGTTTACTATGTGCCAAGCTAAGTGATGGAGACACACACACACACACACACACACACACACACACACGAACCAAATTCCTGACATCAAAAAGTTCACATTCTAATGAAGGAAATAACATTTAAATAACCAGGTACATATGAGTAGTCCAAGTAGCTGGACAGCAACCTGAAAGTCAACAGTAGTATGTGAGATATGTAAGATGTCTGAGAGTGAGAAGTGGAAAATGGCGTGGAGGTTGCTGCGTGTTTCTGCGTGTCTGATGCAAGATTTCACGTCTGTCTAGGGATGTATTTGTATCTCTACTTAATCATTCAGTTCATAACTCCTCCACACTTAACTACTCTGAATTCACTCCTTAGAGCTGTGTTTCTATCACACTGAATTATCTCTACCATTACTTTACTTATACCCAGTGTTTTATCCAAATACTTTATCAAAATGATAACAAAAACGTTCAAATACAAAATTCTAATCCACCATGTGCATCCTAGACCTCAAACCTCCCCATTTGGTCCTGCTCCTACCACCAAAGCAGAAAAAAGTTCTATTGGGATTCTACTGCAAAGTCTGCGGTAAGCCTCTTAACATCAGTGCCCCTAGTTCTCAGATTAAGGAGAGGGGATTGTCAATCACTCATATGGAAAACCAGCTAAAAACTAGATGGACCTCACTCAATGGGTGGAGGAACTGAAATTTTGCTCCTATTATTTCTCTGCACCTCTCAATTACTGTCTGGATCTGATGGGACTCTTCTAGACCCTCACATTTCATGCTTAATGGCATGTCAAGAACATGCAGTTGTTGAATACCTTCTCTATTTTTGAGGATAATCTTTATAGTGTAGGAATAATTTGTTCCTTAAATGTTCAATAGAAGGAGCAGCTAGGTGGTGCAGTAGATGGAACTCCAGCTCAGGAGGACCTGAGTTCAAATTTGACCTCAGACATTTGACACTTATTAGCTTTGTGACCCTGGGCAAGTCACTTAACTCTGACTGTCTCACCAAAAAAAAAAAGTTCAATAGAGTTCACTTATAAATCTATCTGTAGATGGTAGATGATCCCTATGACCCCACTCTACCACCTTTGCAGCTCATATATGACTTGCTCAATTTATCTGGGACTGTGAAGTTTTAAGACCTCTTTTCTAAGAAAACTTTTGAGCACTTCTTGTTTTCCTTAGAATTGACAGTTTTGTTAGCATGTAATTCTGTATTAAAAGTCTGCTAAAATTTTTATTTACTGGTTTTGCGTAATTTTTAATTGTTTTTTATAATTTGATTTTTCTTTCTCTTAATTAGCTCAGCTAAGGATGGCCAAATTTGTTAGATTTTTCAAAAATAGTTCTTTCTTTGCATTGTCAGATCCATAAACTTTTCACTTTTATTTTCCTTTTTCTCCTCTAAGTTTCACATTCCTTCATTTGCATTTATTTTAGTGTTTCTAATTGGTTTTCCAAGATTTCTAATTGCATATTTCTTCTATTGATCCCCTCTGTACTCTTTTAATAATATCTTTTCAGAGATCAATTTTCCTCTGATTTCTTTACTAGTTTTCCTGAAATTTTATGTTGTCTCATTGTTATGATTTTCTCGAACTAATATTTATAGTTTCCATGTTTTATTCTTTGACCTATTTATCATTCAAATTTTAAATTAAATTTTGATTTGAACCTGTAACTTTTGCTTATATTTATTTAATGGACTACACATTTTATTACTTTATAATCTGAAAAAAATGCTTATTTCTTTATTTTTTTCTTTTGTATTGATTTCTTTATGCCTTAGCACTGGCAATTCAAATATAAGGAATGATATGATTCCCTACTCTCGAGAAGTCAGGAATACATTCTAACATGAATCATTTTTATAAGGTACCATGAAATGCTGAGTAACATGCACATACTTCAATGTTCTCATTCAGAAATTGGCATGTCATTCAAATGTGATTTTCTCAGCCATCTGTTGTGTATTATGTTTTCCTTCATGTAGATGTTTCATTTAGATTGATATAACTCTGAAAGGAAAGAGTAGAATCTTCTATTAATGCATTATTATTAATGGTTTTTTGCTATTCAACTTTAATAACAGAGAAATTATGCAAACTACTGTTTGTGTGTGTACATTCTCTACTGCTTGTTTTTCTTTTATTAACCTGAGCTTGGTCTGTTCCCACTGACAACCCTCTTGTACCTGTCACATACACATTGCTAACCTGCCCAATCTTACTTTTATCTTTGTATATTCATATTGTCTCATTCTTTCCTTCTTTCTTCTCTCCATTTTTCCCTTCTGCTCCTTGTCATTCTCCTATCTTCTCCTCAATAGCTCCAAATAAATGGTCTTCCATCCTTGACCTCATAGCCATATACATCATTCAGGGGAATAATCCTTGTGGAAACACAATTTGGCAATTACATCTACATTGCAGCTCTGATTTTATGGGTAGCCATACCTATTAATGACCCAGAAAAGAAAGTTCTCAACACAAAAGTCCTTGGCTTTATCAAATTATTCATCATCAGAAATAGATATGGTTTTATTAATGACAATGACACTAAAGATGCTTTACCATCTATCTTGCTTCTTCTTCATAAGGACCATTGCACCTATTCATATGACCTGCAATTGCATGTGCCTACTACATGTGTTGTCTCATCATAATTGATGACTGAGAGAAGGGACTATCTTACTTTTATATCTACATCTTCAGTGCTTACTAAAGCATTTTATACACAGTATTCACTTTGTAAATACTTCATCCATTCATTTCCCTTCATAACTCTGAAAAGAATAGAGTACCAAGGGAATTTGCCCGATACCCCATGGGTCCATTCTCTTCATTTCTATAACATCAATTTGCAGCAGTCTTTTCCATGATGTGCTGTACGCATCTCAACTTATTTAATTACTCTTTTTTAAAATGCCTTTCATGGTATCCTTAGACTGGTGGTCCATGAATTTGTTTTTCCTTTTTATGTAATATGATAAATATATTTCAATGTAATTGGCTTTCTTGGTAATTCTGTGTGTTTTATATATTTACAAACATTCTAAAAGGTATCCATAGGATCCAACAAAATGCCAAGTAGATCTATGATATGTAAAAAGTTATGGCACAGAATATGATAATGCCAAAGAATGGCATTTATATAGTATCTTAAGGTTTGCAAAGTTCTTTACATAGGCAGTTTCATTTAAGCCTCCCAATAGGCTTGTGAGGTAGCTAGCTAGTAGTATTGATTATAAAATCTCCATTTTACAGATAAGAAAACTGAAACTCAGCAATGGACTAAGTGACTTGTCCAAGATCACACAACTATTATCGAAATAGAGACTGAAATCCAGACCTTTCTGATTCCAAATCCAGCAATCTAGCCCTAACACTATGGGGCTTCAGTTATTTACCAGCTTTGTGCTTATATGATCCTTCATTGCTATATTTGTGGCTCTCATTTAGGTTGACCTTTAAAGGATGCAAGTTTTATTCTCATTTCTATCATGCTTATGTATACTCTGTCTCTGTGTGTGCGTGTGTCTTTGTCTCTTTGTCTCTGTCTCTCTCTGTCTCTGTTTCTCTGTCTTTCTGTCTCTCTCTGTCTCTCTGTCTCTGTCTCTCTCTGTCTCTGTCTCTCTCTGAATCTCTCTGTCTCTGTCTCTGTCTCTCTCTCTCATCTGACTGATATTCTTGGAAAATGAATTTTCCCTAACTGTCTAAAATATTTTTGTTTGTTGTAGCTATTCCAAAATTTAACAATGATGTTTCTTGGTCAGTAAACTTTGGAGTTTTTCTAGGTGTTGTATGGATCTACAATTCCTAACGTATGGTATTTGGCATTTTTCCCCATAACTTTTTTTTTCTAGAAAGCACATAATATAATCAGATTATCTCTTTAAATACTATTATAATTTACAGAATTCTATTCTTGAGGCATACTTATATCTTCCAATTGTTTTGATTTTGTACAATCAATTTCTGTATACTGGGCATCTTTGCACTTCAATTTTATCATCCTATTTTTAAAAGAAGCTACTATTTTTGGAGATTATCATTGCCTATCAGTTTAAAATCTTTATCTCTTTACAAAACTTAGTTCTTCCTCGACAATTTTCATTTCCACCTTTATTTCCTTGACCTCTTCACTTAATAGTATTATTGTTCTTCTCAACAATTCTGGAGGCTGTTGGAGCGCTTTATTGTCATCGCAGTCGAGAGGAGGGGCGAGGAGGGGCTCTTATTCTAAGCAGGTTTTGCCTGGGTTTCATTTTCTCTGACTCATTTATTCATTGCAATGGATCTTTTCATTTTTCATCCTTTATCCGATTTAATCAAGCTTTATTGGTCTCTTCATTGCTTTTTCTATGGTATTCTGGTTACAATTACGCTTCTTTCTATCAAGGCTTTCCTTTCCGCACTAACTAGTTTTATAAGATGCCCATTGCTGCTACACTTGGGGTTCTTCTTTCTAGGCTTCTGGTGTTGGGTAAGATCTTAGCCATCAAGGAATAGAGATGACCAGTCAGGCCAGTGCCTGAGATGGCTGAGAAAAAATTCAAATGAAAAGACTAAAAATGTAATCCTCTTTTGGGTAGGGCAGTTGAACAAATTGTATCTCCCTGGCACAGAGATGAAGATGTGGCCAACAATTATGCTTCAGAAGGATATTTCCTTCCCTACACATAGGGCAGCCACTTCAGACTGAGGAGGCACAAAATAAACAGACCATATAACTAGTTGTCTTATATTGACCAGATTGGTGAGTAAAAACCCCCTGTTCTGCCAGAGAATGTGCTGACAAAAGAAGACTTTCTATTTTTTTCCATTGGTAAGAAAAGTGATTATATCATTAAAAAGAGTTACAATGATACATGATTTGAAGTCTTTTAAACACCAAAGAACTATTCTATTCTGCCTGGTGTGGGGCCTCTGTTGGAAACAAGACTGAGCATCATTTCAGTGGTCAGAGATAAGTGGAGACTTATTGATGGACAGAGTTCATTGAAATCTCTGCCTACTTACTTGGGACCTAGTAGAGACATGGTTCTGATGTATTAGTTTGGTGGAACCATTGCCTCATCACCAAGACTACTTGAATATATGCTCTATGGTTTTTTGCAGACTTAGATTCTTGAACAGTGATCTAGGTCATGGGAGGTAGGCAAGAGTTATGGTCTAGACATCATGTCCTAATGCATAGTGTGTGCAAAGCTGGGTGTATACATAGCAAGCCATTGATCAGGGCCAAGTGAAATTATGGCTAGTGGAAATTTGGCCCGGGATGGGTGCCTGGCATAAGCATATCCTGTAGTAAAGGACATAGATGTGGCTTGAAATCCAGAGCCCAAGATAGCCTTGCTCATCTATATCCAGGAGAGTTGAGCTCTCATATTTGGAGAAATTTGAGAACTCTCAAAATTGAGAACTAGTTAAAAAGAGATACAAAAGACTGGGCCTTTGTACAGGGTACCCAGTGCTTAATAATGGGGACCCAACAAAGTCACAGAATAATGGTCACACCCAAAAAGGAATGTCACTTCATTGCTCAAATCTAATGTTCTTAATGACATGGGCTTCAGAAGACTGGAAGTTCAATCTTGTGATCTTTGTTAATGAACATGTGGACTGGTAATGAGGACCTAGGGAGTACCGTCTCCAAGTGGTCCTGTGGACCTATTTTGAATTGAGCTTGGTGGTTGAGCCACAGCAGATTGTTGTCCTACTATTCAGCCCTAAGCCCTTGCCCTTTAGGTGTTAGTACTGAGAAGACCTGGAGGGTCAATGCCACTTTAAAACTCTGTCCATTAGATGAGGCCCAGTGGAGATGTGGCCTGGTTCTTTAGAACTGGTATAACCTTAGCTTAATGCTTGCTATAAGATGCAGCTAAGATTTAATGGCTCTCAAGTGTCCTTGACATTGTAACTAGGGACTGGTAGAACCTCCATTATATGGTCAGTGCCTAAGAAAGGTATAGCGATGGTTTTGGTCCAGTTTTCCATTTATTGGCCAATCCCTTTGGCCCATGGCATGGATTTTGCCTTCGTGTGGTGTTTGGGACACAGAGATGGCACAGCTCTGGCAGCCAATCCACATTTGTGGCACAGAGATGATGTGGCTTTAGCTTTAGTGCTATGCTAGGGGCCTGGATGGATAGGCAGACCATGCTCTAGATTCTGATCATGCTCAGAGGTGGCTGCTCAGAGGTATGTAACTGAAGAGTTTGCCGTAAAGGAAAGACCAGAATATTATCCCATCTAAACTTCAACCTTGACACATGAGTTCAGATAAGATGTTTTTAAATCCATGGCACCATTCTAACCAGGAGCAGGATGACATAGTTGAACAAATGTAGCCCAGGGTCAGAGGTTGAAACACTAGAACCAGCAGCTGTATTCTTGGCTCAGCATCTGAGATTTAGTGAAGTCAACTTTATCCTGAGGACTGGGGCTTATTAACTCATCTGTGACACTATTGTGGGAGACTGGACATATGAAGGATTTATCTCCAGTTTTGGACCAATGGTCCATACATGGAGCAACTTCAAGCCTTAAGTCCAGACTAACAGCTAAGGGCAAAACAGAAGCATTTGGCTGGTGTTTGTGCTATAGGGCTGTTTTAGCCATGTACTTTTTACTCTGATATATTATAGTCCTGTTTTTACTTTTAGTCTTAATATTGCTCAGAATCAGAATTGTTGGGCTATCATTCCTACATTTGATACATACTTGCTGTATGATCCCAGATAAGTCATTTAGTTCCCCCAAGAAATTCTCTAAGAGTATAAATTATAGAACAATTGTCAATCTGTATTGGTAGAATGAGTTAGCTACCTCATAGGGACATCTCTACACAAGTGAAACCCCAAGGTCCACACAAAGGTCATAGGTATTGCCTGGCAGTATACACTGCACAATGGAAACCAAATGGTGGAGGGATAAAGAGAGGATAGTTATGCAGTAAGGAAGATGGGGCTAGCCAATACTGTGGATATGGTATCAGCACTGACTTGGCCTGGTGACAAAAACCTTTCAGAAGGACAGGACCAAGGCTGCTGCTGCTGTGGAATGAACCACATGAGAGCAAAACTGCCACACATCCTGAAAAAAAGGGAAAGGCAGCCTTTAGGGAGCAGAGTTTGAATACCTTTCATCTGCCGAGCACCAGTGGGGGAGAAGGATGCACATGAATGTGGTCATTCTGGAGGAAAATTTCCTCTGTGGTCAAAGTTGTGTCACTAGAAACCATTTATGGAGCTGTGTCCCTAGAAACTCTCAGGCTACATTTTGTTCCATCCTTGCTACTGACAATAATAGGATGAGTCAGACTGATTGCATGTTGAAGGAGGTCTCCACTATCTTAGAGATTGCTAATAACAAAAATATTCATTTTCCAATAGGAACACATCTGATCTTTATCAATTCCTGTGATTCTGAGGCTTTCATACTCTCCTCATCTCCCATTTCTTTTCTTTTATAGAATGCCACTGATTGTGTTTTTAGCCAGAATAAAAAGCTTTAAAAACTTAATCCACAATAAGAGGCTAAAGCTGCTAACAACCTGATCAGTATTCCTTAGTTCACTAATGAACTTCTTTTTCCTATCAATTTGGCTACTCATTTTATTTTAAACCCCACTCCCTTACCCCATCCCATGGAATATGAATTGTCCTTGGACTCTCAAGGAAGTCAGACTGGGAAACTCTGACTATGGGTGTTTAGACATTTCTCTAAATTAGAAATGCTAGAATTTTGAGTAATGTTCAAATAAATTTAATTGTTTCTGGCAGATTTATGCAGAGTAAAGTATTTGTGCTTTTCTTCCAAAGAAACAAATTACATTATCATAAAACCAATGCCACAAAACACAAAACACTATAGATCAACTAGGTCTTCTAAGCCCACACCATTTCCACTTTCCTGTCACCCAAATACTCATGCTAGTGACTGCATTCTTCCTAATCCCAAAATTACTTTTATCAGAAAGAGTTACAAAAAGAACAGGCACAACAGTCTTTCAAATATCTCAAAACGTAAAGTCCATTGTGAATGGCCGTGGTGGCTAAATATTGTCCTACTCTGTGGAAACTAAAATAATAAGTCCCCTATAGAAAGAAAATAGCAAGAGAATGAATCAATGCCTTCAGATAAGTAGATTCTCCTGAAAGAACTCTGTCTTGGGATCGAAAGGAAACAGGATGCATATACCTATCACAGGGCTAACTCTTGTGGTATCAGAACATATAGAAGACAAAAGGTTACCAAGAAATTCTGAAGCAACTATGGTCCACAATCATCTGGGACTAGTTATTATAAACAGAAATACAAAAGGTGACCCTTAAGGGAATAAGAAGAACTTGGACTTTGGACTCTACTGAAAATGGAATTTTCTGCTCCTCCTCTGGAGTTTATAAGTGGTTTCCTTTTATTCCTTTGAACATCAGATTCAGTATTTCTCTTAACAAAGAACAAAGCACAAGATCCCATCCCCATACGAGTCAGAGCTATCACATGGTAATTATTTATCTGGACATTATTTTGTCTGCAATGTCTCTCAGACTACTGCTTTGCAAATCATAAGGTACTCCATCTTTTCATATAAATTAATACTCTTAAAGTCAGTTTTTTCTGTCTGTTAGTATTTCCATTTGGGGGTTTGGAAATCATTAAATAGGATTCAATGGGAATAAACCCAAAGAGTTTTGGTTGCATATTTGGTATGTGACGTATTCACCCCACTCAGCACACGAACCCCTTCTGTCCTAAAGGTACAAAACACTCTTGTTTCTATTTAAAGAGGTACCAGTGGTTTGTTGGGTTGGTTTTCAGCTTGAGAATTTCATGGGCACCCCTTCGGCTACAGTGAAGTAATTTTAGCTCAGATCACTTGTTTTTGTGGTTGTGTTTGTCCTTTGTTTCTGAAGAGGATCATGGCATCAGGGAAATAATGACATGACCTGCAGTTGACTTGGATTTGAGTGAGGCAGGGCTGTGCAAGGTCACCAGCCTCACTTTCTCCTCCAGAGCCATCAGGGTCCAGTGACCAGATATTCATCAGGATGACTAGAGAAGACCCAAGATGCAATGGGAGACCCTGGCCCTTTTAGGCTGAGGCCTTTTCAGGTTCTCACTTTGAGTGAGGTAATGCCCATTCAGTGAATCAGCCTCTTAAAGAAGACCACTACCAGGGACAAGGACCACTCATCTAGATTACTGAATCCTTTACCCTAAGCCATTCTAATACTCCCTCTCTCCTTCCCTTACAAGGGCCAGTTCAAAGTCTCCTAGCTCTGTAATTGCATAAAACTGAAATCCAAGGGCTGCCCTAGATGATTCAAGGAATATGTTTGTTTCATAGACCCTTCAAGGCCTTACCTTCTCCAATTCTTGATCCCAATCCCTTGGTACATCTCATCCTGACCCCAATCTACTTTTGCCTGCTCACAGCTGCTACCTCAGAGCACAAGGTTGCCTACTAGTGAGAACTTCAAGGTTATGGCCACATAAGAGGAAATACATGTTATTCCTTAGAGATTTGATACCTATGTTAATTAGGAAGGAGGAATCATATGATGGGGGGATTCTTGTACTTTGTAGGACTTTGGATCTATATTGACATCTCTGGAACTCATGAGTATGAAACAGCACAAATTAATCAGGACCCCTCAAAATTGTTCTTCTCCATCCCTATTTTGCCATCACTGTCTCCTTCACCTAAAACTATACCTTTTAGTACCATCCATATCTACCTTACCTATACCTTTGCCTCAAATACAAAAATCACCCGTGTGAAAGTGCCTGAAACCCAAGACTAGTAACCAGTCATTTTGGTGCCAAGGACAAGCAGTAAATGTGCCCTAAAATCAGCCTTGACAATCATGATGTGGATATAAGAAGTTATTAAGGCAATGGAAAAAAAAAACTTAGATACTATAATTGTTTGGTGGTTAAAATCTCAGAACTGAGGTATCAGAAGTCATTCAGTTCACTCTACGGGCTCAAGGATCTCCTGCCCAAACAGTTTTCTGAAGGAGGGATGGCATTATTATAATTATTCACTCTTAGCAGGGGAAGTATTGCTTTTTGCAGAGGAAAACTGAACGTCTGATTTGCCTGGGAAAGGGATGGGGAATAGTAGTTGGGGTGTTTCTTTATGGGATGGAAAGAGAGGTGGAGCAGACAAGTCAATAACAGCTTCTTTTCTAGCTGCTCAAAACCCAAATTTTCTGTTTTCACTTTGGCATTTGAAGTGAATTTAAGAGTCAAGAAGCCTGGGTTCAAATGCCACTCCAGAAATGCAGCAGCTACATGATTCTAGGCAAGTCACTTAATCTCTCTGCACTTTGTTTCCTCATCTGTAAAATGAAGACAGACTCAATAGCCTCCAAAGTCTCTTCTAGCTCTAAAGTTCTGTTCTTATTCTGATTGAAAAGTATGCCTGTGTTGAAAATATTCGAGTCCTCAAAACCTCTGAGGCATAGACTTTTTGGTCACCTACTAGATTTGTTTTTTTTTCAGTTGTACCCAAGAATAAGACGTACCCCTTCCCTCAAAAAACCTCCTGGAAAGTAAATTGGAATTCGGAAGGTAAAATTTGGAAGGTAAATAAATGATCTTTACTTGGAACCCTACCTCCACAATCCATGAACACATTGGCCTAAATTATCCCACATACCATCTTCATTTTCAGATAAACATGATTTATTTGCTTAGGAAAAACTAAAAAAAAACAAAAACAAAAACAAGATTAATCTTTAAGAAAATCTTACAGTGTTAAGAATACGAATTGAAGGTCACATCTCAGTACTGACCAAGAGACAGTTAAAATAAAATTTTTATTTAATGCTATCATAATAACCAATAATATGAAAATTCTTACATGGAATTAAAATTGACCGTTTGTCATCCAAATCATTTTCATGAGTGGATGAGGGGAATGAATGAAAACTCTGTAACAGTCAATAAACCACTGTCACATTTAAAAATTGATATCATTTGTACAAACACTTCTTTTAAAGTGTCATCATCACTGGTATCCACCTGTAATTATTTCTTCTAAAGATGTAGGAAGGAACAAAGTTCAATAGTAGTTGAGAAAAATAGTTTTGAGCAAGAAGACCTTTCTGAAGATTCTCAAATCTCAGCACTTCAGCAATGCATAAGGCCATCTCTGGCATAAGAGATTGTCAGAAAATCATGAGAGGGTTGAAGAGTGCTGTACCATCTAGCAACATGCCAAGAGGTAACTAACATGCTAAAGAAGAATTACTTCAATTGTCAGTTATGCTTCACAAAATAGACCCAAGGATATGAAGCCAACAGGGGTAAGGGAAAAGGAAGGATTGAATTGATGTTTTGTTTTCTATGACAGAAATGGGGCAAAGCCAGTCAGTCTGCTAGGAACAATGAGAGTTGGTCTTCATACAACTGAGAACTCTATGGGAGGTGAGTAGACTTTGGAGCCAGGTCCAATGACTGACAAGGCCTTCACCAGGGGTCACATGAAGGATTTATCAGATGGTCTGTGAATAATTGTAATTCAGAAGCTTCAAAATGTGAGCATGGCTTGAAAATTTATTCTCATAAAAATTGTACATTTCCTCGTGAATTTTTTAGGAGAGTCAAAGTATAAAGTAATAAATTAATTAGATCTTATTGTACCATATTGTACCATTCATCTCAAAGGGTATTGTCAGATTTGATTGAAGCTCTACAACTAGATTTTGTACAAAGGCAAAAATGACTGATTACTATAGTGGCTATTCCCACAGAGCAGTAAGTCACACTGGGACTATTGCCTGGTGCTATAGACACTCTTAGTCAAGTAAATGCCAGTTTGCTTTACATAATAATGTTTGTTTAAACACCAAAGGAGTCTCTTTGATCCCATTTAGTAATAATAATAAGGGTCAAGTGCTGTCAGTTTAATGCTTATTTGTGGCAATCAAGTTTTCCAATGAGCATGAGAGGATGATCTGGGGATAAAGTAAGCTTTCCATGGCTATTGGGGAGCTAGCCAGTGTCTCCTACCTCCACTCATTTTATGGGTGACAATACTTCTCTAATTAGTTTGTGTGTGTATACATATATGTAGATATTTATACATACATACATACATATATGACTACATGTATATGTATACATATATATACATCTATATAATATATCTCTTCTTGGTATTCATATAGCTCATGTCCCACAGAGTAGAAAAACTGCACCTCTTCCTGTCCCTCCAAGTTTAAAGGGATATATAATTCATTAGTCATGATATTAAAAAAGGAATACATTCAAATTCATTAAACACTTAATACTGACTGAGAGCTTGAAGCTTCTTCCTAGACAAAATGAGCCTTTTAAAGTCCCTTTTAACCATCAGGCAAGAAAGAAACTCACAGGTAAAATGAAACAATCCCTCCTCTCTCTCTCAGAAAGCTTCTGAGCTTCTGGGGAAGGTGTAACACCATATGCATATAACCAAATAAATACAAAATGCAAGCACTTATAAACATGTTAAGGTTCAGAATTCTGATGTATCAGATGTTCTTCTCTCAGAGCATAACTTCATTTTATCATTCTCTCTCTTTTATCCTTCTCTGATCTATTCTTTGTATGCATCATGATCTTTATTCCCCCATTCTTCTCTTTGTCAGTCCATCGTATCTTCTCTGATATCATCCCCCCCTTGAAAACTCAGCCCTGTATTTAGCCAGTAAACATTACACTTTTTCTGCCCTTGTAATCATGACTCCATTAGAAAACCAATTATATGGATAATACCTGGGAAGTAGGCAAAAATGGCTCAGCTTTACTCAGTGGTCCAGACACAGTGAATGAATGACCTTCTGTGACTCTGGACCTATATTTTTTCCCTGATGTTGTTAAGACCAGGTGATGGTCTAGTTATAGCAGTGATCTAGAGGTTCTATAAAGCTAAAGCCCTGGTGCTAAGACAAGAATGTAACGGAATTTGGATCACATCCAATCCATCATCCTTTGTACTGGTTAAGGCATCATAATAGTGAAAGTCGACATGAATAGTAGTAAAGTATGTGATGTCTTCAAAATATTAGCCCTGATCCAGTGGTCCACATGTGATATTGTCCCTCTGTAACCATGGACCTCTGGTCTTGATGAGATGAGAGGAAAATATGCTTCTCTCCCATTGGCATCCTGACAGGGAAACTATAGCCCTGGACCTAGACCTGTTCTTTTCTGAAGCTTCAGTTAGGTACCTCAGATATGGTAATGGAACAGCTGTGGGCTAAGCCTTGGCTCTGGAACCTTGATTTCCTGACACTTATCCCACTCTTATTTTTGCTACATTACTCTGTCTTCCCAGGATCTCATGCTGGCTGAGAGAATTCTTTTTTTTTTTAATTTTAATTGATTTGTTTATTTACTTTTAGTTTACAACATTCAGTTCCACACTGAGGGAATTTTTAATTATATATTCTGGGGATTGATCAGATGTCTAGACCTCTCAAAAGGATCAGGATGAATGACAGAAATATGATCCACTCAAAGCACTAGACAGGTATGTGGCAAGCCAAATAGGCTGATCCTAGGACTCAGATCAAGATTTTATGATGTGTCTTTCCAGGTATGTGCGGCTTGAAAAGGCTGGTGTCCTGGGAAATACACTTTAAAAAACTTTTGTCTGAGATCCTGACTCCAACAAAACTTTTGCCCCTACAACTTCAGATATTTAAAAAAGACAAGTCTTTTATTAGATTGCCAATCCTGTGTTGCTTAGAAGGTACAACAGAATTCAAAGCAATGATTTACAAAACCTAGATGTTTGGAGGTCTGTTCTCATTTGTCTCCTCTTTGTTAATGCCTTTAAAAATGTTGATTAACTTCCCAAAGACCTGTTGAAATTCTTAAGACTTTTGGTGCCTAGAATTCAGAAACTTGATTTTATCTGAGTTTACTTCCAGGATGTAGCAGACTATTGTAACAATAAAACTATGATAATATCCCAGGATGTGATAAACTAAGTTGATGAGAATTGATGAGAATACTTGAATCTTTGTCCTTTTTATCTTTAAAAATCTTGTTCAAATCATCATTAAATGGAGTTCATGTTTCTTCCCTGAACTACCCACATGGCCTGGTCACTCTTCTTATTCACATCTCCAATCAGGCTTAGTGCTGGACACTGAGCACCCCAACACAGGTATAGAACCACCAAAGAATGTGACAGTTGGTAGCTGAGTTCCATGACTGTTGGGAGTGTGGAGAAATACAAAGATTTTATTTGGAAACAAACAACCAGAAGGAAAATGAGCTCTCATTCTCTATTATTACATCCCTAGGCCCATTGTGACAAAAGGGAGCAACTGGTACTTAATCTCCTTAAGGAGTTTACATGAGAAAATATCACTAATTCCAAATTTTAAAGGCTGCTATAGGGGAAAATGAGGAAAGGAAGAAATAAAGATTAATATCTTTGGCAAGAAATAAAGTATTTTAGGCTCTAGTAAAGGATTTTACTTTTGTCCTAGATTAAGAATCTTATATAAAAAAATGAGATACCTGCTCCTCAAGAGAATTTCTTGTCCTTTTGGAGTGTTCTGACTGAATTCGGGAGTTCACACTCCATACTCTTTCTAATTCTAGGAAGTGCATGCAGTTTCAGATCAGGTCCAAACACACAACAGCCCAGTCCATCCCCTAACCATGAAAACATACTATCACTTAACCCAGATCATATTTTCTATGTTAAGAATTCTTTCTCTAAATAGTTGTTTTCTTTTCAAGTCTTAAAAATTAGGGGCTGCCATTTCGATTTTGCGAAGTGTTATACTTTTCTTGTTGTTTTTACTTATATTGAACAAGATATATGTGGCAGGAAGCATCATCTCCAAGAGTAGGTTTCTTTTCTGTTTTTTTTTTTTAAACTGTTTCATGGAATCATACACCTTGCTTCAGAAAAGCTATTTGTATCAGTGGAATTTTCTCTTCCATTTTATTGATGAGGGAGAGACATAGGTGTTTCAGGGACCCCAATGACCAGAGTCCCTTGGTGGGCAGTCTGGAATGAATTCACAGGACCCAAGCAATCTTTTAAGTCAGGATTGTAAAAGTTTATTGTTACAATTTACAGCAGGGAACTTGCAACCTTAAAGACAATATAGGTATAGATTATAAAGAGTTACAACCATAAATCAGATATTCCTTATGCTAAGTGAGTAAGGGTGGGATTAGGGAGAAGTTAAAGGAGTGATCAGTGCTTAAAGAAACATGCACTTTTAATATCTACTGCACAGGTGTATTGCCTATAATTCACTGGGAAATAGCCTGGGGGGGGGGGGGAGGGGAGGGTTGCATCACTAAGTCAACTAGCAGTCAGGGCTGACTGAGAAGTGCCTAGTCTGCTACCCGTCAATGTCATGTTTGACAAGATGAATGCTGGGAACCTAGGCTAACAGGGGATTCAGGATGTGCCTAATTAGCTGAGGAGTTAATTTACTGATAATGCATTGAAGGATCCATAGGTACATCTGGCCATTATACTAAGGGGAGATATACATTTCTCTAAGCTAAAGGAATTGTTTATAAAAGTTTTAGTGAAGGATTCATAGGTATAGCTTGTTATTGTACCAAGCAGGGATAAACAGTTCATGAATTGTTGCTAGGCAGAGTACTGGCCAGGGGAAAGAGGCAGAGTCAATGCTTTGAGGCTGGGGAGAAGTGTGATTTTACAACTTGATTTCACAGACTGATGTTACAAACATAGGCACCCAAGCACAAGTGTGATTTTACAAACTGATTTCGCAAACTGATGTTACAACTTGATGTTACAAACATAGGCACCCAAGCACCCCATCACTATCAGATGATTAAACCCTAAACAGTTGATGTACCTAAAACTTGAAATATTAAAATATATTTTTGGAATGTAGTCCATGAAATAAAATGCCTACATAAGAAGTTTAATTTGCAACTTTACATAGTTAAAGATAACAAATTGTTAATAGTGAGTCTTCAGATCCTTTTCCTGCCTCTGCTGTTACACTTTTTGATATAATCAAAAATTAATCCTTTTAGAAATCTCAGGAGACATTTATGAGTAAACTGGCATGAGGAATATAAAGCTGACAAAGTTACTACCTTTCAGCATTTAGGGCACAAAAACAATGGATTTTGAGTCAGAGTACTCCAAATTGCGTTTCTTCCCCCTTTTTAAAATTAAACCTGGGTGCTCCTGAATGAGTCCCCTTGACCTTTGGTTCCCTCCTTTCTGAAAGGAGAGGGGTGGATTAGTGCCTCCAACCTCAGGCCTTCTGAATCATTCTCGAAAGAGAGATAATACAGGAACACAAATAACTATAATGTGTCATGTGATAAGGTACCTATGAGAGAGTTACAAAGAATGTTAGAAGAACCATAGACAATACTGTTGACACAATCAATGCCAGAATGAAGATCCTAGATTTATTTGGTAGCAGAAGAATTGAAGCATTTTATGTTAAAGGGGAAATTATCAAAATCTTTAAGAAAATCATTATATCTCTTGAAGTCTTAGATGGTGGCCAGTTGTGAAACAACACAGATATTAAGAACCTAGCATGGGAAAGACCTATTAGGTCTTAGGAGGGACTTGAAATTCTCCAAGTAGGAAATAATATCTAGTCTAGGGTAGTCATGGGGAAATCAAGGTTTAATTGGGGAATTATTCTGACAGAACTGGTTGCTTTATTTAATATTACATTATGTGAAGTGAGAAACAGGAGGTTAGAAAGGATCAGAAATGATACTCTGAGCTTTCAAGTCTTACAAAATGTTGATGGTACTACAAGATATAGAAAAGTCAAGAAACAGCTTTGTTTAAAGAGAAAGAATATGTTTGATATCTATTTTGTATGTGAGCCACTAACAGGAAAATTTGGTGGAAATGCCAATCATCCAGCTACAAATGCAAGATAAAGATTGGAGTCCTATGGAGAAAATGAGAGGCAAGATAGAAATTTGGGGATCAATTGGTCAGGGTGGCCACCTAGATGGCTGATACTGGAGATAAGAGTAGAAAGTGAGAACTATTGTTAATTCCTTTTGAGAGGTAAACCGGAAAGCCTGGGTACTGAATTCTATTATCTGCATGAGAACTTCCCATTATAGTCTTCCAATTAGAAGTTAAAATTGTGATATGATAAGACTTAGAGAAATCCAGATCTCCTGCAATGTCTATGGTAAAGTTCTAAAAGCACACAGAAAAAATAGTGATAAAAAAGAAACAAATAGAAATGGATATACGCTCCTCTGTCCTATTTAAGATTACACAGGAAAACTTGCAAAAACCTGCTAATGTTTCTGTAACACGGATTTGTAGGATTTTGACTTTAGTTCCTCATTATTTGAATTATTTCTTTATGGCTAATTTTTCTTCAGTAATTTTTGGTAATTTGATCATTTTTCTTTGATGCAGAAGCTCTCAATATTAACTGTGACATTATGGGCATTCTCCTTCAAGGGATGGTTGATGGGTTATTTCCGTTTTTATTTTGCCCTCTGGTTCTAATAAATTGGAGCAATTTTCTTTTATAATTTCTTGAAATATAGTGTGTAGTGTTTTTTGTTTGTTTCATCATAGTTACAAGAGAGAAAACTTTGGAAAGTTACATTCTATAAGCAAAATATAAAGGCTTTTACAACCAAATATAACTTACCCTGAAAATCTGAGTGTAAGTTATAGGGGGAGAAATGGAGATTTTAACAAAATAGAGCACTTTTAAACACAGCTAATGAAAAGAGTAGCCTGGATAAAATATTTGAAATACAACATAAGAGAGAAGAGAAACACAGAAGGATAAAAACAGGTGAGCAATGATACATTGCTAAATGATGATGAAATTATTATATTCCATTTGCAAAGAAATGTCCCTTCAGAATCCCATTGGTTTCTAGAGTCATAAAAAAAGTAGACAAACACAGAGCCTAGGGGTGACATGGCTCCATGTTATTGGTTTAAGAAAGGAAAGAAAAAGGAGAGAAGAACATCTTACGAACTTTACTCATTTAATTTGGACAATAGAAGATTGAACACACATGCACAAGTAGCTTAGTTAAGTAGGGAAGTAGATGGGGGTTAGGGAGCAAGGAGGTAGAATAAAAGAGGAGGAAGATTCAGGATAGATTAGAAACAAGCAAAATGAACATTGATTTCAGATGGTGGATCATAAAGGAGAGGTAGATCAGGAGGAGAGAAAGTAAGTACAAAAATGACTACCAGGAACTGGTCTGTGGTTATGTGGTTTGTTCTTCACTCTCAAAGAGAACCACAATATCAGGGAGATGGTGCCATGACTTGCAATTGACTTTGATTTGGGTGCGGGAGGGCTGTGCAAGGTCACCAGCCTTGCTTTCTCCTCCAGAGCCATCAGGGCCCAGTGGCCAGAGACTCATCAGGACAACTAGGATGCAGTGGGAGATTTTTACCTTTTTCAGCTAAGGTCCTTTCAGATTCTCACTTTGACTGAGGCAATGCCCATTCAGTGATTAGGCCTCTTTAAGAAGTGATTCAAGGGAGGGTCACTTTAATTTAAAAAAAAAAATCAAACTGGGAGAGGAAGCTCCTCAGGGCTGCTGGCCAAAAGAGAAACAGCTACTATTTATATTCACTCTGAGCCAGGAAGGCCCAAAAAAGAACCAATAAGTGTGGCTAGGGGAGGCGAAGCTAGGGGAGTTCAACTGGAGTTGCCCAACTGGAATTGGTCAGCTGGGTCCCCATTCAGGCAGCCTGGACTACTCACAGGTTGTGGTTTGCCCTTAGTTCTCGAAGAGGACCATGACATTAGGGAGATGACAGCATGACTTGCAATTAACTTTGTGAGGGAGGGAGGGCTGGCTGTGCCAAGTCACCAGCCTCACTTTCTCCTCCACAGCCAACTGGGTCCAGTGGCCAGATAATGGATCAGGACAACTGGAGACAGCCCAGGATGCACAGGGAGGATCTGGTATAGGTGAAGAAAAGAGTATGATAAGATTAAGGTTTTTTTAAAGAAAGAGAAACAAATTTCCTAAATCAAAATTGAAAAAAATAAATACAAACTACAGAACTTACAACAGATGAATAAAGAAAAGCATTATAAACAATTTTTCAATATATGCCCAAAACACTAAAAAACTTAAATGAAATATATGTATATTCACTCAAATGTAAAATACCAAAGTTAACATGACAAGAAATGGAGAATATAGAAAACCAATTTCAAGGAAAAAGAAAAATTTTTTTTCAATGAGCTATGAATGAGTTTGCAAAGAATAAAACCCCAGGAACAGACAGCTTTACAAGGGAATTTTATAAAATATATATATATATATAGAATAATTAACTCTGTTTTACTTAAGTTTTTTTTTTAAAGCATAGAGAAAGAGGGAATTTTACCTAATTTTTTTAAAAGTATGTTCTTGATTCCTAAACTTTAAAAAGATGTCACAGGAAAAAAAAAACTATAGGTCAATAACCTTTAACATACATTGAGATAAAAAAAAATAATGTAATTACATAAAGACATGTCAAAAAAGTTTTTAACAAAGTACGACTTTTTACATATGTGTCCATATGTATGTGTATATGTGTGATATTCATATGTATACATATATATGTACGCATTTATACACACACTCAGAATAAAGAGATTGAAAGTTTCATTTAACACACCTAGAAAACATGTTACAACATATTTGGAGTTCACCTGCCAACACATGCAGAGGAATTATGTGAATAAATTCATCAGCAAAATGCTCATTATATGAGTAAAGAAAAGCAAGATAGTAGATAGCATAGTAATAAATGGAGCTTTTGCTTAACGTAGTCAATAGTATTTGAAATCAAGAGCCAGCACTCTCTGTAGTAGTGAAATGCTAGAAGCCTTTGCAATAAGATCAAACACTAAGTAGAGATGTTTATTGTCACCACTATAATTTAACATTATAATAGAAATGCTGGATATTACAATAAATAAGAGAGAAATTGACAAAATTAGCACGGGCAAATTAAAAAAAACAAAATTATCACTTTTTACATGTGAAATGATGGTTTATTTAGAGAACCCTAGATTCAGTGAAAAAGTTAACATAAATAATTAGCTTCAACAACGCAAGATATGAAGATCAACCAAATATCATCAGTGTGTCCATATATATGTGTATATGGGTGATATTCATATGTATACATATATATGTACGCATTTATACACACACTCAGAATAAAGAGATTGAAAGTTTCATTTAACACACCTAGAAAACATGTAACAACATATCTGGAGTTCACCTGCCAACACATGCAGAGGAATTATGTGAATAAATTCATCAGCAAAATGCTCATTATATGAGTAAAGAAAAGCAAATAATTGGAGAGGAATTAATTGCTCATGGCCATACTAATATAATTAAAAAGACAGTTCAGCATCACTGTTAAGGGAAAACTTGTAAAAGTTTGCAGAATTGTAAACTAAGCAAGACTTTTGGAGACCCTGTTTCATTTGTGCCCTCCTTTCCCTCTGCGGTCCTCTCAGTTTCCATATACATGTGCTTCTTGGAGAACTTTTCAATCCTTATTTTGTTTCATGAATTACCTCTGGTTCAGGAGTCCTTAACCCCGGGTCCACGGATCCCTGAGTCTACGAAATGATTTCAAGTGATCTGTAAACTTGAGTGGGAAAAAATACAGCTTTTTATCCTGTGTATTTTACTTGATGCATTTAAAAACATTATTCCATGATGGGGTCAATAGACTTCACCAAGCTGCCAAAGTGTTCCAAGACACACAAAAGGTTAAGAACATCCACTCTTGAGAGCAGTCTTAGAACAACTCTGTTCTCTGCACATTCACCCCTGGAGGCCTTCTGGATCTGACTCAGCCACTCGTTCTCTTCTAGATATAATCCCCACGATTCTATGAATGTAAAGAGGGAATAAGTATAAGAAAAGGAATGTAAGACTCATTGCTTTTGTTCATAAGCCCTCACAAGAAGAGAGCGAAAGAATATGTCCAAAATGAGTTACTATAATAGCTAACTATTAACTATAGTTAGAATTCAACAGGTTGGGTTACATATGATCATATCTGCAAAAAGCAGTTTTGGAACTTTCCGTGATGACGGCTGATGAGACCTTTAGGCTTTGCCCCTACCTGGAATGTGCTATGACAAAAGTTTGTTTTACAACAGATAAACTGATAAACGCCGTTCAAGGTATAATCATCCAGTAAAAAATAAAGGAAGGATGGGTGGAACCTACTAAAACATAAATGAGAGAGTAATAGGGGTTAAAGTGAATTTCAAGGAAATTTCACAATATATGTGATGGAAAAGAAAGCATATGGAAGACATACGGAAATCATCTCTACTGATGGGAAGGGAGCAAAAGGCAAAGAGATTCAGAGGCAACGAATAAAATTCACAGCATTACATTTACAAGCTGGTGCCTACTCCTATGAAGAAATAGCAAAGGCTTGTGTTGAACACTGGAGGGCAGTAAATGAGTAGGGAGAAGTCAACCATCATGCCTAAGTGCCTGGCCTATACCCTGTCACCACACACAGACAGTGTACTGCAGTAGAAAGGGCACTGAATTAAGAAGCAGAAGATCTGATGCAAATCTTGCCTCTGCTTTCAACTACATATGTGGCACCAGGAAGTCACTTTGCAGTTCTGGGAATTGACTTCCTCATGTATAAAATGCAAGTTTAGACTAGAAGATTTCTAAGTTCCTTTTGGCTTAAAATCTATAATCTAGAACAACAGATTATGACTCTGCACAAGGAAAGCTTTCCTTGCAGGTTCGTATTTCCCTCAAGGAGAAATTCTCCAGCCTAAAATCCTCTAATTTCCTGTTGACCTAGTACAAATGTTTCCTTAGGAAGATTTGGGAGACTGGGACTAATCAACACTTGCCATAGATTACTGAGTCTTTTACTTGAAGTTGTTTTCTTTGAGGGGGGAATCTAATTGGTGAGAAACAAGGGAAATTTTGCCTCTGATAGAGCCTCAAAGCAGAGATATTTTTATCCAATAATGGAGCAGCTTGAGCACCTGGACATGGTCTATAAGTACCTCCCCCAACTCCCCAGCACTCACTGGTTCCACAGAAATACATGGATGGAGCAACTCTATAACTGTAATTGGACAAAGGGCACTCATGCTTTATGATATCAGCGCAACCTCAGATCCCCTGAGGAAGGAGGAAGTAACCAAAGTTTGCTCAGTTCAGCTTTAGGGGTCAATAGAAACACCACTTGGTTTTCTCTGCATACTAGGACAGAATCTTCTCAGAAAAGAACACAATTTTTCTAAACTGACTGATATTACTACATTTCTTTTTTTATTAGAGATACAGTTATTAGAAACCTTCCCCTTTTGGGAAGCTTATAAACACCAATTTTGGAAGCTGAAATAGAACCCAATCAGTGGTTCATGACAACATTTGAAATCCTCTGTGTCTTGCTCTTCTTGAAGGCGCTTCCTGGTAAGTAAATGTGTAGTAAAAGAACTGTGGTTGGAGAGAGAGTTTGGAGTCAGGGTCATCAGATCTCCTCAGGGAAAAACGATATAAGCATTCACTTAGAATAGCTACTTCCCACTGAGAAGCAAAGCGAAGGACAGTGTTGAGTTCTGTATGGCTGTAGACCTCAATTTCCATGTCGATGAAATGTCAGTGTAGCTCCCTTCTGGTTCCCCTGCAACTCAGAAAAGGGAGGAGACTGAGAAGCAGAGACCCTATGTTGAGAAGGTTTAGTCAGAAAATCTTGGTGACATGGACTAATGATTACTGAAGCTGACTGAGATATTCCAAAGCGTCTTCAGTTTAATTTAGGCCATCAAGAGAGAATCAATATGGCAGAATAGCAGGAAACAGTTGTACAGCTAAGGTCCAAAAACCTCCTGCCAAAATCAGCTGATTCTATTCCCACCACTTCAGAGACCACTAGTACAAGTTAAAGACTGGTTCAAGCTGAACAGACATCCTGCAAGTACATCCCCAAGTTTTTATCACAAGATTTCACTGACACCCTCAACACTTCAAGCATCTACCTCAGCCATACAGCTTTCCCAAACTGGTCACTGCACAGTGACTGCTCTGTTTCTGAACATAACTATCAAGAACCCATGATCTCTCCCCTTTTTAAGAACAGTTGCCTGATTGGTATCAAGACTTCTCAGATGGGACACTAATAGCTTTCCCTCACATCTCAGGAGGGCAAAGGCTATATTGCCCTTTTCAGCATAAATTCCCTCTTTTCAATCAAACTATATGATTCGGGGGCGGAGCCAAGATGGCGGCGTAGCAGCAGCAACATATCGCAGCTCTCACATAGCCACTCGAAAATACCCATAAAATAGGACTCTAAACCAATCCTAGAACTCCAAAACACACACAAAGATACTTCCCACTAAAGTCAGCTTGGCTATGAGGAACCATATCAGCACTGTGAAACCAGCCTGGCCTGAAGCCGCGGAGCCCTGGGGGCGGCTGGGCGGGAGGAGCACAGGAGCCTCTCTGGTGAGTGGATTAGCAGCAGCTGCGAGTGGGGATTGTAAAAGGGGGAGATAAGCAGTCTGGCCGAAAGGCCTCCAGAGCAGAAAAGCGAAAGGCAGAGGTTTTGCACCCACCTCCGCATTGTACCTTCCCGCCCGCAGCCTGCAGATAGCAGGGGGACTTAGTGATTGTTCTCAGGCCAGTGCTCTCACGCTGAGCGGCCTGGATCCGGATCGCCATCTTGGGCCTCGGTCTTGGAGTCTTCAGTATCCGGTCAGCCAGAAGTAAGTAGGAAGAGTCCCAGCATCTTCCTGAGAGCTACGGCAGCTGGGAGGACCCCAGTGATTTGGGACAGAGCTTTCC
>CM053588.1:268088481-268114020 GCA_028646515.1 Pseudochirops corinnae
ACACTGGGATGGCTGTTTTGGGGAGGTGGGTGGGGGAAAGAGGGGGAGAAAATATGTAAATCAAAATCTTGTGGAAATGAATGATGTAAACTATAATAAAATTTAAAAAAAAAACTATATGATTCTCCCCACTCCATTCACATTCCCCCAAGCAGAAGTTTACCATGTTTGAGGCAACATACCTCAGCACCGAAGATATAAAGAATGGGGGAAAAATCAGGGAACTTATATTCCTGGCTAAGAAGAAAACAACATGTGAATTAACTGCATATACATAAGATGCATGCAGCATCAATGAAAAATAATCTTCACATGACAGTTGTGAAAATGAATATAAGGGGACTCAGAACGTGGTATATAACCTAATGGTTGCTTTTAAAAATACATGTCCCTCTTGAAATCTCTATCATTAAGGTAAACTATTTCTAATCTAGGGTGAAGAAGAGAAACCATTGCTAGATCTGGCAAAGCAGCTGTGCTTGGTAGAGTATAAGCAGAAGTGGTAACTTCTGTAACGCCGCCAAAGAGCATCAACCATCAATATATGTGATTCAAGGCCAACATGAACAGGTTTGATTGTGAGAGTGTCTCAGAAGAACTCATTGATGGCTCATCCCCTGCACCCAGGCTATCAGTTCACCCCCTTCTGCTGAGCTCAACCCCACCTAGCTCTTTCAAAGTCATTTTCCCAGGTTCCTGATGGGCTTCCCTCCACTGTTTGTACATCAGGTGGAGTCCCACTGCACCAAACCCACACAACTAGACACACTTAACTTGACTCCCTGGAATTAGAATCAGGCCCAGGAGGCCCAAGAGAGGTCCTACCTCCCACCCCTCATAGGAAAAAAGCACTTCTGGTCCCACAGGTACATTCCTCCCCCTCTCTAATAGCAGGTGGACATTTCCTCCACCATCATATCCATTCCCCTCACAAAAGGAAACATTCTGCCCTCCAGCATGTTCCTTTCATGGGAAGAGGAGAAATACATCAGGTCCTCTATCCCTTCCACTTACAGAGAGAATATTATATTAATGTCTTCAAGATAGGTAAGAAATTGGGGTGATGGGGGAGGACATAGGAGAGAATAGATTGGGGGAGGGGTTATACCATGGGATGGCTGTTTTGGGGTGGTGGGTAGGGGAAAGATGGGGAGAAAATGTGTAACTCAAAATCTCGTGGAAATGGATGATGTAAACTAAAATTAATAAAAAAAATAACGAATAAAAAGATAGATAAGAAATTAAAATTGTGCTGTATCATTTAACAATTGATTCTACTCTACAACTGACTCTGTTTACCATTTTCTCAAAGCCCCATTTCTCATCTAAGCTCAAAAATGGAGTCTCTTCCACCTGAATTGGCTTAAAAGCCTGGTTGAGAGGGAATATTTGTGATCACTCCTAGCCTCTAGACATTTGCTTGCTAATCAGTTCAACCTAGGACCTCTGTTTTATTTCCTGTAAACAAAAACCAGTTTAGGCTGAGCCTGTCCCCCAAAAGACAATTCTTCTGCCCTTGGCTGTCCTTGTGAAATTAGGGCTGGTTTTATCTCTTCCAAGGGGACAACTAATCAAGTGGTCCTGATTGGAGTAGTTCTGATTTTCTAGCCAAAATTTCTAGAGGCAATTGAGGCCCATAAAGCATTTAACATTTCTTAACTGTCAAGGCCTCATGATCATCCACACCTGAAGGCCAACTGGCCTTTCCCAGTTGTAGCCAACCACTGCGTTCCCCACCTACCCATAAACTCTTCCTTTCCCACCTCTAAGGGTTTTTCCCTTCTGCTCACGGTTGCTGAATTGACCCAGGGGGCCAATCTGACCCACTTTATTAACAGCTATATGTGTCACTGTTATCTTGCTCAGAGAAAACTTGCTGTAGTTTGCTTTTGTTGCATTTTACTTGCCACAATAGAGAGAGATGTGTAGGTACATGACATTGCATTTATATATGTATATGTCTTAAAGTTGTAGTCCTCTCATTTCCAGCCCATCAAAGGTCCCGCATGTCATTGTACAGTCCCAGTCACCCAATGTACAGCATGTCCCAAAAGTCTGTGAAGTTTTAGGCTATTGAAGCTAATAATTAAAACTCTTGAAAACTTCACTAAGTCTTTTGTGACACTGTACATACAAATAAGAATTTTTAAAAGGCTGTAAGTGAAACTGCAAACTTCCACTATTTCATATACTTTGTTTAAAAAAATAAAATTTCTTATTTTTTTATATTATATTAATATTTTTATGTAGAACACAGTAACACAATAGTCCTTAATTTTATCTCCATATCCTCCTTTGGACTTATTTTTTTTACCTTCTGGTCATTATTCTGCATCTTCTTGTTGCTCTTATAAGGAAACAGGTTTTTACTATGTCTATATGTCCCAGGCACTATGCTAAGCATTTTTATAAATATCTCACTGAATGGTCACAACACCTTGGGGAGGTTATTGCACCACCAGAAGTAGTTATTATTAACCCTCTTTTATAGTTAAAGGTACTGAGGCAAAACAGAGTTTAAGTGATTTGCCCAGTCACACCAGCTATAATTAGTGACTGAGACAGGATTTGAATTCAGGTCTCTTTGACTGTCTTAGAAGACCCAGTGTTCTAGCCACTTGGCCAGTTGTAAAACTCCACTAGAATCAGGGGCCACTCAGCCATACGTGAAGACCCTAGTGGGCAGCACATTGACTTCTATTTTTAATGCAATCTTATTTATTTTGTTAAATATTTCTCCATTACATTTAAATCTAGGTCATCCCACAGTGCCACCTAGAGGTCTACAAAACTGTAGTCAAATGTGTAAGTTTGAATTCTGTCTTCCCTCCAAACACCTTCAGATCTTTCCCAGTATTTATCTCTGTTGTATGTTACGGTGCAACAATATTCCATAACCATATTGTACCAAATTTATTTCAGCTACTCCTCAATCACTGCATATATGGGTTGTTTATGTTGTTTTTCCATTAGATTATAAGCTCCTTGAGGGCAGGGGCTGTCTTTTGTCTCTTTTTGTATGCCCAGTACTTAGCACAGTGCCTGACACATTGTGGGAGCTTAATTATTGCTTATTGTTTGGTTAATTGATTGTTTCCAGTTATTTTTTTTCCTATAGTGAATGATCCTTGCTGCTAAGCATATTTTTGTACAGAATCAGAGAATTTAAGTGTTGGATGCGGCCATGAGGAATAATTTCTGCCTAAATAAGAATTCTTTCTGCAAAATTCCTGAGAAATAGCCGTCCATATTTTGAGGACTTCTAGTGAGAGAATTATTGGGAACCCATAACCAGAATACAGCCCGTTACACTTTTGGAAAACTCTAATTGTTAGGTAGTTGTTTCTTCATGTTGTGGGATAGGCTTTGGGGGGATTTCTAATGAGAAATCCTTTCTAGGTTGGCGTCTGAAAAGAATTATAGCCTCAGCTGTCTTTTGGCAGATTTACAAAGGTTTATTGATTCACAGGACCAAAAGGGGTAGGGTGAGGAAACCTGGCTAGGAAAAGCTTGCAAGGGCCGAGGGGGGAGTCAGAGAAAGTCTGGAAGTGTGACGCTCTCCAGCGGGCAGACGGCCTACTAGAATGCCTACTTGACCTGACAGCAAAGGCAAGAGCTACCAAGGTCTATCTGCGGAAGTTCTAAGGGCCCCAGGGGCATTCTTAAAGATACCAAGCTGTCAATCATAAGTTCATTAAGCTAACGAGGTATACAAAGGTGGAGTTAGGGAGGAGCCTGGGAGGAGCCAGGGCGTGACTAATACTTAAAGGGACATGCACCCTTGACATCAACTGCGCAGGTGTTTTACCCGTAATACACTGGGACAAACAGCAGGAGGGAAAGGACAGGGGGTGTGGTTTGAGCCCTGAATTGTCATAAGGTCGACCAGCCAGGGGTCACAGATTTGAGCTCAGGTCAAGTGAGATGTTCCCATCCTAATTTGCAAGTGGATGGGTTTGGTTTGCTAGGACAAAAGGAGGTAGTGCCTTGAATGAAGAGTTAATGGTTTGAGAGGAAATACCTCTAGGCTGGGGCAGGGAAAGACAAGTACAGCTGGGGGAAGGGGAGAAACAGTTAAGAAATGTGGCTTTTACAACTTAACACCAAACCGAATTAAAGTTACCCCAAAATATACTACATAGGCCACCCAGCACCTCTTCACTCACACCAAGCCTAGATCTATTTCTCTGAAACTTCCACTGAATTGCTCCTAGTTCTGATCCTGTAGCACAAGTCTAGTATCTCAGAATAATAGCTTTTTAAGTACTCAGATTATCTGACCTCTGAAACTTACAAAACAAGGAAAAATACAAAATGTGGCCCTCATTACTGTGTATTCCACTGGTAGCCCCTTATTGGCAAGGGGGCTGATGGGAAATATAGTTTTTCCTAGCTGGAAGTCTCATGAAAGGAAAAGAGAACTTTGGAGTCCCAAGAGCAGCTGTGTACTTTATCAGCAGCCAGCCACTGCAAGAGAAAGGAACTGCAACCCACAATGTGCAGCTACCTGGGACTTTTTAAATTTCTTCTCCCTCCATTGCCTTTGCCTTGTACGCCTCACCACTACTTGGAGAAATGATGTTACTAACCCTGGGGAGTTTCCTGTTCTCTTTAAATTTTTCTTATGAGTTCTGTCTCCAGATAAAGATAAGCTGATTTGTATTTCATTCTGAGGGAGAGCTTGCTATAAATGAGTGGACTACACTACAGGGAAGGTAGAAAGAGGATTTCCAGACCACTAATTCTAGATTGAATTCTGAGTTTATATTGAAATGTCTCTCTCTCTCTGTCTCTCTCTCTCTCTCTCTATCTCTCTCTCTCTCTGTCTCTCTGTCTTTCTGTCTCTCTGTCTCTGTCTCTCTCTGTCTCTGTCTCTCTGTCTCTGTCTCTCTCTCTTTTCCCCCCTTCCCTCTTCTTCCTCTCTGTCTCCCCATCTTTCTCTCCCTCTGTCTTTGTCTCTCTGTCTCTGCCTCTCTCGATTTCAAATTTCCGCAGTTATTGTGGGGAAATGGTATATAGCTAGTACTTTTTACAAAGAGGAATGTTTATTTTAGAAATAATCATAACTACACAAAGACACTCTCTCCAACATGTAGGAGGCATAATTCCCCTCTCCCCTGCCCAGCTTCACTCTTTGGGGAGGTGAAGGGGATTAGTCATAGCTTAGCTTACTTACCTTAGAGCACCGTCCCATGTCCAAATCTAAAACCCCCCTGAGGCTCTAGTCCCAGGCATCCTGGCATCTCAGGGCTTCCATGTGGAAATCACTGGCTTCAGCACCACCCCACCTGAAATCCTGCCTCCTCTCTCTTCATGGCTTGAACTGGTTCCCTGAGGATTGTCTGTGGCCCCTGAAACTAAAGACAAATAACCCAAGGCATAATCAGACATTCCCAGGCCCATTTCTCTGAGCCAGGAAAAAGAGGAACCCCTCTCCTTGCTTCAACTCATTGTCTCCATGTAAGTACTTAATCCCGTAGCTACTAATGTGGCTGACATATGGCAGGAAAAGACAGTGAGCTGCTGGGTCTCTTGACTTTAAAAACAAAGGTGGTCAAAGGATGCTAGCCCACCCATGTTGTAGGGATTCATGCAGGCTCCATGTTAGACAAACTAGGCATGCTCAAAAGCCAGGTAAAAGGTAAAAAGAGAGATGTAGGATGCTAAAAATAGGACAGCTAGGTGGCACAATGGATAGAGTACCAGGCCTGGAGTCAGCAAGACTCATTCTCATGAGTTCAAATCAAGCCTTAGATACCTACTAGCTGGGTGACCCTGGGCAAGTCACTTAATTTTGTTTGCCTGAGTTTCCTCACATATAAAATAAGCTGGCTCCTCATCCTCCTCCTCCTTCTTCTCCTCCTCTTCCTCACCATCACCACCATCATCTTCCTCCTCCTCCTCTTCCTCCTCCTCCTTCTCCTCCTCCTCCTCTTCCTCCTCCTGCTCCTGCTCCTGCTCCTGTCACTGCTGCTTCTCCCTCCGTTCCCTTGGAGCAGACCATCCTGGTGCCTCTTTTGTGAAGCAGCAGCTGAGGAGACCCCTGCACTCGCCATGGCCAACAAAAAACCGAAGGAAGGAGTCAAGACTGAAAACAAGGACCACATTAATTTGAAGGTGGCAGGGCAAGATGTTTCAGTGGTGCAATTTAAGATTAAGAGGCACACACCATTTAGTGAACTCATGAAAGCCTATTGTGAACGACAGGGTTTGTCAATGAGGCAGATCAGATTCCGATTTGATGGGCAGCCAATCAATGAAACAGACACACCTGCACAGTTGGAAATGGAGGATGAAGATACAATTGATGTATCCCAGCAGCTGACAGGAGGCACTTCCTAAAAAGAGAATCTACGACTCTACTCCAGAACTGTGCTCCCAAGGAAAACAATACATCCACAATCATAAAACCAAGATTTGGTTCATCCACATCCTGACTACTGCAGTGTAGTTTTCTCTCTTCTTTGATTCCCTTCCCCATTGCTTTATTGTACGTAAAGTAGCTGGTGTACGTGCACAGGCATAATGTATATTTTTTTAAACTAAATGGCCGATGATATGTTTTGATCATCATCAAATGGAGATGAAGAGGGGGAAAAAACAAACTGGTTCCATGAAAATATCCCTTTTCTCCATGGGTGGCATGCTCCTTCAACTTTTACCTTTATATTCCAGTAAGTTATTTTGCTCTCACTATTTAACAACAACAACAACAAAAACACAAAAAATCATTGCATACCTTGTTTGATTGGATAATTTCAATGTTTCTCTTTTATCATTGTAAAACCAAGGACGATTTTATAACTTTTTTATACGTAGCTGTTACATGTAGGGCAATCTCTGTCTCTCAGTAGGGATAAATTACTATAAAGAAATTGATCCTAGATAGTTTTCCCTTCAAGTCAAACATTTTGTTATTTAAATAAGTTTCTTGTTTAAAAAAAAATAAGCTGGAGAAGGAAAGTGCAAACTACTCTAGTATCTCTGCCAAGAAAACCCCCAACAGGGTCATGAAGAATTGTATACAACCGAACAACAACGATAAAGGATGGTACCGTTTGTAAGTTATCTATAAACATAATTGTTAATGTCCTAAATGTGATATCTATTACAAATGATTAATGCATTAACATGCTATAGGAAGAAATGAACCGTATCAGTTTTCACAGTTTCATAATAAAACAGGACAAAGGAAATTGTGTCAAAGTAGAAATATGATCCCCAGTTCTTAGAGCAACTCACAAAGCAGAGTTGATTCCCTTGCACAACTAAACATGGGAAGAAACATTGATGTAGCGCTCAGGATAAGAAGTGAAAAGAACACCATGAACATGATCACAATTTAATGTACATCTTTCGTCAAAGATGAGGAGGTAGAAAAATTCATGAAAGTTTTCATAAGGTGCTTAAAACCAAGTTGACATGCATAGCAAAGATTTCATCTACCCAGAGTCTACATGCTAACGAGGTCATTGACACCAATAAAAGCTATGGACATACCCAAATGTTCACAGCAGCATTATTTTTGATAAGAAAAAGTTATAGGGTGGCTAGGTGGCACAGTGAACAGAGAACACCAGCCCTGGAGTCAGGAGGACCTGAGTTTGAATTTGACCTCAGACACTTAACACAAAAACTAGCTGTGTGACCTTGGGCAAGTCACCTAACCCCAATTGCTCTCCAAAAAGCAAAAAAAAAAAAAAAAAAAAAGAAGAGAAAAGAAAAAGTTAGGAAAAAAGGATGTATCCAAAAATCAGTCTGAACAAATTTTAGTAATTCGATGTACTGGAACATGGCTAGAGCATAAGGAAGGATAGATAAATAAGAAGAATTCAAATGAACATGGGAAGATACATGTAAAGTCATGCAGAATAAAGAAAACAAGGCCAAAAGAACAATATACACAAATGACTGTAACAATATAAAGTTAACATGGAGAGGCAACAAAAAAACTCTGTTCAAACATATCAGACAGTGTGAGCAAACTTACCGTACAACTTAAAGGGCGTTTCCAGAGATGTGTTGGAAATTGTTTAAGAACTGGTTCTCTGGGGGGAAAATATATACAAGACATACTTTTAAGTTTAACATGCATTATTAACATATTCTCTATCATTTTCTTAAGTCTAGACAACCAACAAAATAATAAATCAAGTGTCTATTTATACATTTCTCAGGTATGAATGCTCATACCAAAAATCATGTAGGAAAAAATTCACAACTCTTGCTCGTCAGTTGGATCTGGCTCCAGCACATCCGTGGACCTTTTGTTATTTTCTATTAATAGTTGAAAAATAATTTGGGGAGTTGGGGGACTCACTTTGTGAGAGGTTGAGAGGGATGGTATTGGTTGGGAAGCATTGTTTGTATAGAAGCAAATTGCTCAGTAATTTTTAAGTAAAAATTAATTTTTAGACAAATATGTGAAGGGCAGCAAGGAGGTGACACAGTGGCTAGAGCACCAGCCCTGGAGTCAGGAGGACCTGAGCTGAAATGTGACCTTAGACATTTACTAGATATATGATCCTGGACAAGTCATTTAACCTAAATTGCCTCAAAACAACAACAAATAAATACATGGAAACACTATGACCTCTTCTTGGGACATGAGCTGGGCAGGGACCTTAAGAGGGTATAGCCATGTTAGAAATGGTTCTGGGGGTGAAAAAACACAGCTGGGGCTGCACATCAAAGACAGACTTCAGGGACTTTACTCAGCTGCTCAAAACTGGCTAGCTTCCTGCTCTCTCCAATACAAGATTACCATTATCAGTTGGACCCATCTTTGTGCAAGGTTCACAGTGAGTCAGTCTGTGTGAGAGAATGGAGAGGTATGTGACCAGGAAAGGATCTGACAAGATTCCAGTAGCTCATCTCTACCAGTCTGGATTTTCCATTGTTTTCCTTGCAAGTACTATGGTATTCCCTGGCAAAAGAGCTCCCGAGAACGTAGCTGCCAAGGGCTTATGTGCCCTGGAGTATCTTTGGGGGATCCCTGTGGTGCTTCCCAGCCAGGACATTGAGTGTATCTAAAAGAAGATCTGAGCAATAATGGAACATAGAGGACATGGATTTAGCCAGAGAGCTGCACATGGAATGTTTCTCAACTGAGTTCAATCTCCTATCCTTGAGGAAGATTGCCCAACTTTGGGAATTTTTGTAACACCAACAACATAATGACAGAAGATGGAGAGTTAAATGATATATTCCTTCTTGGATACCCATTATGGTCATATACTCCTACCTCTCCTTCACAGAGGTTATCACCAAGGTCATGGTCCCATCACTGCGCTTAGTGAGAAACAAAAGCTGTAGGTACTACACCTCACATATCCAGCTGTACTCGTACTCTGTAAGTATAAATTTATATAATTTACATAATAAAATATAGCCAAGCTATATGGCATTCTGGGGCAGCTAGGTGGCACGGTGAATAGAGTGCTGGGATTGGAATCAGAAAGACCTGAGTTTAAATCGTGGGTCAGACACTCACTAGATGTGTGACCCTGGGCAAATCATTTAACTCTGCTTGCCTTATGTTCTTATCTATAAAATGTGCTGGAGAAGGAAATGCCACTGCCACTGCCAAGAAAACCCCAAATGGGGTGACAAAGAATCAGACACAACTAAAAATAACCTGAACAAAATGTGGTATTCTACAGTTTAAGCACTGTGGTGCATTCTCCCAAGCTAAATAAAGCATAGTATTGTGTCTAGTCAAATATTTGGATGTTTGGGTTATTTCAATGTATTTCTACCTTGTTCCCACTAAGAGTTGGGTCAGTATATTACTATAAACGGACAAACAAGCAGGATGCACCCCCCAAAAAACCAACAAGATAATAAGAATGAGAATGTTGTTAATTAGAAAAACCCAGCCTAGGCCCTATCTCCACACCTATTGACCAAAGTCGTCAAAGCGCTCTAAGAAGGAAGCAAGCAGTTCCAACACCACCTGGGTAAGAGGAAACGAGAGAAGCAGATAATTCATTCAGAAACTAAGTGGGATTTCACAGGAGGGTGTTTGTTATTCTGTTCTGTAATAAGATGACTCACAGAAGAAAGTATTTCCTTCGTTCTTTTGACCTGCGGCCCTTCTCATGCAAAGCGTGATCACTACATACTAACACTCATCACTCCCACTCCAAGTATAGAAGTGTAATTATTTTCACTGAGGATGTAACAACAAGACTTGTCAGGCCCTCCTTCCTTAACCCTCTTTTTGAGATGGATAGGCATCCCGAAGGCATTTAGAAAGCATTCTTCAAGCATCTGAGGACACCATGTGGGAAGAAAGGGATTGGAACCCAGTGCAAGGTGCCAGAGCCTTACGAAGAAAGTGGGGGAATGAGGTCACGTAGAAAATAGAGGAGGAAAGTTGTGCCTGACTGCTAGTACCATACTGGGAGATGCAAATTGAAGAGAAAGGTATCCATTTCACTGTTGGGGAAATGACTGACTGACAATGTCTCACTGAATGAATGAATTAGTGGAAAAGTCATTTATTGAGTGATTATAAGGATAGGAACCCCTGCTAGAGGCAGGCAATCCCCTCAGATTGAAGAGCGGGACTAAACCCATATTTGTACCTGAGATGCTCAGCCCAAACCAATTCCACCTGCAATGCAAGAACTTCATCAATTAGTCCTGAGTCTATAAGCCTGTGAAGCAAACCTCAGGAAGCAGGAGAGCAAGCCACCATAAAGTTCACTGGGAGGGGCTTTCACAGCTGGTTTTTAAGGGCTTATAGATGACTCCTTTCTGTGTTCTTTAATGTTTTAAATTAAACTGTTCTATGTTTAATGCCTTTGTCAGTCTGAATCCTTGTAGGGCAAATAAGGACGCTTTGAGAAAAAAAGGTCAGATTCTCACGTTCCCATGGAAGATTTTTGTCCCGTATAACATTGTCCTGTATAGCATCGTATACACCAACCAAACTTCAACCTCCTGATCAGCTTGTCTGTGCTCCAAGGGGACTCACTCTCCAAGCTGGGAAGTCTATTTGTCGTTGGACATCCTTAATGTATAACCTGCCTGATGGCTTTTCACCTAATAAGCTTCTTCCATTTCATCCAATGCCTCTGATCCTTGGAGTTCTCCATTTGTCATGTGATCACACAGGAAGATTCTAACACATTATTTTTTCCATTGTGCACTAGGTGACCATGGGCTTTCCATCCTTGATCTTTATTGGACAGTCGTTCAAATGCGTGGATCTCCATGGGCAGCATTGTAAACGGACCCTCTCCTCCCTGATTTTCATAGGCACCTCATCATTAGTTAGTGTTGTACAAATTTATCCAGACCAATTTGTATATTCTAGTCCATTCTCTATCCGTGTTACCCTATGTGACAGAACTAATATTACCAGTATTTACCAGAAACAGCTTCAGGTAGGTGCAAGCCCATTTTTCTTCCCCTCGTTCAATGGGGATTGGTTTTCTTTATATTTTTAATTCAATTTTATTTTCATCTCTAAATTCCATCCCTCCCCTTTCATCATACCACACTCACTGAGAAGGCATGAAAAACAAAACCCATTACAAATATGTAATCATGAAAAATAGATTCTTGTGATAGCTGCGATATAGTCAATTAGTTCTCTCTAAAACAGTAGTTCTCAACCTTCCCAAAGCCAGGACCCTTTAATAGTCATATGTGAGCGCATCTGCATGTGGGCGAACCCACCTGGAGACGGATAGAGGAGGTTCCTAAGATCATCAGAAATATGTGTTTTCCAATGGTCTTAGGCAACCCCTGTGACCCCTGTGAAAGGGTCGTTCAACCCCAAAGGGGTCGTGACCCACAGGTTGAGAACTGCTGCTCTAAAAGGACATCAAACTATTCCCTAGACCTGATATGCCCTGGCTTCCCTGACATAGCTTCCTGACTACCCAAAGGCATAAGAAATTTCAACCATAGACAATTGAGGAGTCTCTGACTTGGTGAATTCAGAAGACCATCTGAGTCACCATGTCTTTCATTATATTCTGCCTTGACAACCAGATGTGTTTCCAGATGGAAGCAAGAGGAGCACCATCCAGATGAGCTAAGTGCCACCATAACTTTATCACATATTCTTTCTCTGTTAGGACAAAGTAAACCTTTTTTTGTTAAGTATTCAATGATTTGTAAGTGTCTCATTTCATCCCAACATCAAAACTGAACCGAGAAAATGCTGGTCTTCAAGGCACACCTGACATTCCATTTGATGTAAGATAGACCCAACTCCTGTGAAGAAGGAAAAGGAAGGCTGATGTTAATTTCAGTCAGATGAGGACAAGAGCATGCTGGGATAACAATGTTCCACTAGGAGTGTGTTTTCTAAAGTGAGGCAACTCAGAAATTTAATGGGAATACAGTGTAGTTTCCTATAATAGAAGAGAACAGAGCAAGCCAGAAACAGTAAAAAGAAATCAATATACAAATGTAGTGCTCCTGGCAACAAAGAGATAAGTAAGGCGAAAGTTCTATATGCAGATCTTGGAGATATTTTCTTCTTTTGTGCTGATCTGATGTATATGCTTGACATACTGTAAGGCCAAGCAAAGGCAACTTCCAAGATTCGGATTAGCAGTATAGCAAACCCCATTTATTCAGGAAACATTCACAGAACAGAGAAAGTCAAAATACAGTGCAACTCATTCATTTAGAAAGTAAGATCTCAATTCGATTGCAAAGTACCAAGGTCCGGGTATCCCACCCTTGGATCAGTAGTCAAAGTAGCCCACTCCTGGGCAGTATATTCATTTAGTCTCTTCTCAAATGGAGAATAGTTTCCAATCATAAACAAAGTATATTCATTTAGTCAATCACAGAGCACAAAAAGGCCAAAGGTTTCCCACCCCTGGACACTATTGAATTATAATACCATCCATTAACACCAAGCCCTTTCTCAAAAGGGGCAGGAGAGCACAAAAGGCCATCCACCCTTAAGTTACAACAAGGTTAAGATATCATCTCAGCATTGAAAACCCAAGGAAAGGCCCTTTTTATATCTTGACTGGAGGCAAGCCCTCAGCAATCTCAGTTCCTGAGGAGACAAGGCTCAGTGAAGCCATAGCCAGTGTCCTCATCAAGTCACTCTCTGCCTATAGAAGAGTCTTAGAACCCCTGAAAACATCAGCAAGGCCCTCTTCCAGGATTTCTGTAAACATACCACAAGGAAATCTTACTTCAGGGCTTCTGAACCAACAGCAAAGTTCCAGGACCTCTACAACAGGATCACTGTCCTTCACTAGCAAGTGAATCTGGCAAAACAACATCAAAAGAGACAACAAAATACTGGCATCACAGCCATGCCTCCTCAGTTCTCAGCAGCTCTAGGTGGCAGTTCTCAAAAGTCCTGGGCAGCTCCAACAGGCCCTCAGCAGTCTTTCTCTCAGCAACTCAGGCTCCATGATACTGGATACTGCTCTCCAAAAGTCCTTCTGGCCTTCTCTAGGCTTGGGCCTCTCTCCCAATTCACAGCTCCTCCCAGTTCAGCCCTCTCTCTTCACGTCAACAAGTCCATCCCACAAATGGGATTCACAAGCTCTGGGTTTTAACAGTCAGTCAACCCAAAAACCAAGCCAATACAGGGGCATCTCCAAATTCCATTACCATTACATATACTCATTCTCTCAGGCTCTTTGGTTGACTTTGTGACATTACAAAATATAGGAGGATCAAGGTGGAGACAAAATGGCAGAGTAAAGGCATAGACTCTCCTCAAGCCTCTCCAAATACCTTTAAATAATGACTCTAAACAAGTTTTAGAACAACATAATGCACAAAAAAATACAGAGTGGAATAATTTTCCAGGCCAAGATAACTCAGAATGTCAGCAGTAAAGATCTCTTGCAACAGGGTAAGAAAAGAGTACAATTCAGTGCAGGCTGCATCAGTGGCAGACTCAGCCACAGCAAACCAGGAGCAGACCTTGGGGTGATTGAATCAGTGTCAGCAGTGGTGGTTTCCACACCTCTCAGCCCACAGATGGTAAGGGGATCAGACAATGGGTCAGAAGGAAATTTATAGGGATCCTTTGCACCAGGGGCAGGTATCTATTTCATTGCCTATACTTGGATCTTGGTCCTAGTCCAGGGTCTTAGTCCTAGTGTGAGGAGGAGCACTAGCACAGAAGAGTTTGTGGTTGTAGGGAAGCAGGGATCCTGGTCCAGAGGATCCAGTTCCAAAGTTGAAAAGACTGCTTGTTGTTACTCAAAAACCAGTGCACAGTACAGCAGAGGAGCAAACACACCTCTACCCTTGAGCATACCACCTTGAAAGAGCCAAAAACTTTCAGGTCCCCAAAATTATCTCTGAAAACAGCTACACAAAAAAACCTGAAGCATGGGACAATGCCCCCTCCACTTAGGAGGCAGAGCCCCACTTTAGCATAAAGTTGAAAATCTAGTAGAAATTGAAAAAAATCCACCTATCACTTCCTGAAAGAGATCCCAAAATGAAAGCTCCCAGGAATATTATAGCCAAATTCCAGATCTCTCAGATCAAGGAGAAAATATCGCAAGCAGTCAAAAAGAAACAAATCAAATATCGTGGAGCCACAGTCAGGATAACACAAAATACATAGCAGCTTCTACATTAAAGAATTGGAGCACTTAGAATATGATATTCCTGAGGGTAAAGGAGTTAGGATTACAACAAAGAATCACCTACCCAGCAAAATTGAGTATAATCCTTCAGGGGGAAAAATGGACATTAATTGAAATAGAGGAATTCCAAGCATTCCTGATTTAAAAAGACCAGAGTTGAATAGAAAATTTGACTTTCAAAAAGGAAGCACAAAAAGGTAAGCAGTAAAGAGAAATCATAAGGGATTCAATAAGGTTAAATTATTTATATTCCCACATAGGAAATTACATTTGTAACTCATAAAATCTTATAATTAGGGCAGTTACAAGTATACATAGACAGAAAGCAGAGGTGTGAGTTGAATGCAATGGTATGATTATTTTAAAAAATAAAACTAAGGAATGAGAAAGAAGACTGTATTGGGAGAAGGGGAAAGGGAAAAGTAGAATGGAATAAGTTAGCTGACATAAAAGAGGTTTGAAAGAGATTTTACAGTAGAGGGGGAAATGAGGTAACCAGGGAGATGATGCAATGAGCATCTCATTGAATTGGCTCAAAGAGGAAATAATGCACACACCCAGTTGGGTGTAGAAATCTATCTTACATACAGGAAAGTAGGAAGAAAAGAGGATAAGAGGAGGGGGGAGCTGATAGAAGGGAGGACAGCTTGGGGGAGGCAAAAGTCAGAAGCAAAACACTTTTGAGAATGGGCAGGGTGAAAGGAGAGAGAGTAGGATAATCATGGGGGAAATAGGATAGATGAATATACATAGTTGGTCATCTGTGAAAAATAATTGACAGTGAATTTCCCTGATAAAGACTTCATTTCTCAAACATATAGAAAACTGAGTCAAATTTATAGAAATAAGAGTCATTCCTCAATTGCAAGATTGTCAAAGGATACGAACAGGCAATTATCATATGAAGTAAAGTCATATGAAAAAAAAATGCTCTGAATCACTATTGATGCTCCAAATTGAAACAACTCTGAACGACTGTTTCACACTGTCAGACTGGCCAATATGAGAGAAAAGGAAAATGACACATATTGTAGAAGATGTAGGAAAATTAAAACACTTAATGTACTCTTGGTGAAGTTGTATACTAATTCAACCATTCCGGACTGCAATTTAGAACTTTGCCAAAACGGCTATGAAACCATGCATTCCCTCTGACCAAGCAACACCCCTGCTAGGTCTGTCTCTCAAAGAGATTTTAAAAAAGAAAAAGGACCTATATTTACAAAAATATTCATAGCAGCTCTTTCAATGGTTGCAAAAAATCAATTGGGGAATGGCTGAATAAGTTGTCCTATACGATTGTGATGGAATACTATTACGCTTTAAGAAATGAGCAGGATGCTCTCAGAAAGACGTGGGAAGACTTGCATGAACTGATACAAAGTGAAACAAGCAGAATGAGGAGAACATTATACACATATCAGCAATATTATATGATAACCTACTATGGATAACTTAACTATTCTCAGCAATACAACGATCCAAGACGATTTGGTAGGACTTACGATGAAAAGTACTTTGCACTTCCAGAGAAAGAACTGGTAGAGCCTGAATGCAGATCAAAGATACTTGTCCTTTATTTTCCTCGGGGGGGTTTTGTCTGCGTTTTCTTTCACAGAATGACTTACATGGAAATGTGTTTTACATGACTACACATGTCGCGCTATGTTAAGCAACTATGTCAAATCGCTTGCCTTCTCTAGGGTGAGGGAAGGGCAGGGAAGGAAAGAATTTGGAACTCAAAACTTTGGGAGAAAAAAGAATGTTAAAATGTTTTTACATGTATTAAATAAGAAAAAAAAAAGGTGGATCTGAAGTTTCAGTTTTGTGCATCCAGAATATGCTGTTGCCATAGACACTTTAAAGGTGATCCAACCACAGGTATGTCGGATTTTTAAAAAATATTTAAAGTAGAGCAAGAGCAGCAGAAATGATACCTTCACACAGTAAAAAATCTCCTAATAGATCTGTCTCTAGTCTCTCTTTCAATCTAATCCATAATCTATACACTTAACAAACTGATATTTATGAAGTATAGGTCTCAGTGTGTCTCTCCCTCCCTAAAAAGCTTCCATAGCTCCCTGACGTCACTTGGATCCACCTATAAAAAAGCACTTTTTAAGGCAGTACTAGAAGCTCTAGAAGTGGAAAAAAAAATAAAATAAAAAATATAAATAAAATAAAATATAATAGGCAAAAACACGTCCCTGTTATCAAGGAGTTCACGCCCAATGTGGGGACGACCTGCAAATGACTATTTACATACAATATATACACAGTGTTAAATGAGAGATCATGTCAAAAGGGAAGGGGGGAAGGACAGGACGGAGAAGGGCCTCTGGCTGATTGTGGGATTTATGTGGAAACTCGAAAGCAGCCAGGGAAGCCAGGAGGTGGAATGAATATGACTGCCATGTAAAACAGAATAATAGGTATACAGGCCCAGAATCTCAAAAGCCCAAAACCTGGAAGAAATTAGACCAGACTTTTAAAAGTCACTGGAAGGCGGACAAAAATGTTAATAAAAACACACAGTGTTTCCCCAGAACTTCTTCAACATATCATCAACTTTCTGATCAACTCTTATGCTCCACCCTCTCTAACGTACCCTGTAGTGAGATCGGAAAGTATGGAAAGGGATTAGTAAGAATTATGGACTGCTGGACTATCATCCCTTTAAGCCTATTATCTTTTGTTGTTCAGTCATGTTTCCCCCTTTGTGACCCCATTTGGGGTTTTCTTGGCAGAGATACTGGAGTCGTTTGCCATTTCCTTCTCTAGCTAATTTTACAGATGAAGGAACTGAGGCAAACAGGGTTAAGTGACTTGCCCAGCGTCACAAAGCTAGTTAAATGTCTGTAAGGTTAGATTTGAATTCAGGTCTTCCTGCCTCCAGGCCCAGGGCTCTATCCACTGCTCCACCTAGCTGCCCATCTATGACCCATACCAGAGTTCTAATCTTGTGTAGCATTTCTAAAAAGGACAGTATCTTCCTTGGGCTTAGAAAGTATTAGAATTGACCAGAAACAAATGATTAAGGTTGGATTTTGCTCCAAAATTTCTGCAACAGCGCTGTACAAAAGCTACTTAAGTCAATTGAAAGATGCATAACTATTTTAATTTTCCAATCCACTAAATAAGAAAGAAAATCTTCTTAAGGGAAAACTTCAAACCTCAAAGCACTTCAAAACAACAAACCTAAATAGAAGGTGTGGTACCAGGTTCTTGTCCTTACTTGTATGTAGGGAGGGCTCAGAAAAGATTGGCTATTTTAATTTCCTTTTATGTAAAATTTTTTTTTTAATTTGGTAGCCTCAATTTTCGAAAACAATTCCTTTGCATTAGGGACTTGAACAAGTAGGGAGCACCTGGGGGGGGCAAATAAGGAAATTGGTATGGCAGATGCCATTTGAGTAACAGGGAATGGGGAGAAGAGGGGGTAGAGTCCTTTCTCATGAGGAAGAATAAAGACCTTTTCTGATCTCAGACTCAGACCCCGCCCTCTTTCATCTCATACAACAGGATATTCAAAGGGGTCTAGGACACAATAAAAGGTCAAAAACCCCTCATCTAGAACAGCTTCAAGAACAATGGAACACACTACCAATTGAAGCAAGAGGGTCAACAAACCTGAAACGTAAGTGAAGGAAAACACTAAGGAGGTAATTCAGACAGACAGAAGACAGACAGATGACCACCATTAAAAGCTCTGGATCTGGGTCATGACTGATAGGACCCCATATTTTCTCCTCCACATCTTTCTAGAATTGTTGGAAGTGAAAGCAAACAGATAAGAAGATTGTGCCTCAGGGGTGACTAGGTAGCACAGTGAATAGAGCACTGGCCCTGGAGTCAGGACTTGAGTTCAGATGTGACCTCAGACACTTACCACTTACTACCTGTGTGACCTTGGGCAAGTCACTTAACTCTAGTTGCCCTGCCTTCCCACCTCCAAAAAGCAAAAAACAAAAACAGAAGAAGATTGTGCCTCAGTGTGTTGATCCCCACTTTCTCCACCTCAATCGAGGTTTGGAGAAGTGAGCAGGCTCTGACAATGCATGCAGCATCCCAGTCCTAGACTGCAGCAGAAAACAGGGCCTGACACGGCGTATAGAGAGAGAGTCCCAATGGGAGATGGTGAGAGGGAGCAAGGCCTAACCTAGAATAATGTCCACAGACCTCCACTTTATATCTCTGTGGGTATGGGAAGGGTGTCAAAGCACAGAATCATTGTAATAGGATATGGGAGACAGAAAAAAAAAAAAAAGGACCCTCATAACTATTAATAATAGTGGACTTAATTCACCTTTAAAACAGTGGAGGCTCTCAGCCAGACCCAATAAAGCACTGCTTATAAGAAGCACATACAGCATGAAGATTCATCCAGAGTTAAAATGATGAGTTAAAGTAGAGTATATTATGCCTCAACTGAATGAATACCAAAAAAAACCCAGGGGTGGCAATCCCAATCTTCGTCAAGACAATAGTAAAAATAAACATGGTTAAGAGATAAGCAAGGAAATGATAGTACATCTAAAGGCCCCATAGACAGTTACTGAAATAACAGCAATGTGAAATATATGTACGTGTGTACGTGTATGCATATGAATACACATGTACCAAATAGTTAATTATTTGAATAAAAAACTAAATGAACTCTGTTCAGGGTGAAAGAAATAATCATATAACAACTCTTTGAGTCTTAAAAGTGACCCTTTCATACATAGACAAATTTAGCAGAAAGCCGAACAAGAAAGAAGTTGGCAACCTGAACAAAATTCTGGGAAAATTATAAAAGATAAAGTTTTAGTAACTATTGAGTTAGAATCATCAGAAATACATTTATATTCATTAGTCCTTCGTGGCACCTTTTAAAAAACTGATCATGTGCCAAGACATAAGGTACTCATAATGAATATAGAAAAATAGAAATAGTAAACAAATTCTTTATAGACCACAGTGTAACAGAACATGGAATCAGTTTGAGGAAAGGATTAAGATTGAAATTGAGACTAAATAATATAATCCTGAAGAATGAAAGCATTAAAATATTGAAGAACAAGTTACAGAAACTGTAAATCACTTTATCAAAAATGAAATGGCACACCCAAACCTTTGGGACGTAAGCAAAATAGTTGTTAAGAAAAAATGTCTTTCTTTAGATGAGCACCAATAACTGATGGCAAAATAATCAATGTTGGATGTACGATTGGAAAACAGGTAGACATTTTGCACAATGAATCTTCCACTTTTCATGGAACTGTGAAGTGGAGCAATACTCTTAGATAGCAACTTGGAATTATACTAGAAAAACCACTAAAACTATATTTCCCTCCTGACTATGCTTCTGACTCTCCTGAATCTCTCTCATCTACCTTGGCTCGGCTGTCTTCCAACCACAGACCTTTGGTCAGTGCTTGGGGCCTCCTCACTATGAAATATTCCTCCACTGTGCTGGCACCCTTATTCAATTGGTGAGTTCCTTCTGTGGCCTCCATTTTGGGGATGGGGGTGGGGAATCTGCAGCCTCAAGGCTACACGTGGCCCTCTAGGTTCTTGGGTGCAACTTTTGACTGAGTCCAAATTTTATAGAACAAATCCTTTTATTAAGGGGATTTGTTCCATGAAGTTTGGATTCAGTCAAAGTGAGGACCTAGAGAGCCACATGTGGCCTCAAAACTACAGGTTCTCCCCCCCGGTTGGCTTAGGATGCTTCATACCATAACCCATTCTGGCTATAATTCTGAGTTTCTGAACTTTACCATCATGAGTGAGTACCTTCGGCCAGGCTCACACAGTTGTTAAGTGTCTGAGACCAGATTTGAACTCAAGGAGATGAGTCTTCCTAACTCAGGGCTGGCACTCTATTCACTGTGCCACCTAGCTGCTCCAATAAATAAACACACTCAACAAAATAAGTCAATATATTGAGTATCTTTTCTCCACCCCTTTTCAGTTCCCTGTTATGCTTTTTATGTGTCTCCCCACATAAACTTCTTGAGAGAAAGGATCGTCATTCTCTCTACTAGTACTTTTCTCCCCAGAGCTTTGTACAGTGCCTGCCTCTTAGTAAGTACCTAATAAATGTTTGTTTCCCTATGACCTGCCTGGTATATAATAGATGTATATCACAAGGAGATCAAAGGCAGAGGGAAAGTTCCCACACATACAAAAAGTATAGAGGTACTTTCTGTAATAAATAATTGGAAGGAAATTGGGTACTCGCTGAGTATGGAATGGCTGAACAAACTGTGGCATAGGAATACAATGGAATATTATTGCTCCATAAAAATGAAGAATTCAAAGAACTCAGAAAAACTTATACGGTCTAATGCAGAATGAAAAAAAAAAAATAAAGAGAATAATGTATACAATGACCACAATACTGCAATATGAAATAACACTGAAAGACTTCAGAACTAAGATTAGTGCCATGACCAAGCAGGATTTCATAGGATTTTGTCAATCAATAAATATTTAAGTACTTACTATGCTAAGTTAAGTGCTAGGGATACAAAGAAAGGTAAAAGATATCCCAGTTCTTAAGAAGTCCACAGTCTTCTAACAGGAGAGACAACATGCAGATAGTTTTGTGCAAATAAACTACGTACAAAATAAATTGAATGTAATCAACAGCGAGACATAAAAGTGAAGCAAGTCTCTATTATCAGCAAAGAAATGGTTATCATTAGGTGGGGAATCAAGCATACATTTTTAGACACAGACAATATACTGACTTATTTTGCTGACTGTGTTTATTTATTGGGACAGCTAGGTGGCACAGTGAATAGAGTGCCAGCCCTAGAGTAAGGAAGACTCATCTTCCTGAGTTCAAATCTGGTCTCAGACACTTAATAACTGTGTGAGCCTGGCCAAGTCACTTCATTTTATTTGCCTCAGTTTCCTCATCTTTAAAATGGGCTGGAGAAGGAAATAACAAACCACTCCAGTATCCCTGTAAAGAAAACTCCAAAGGGGACTGCAATGATTAAAACAACTAAACAGTTTATTTGTTACAAAGTACAGTTTAATTGTCAGTGGAAGAAAGAAAAAAATTAATAAAAATATTTTTAAAGATATGTAGGAAATTGGGAGGTTAGGCTGCTTTGGAATGACTAGAAGCCTAGAAGAATTGCTGTAAGATAGCTAATAAAGTTTTCTTGTCCAGGGAGCCAAGAACAATGGTCTAACTTTAAGTGAGCTCATAGCTACTAAGACAGAGTCAACTAGATAGTAGATTACAAAGTCCTTGAAAAGAGGCTTAAAACTCAGGGAGGGATTCATTCAAATAGGGTTTTTAACCTGGAGCCTACAAACCTATATTTAGAAAATATGGTGATCACTGTATTTGAATATAATTTCTTTCTTTTATATTCCTACAGTTTTGTTTTATGTATTTAAAAACATGATTCTGAAAAGGGATCGGTAGACTTCACCAAGCTGCCACAGGGTCAATGATAGAAAACAGTTAAGAATCTCTGCTTAATGGCGTGGCTAGGTGGCGCAGTGAATAGAGCACTGGCCCTGGAGTCAGGAGGACCTGAGTTCAAATGTGGCCTCAGACATGTGGCACGCTTACTAGCCGTGTGACTTTGGGCAAGTCACTTAACTCCAATTGCCCTCCAAAAAAAAAAAAAAGAATCTCTGCTTAAGAAGAAGGACAATGAAGGAAGTACCTATTGCAACCTCTGATTTCCAGAGCTATTGTTACAAAACATACCTCCAAACTTCACAGAACATCTGGATTCTCTGGATTCAGTCAAAGGGCCACACTTGAGGACCTAAAGGGCCACATGTGTCCTCAAGGCTACAGGTTCCTCACTCCTGATTTAGCCTACTATCATCACTACTAAACCCAGTCTCTCTGGGTTATAAAGAATAGGCTCAATCTTCCATCTAGCCCAAACGAGATTGGGCTGACTGACGACAGGGACATAATTAAGTGAGATTAAGTTTGGTATCCAAGAGGGAGATGGTGGTTGGAACAGCATTAATAAAGACTAAAGCTCCTACAAGATGCCTTTCCCAGTTCCCCACTGTCAGTGCCCTTCCCCTGAGATTACCTCCCATCATTCTCACACAGGTCTTGTATGCACATAATTGTTTATGTGTTGCCTGCCTCATTAGACTTTGGGCTTCTTGAGGACAGGGGCCATGTTTTGCCTTTCTCTGTATACTTGAGGCTTAGCACAGTGTCACAAACAGAGTAGAAGCTTAAAAATCTTTGTTGACCAACTAAAGCTTCATTCATTCTACATTTTTATGAAAGATCAGGTGCAGCTATTAAGATCATAAGATAATGTTATAGATCTGATGAAATCCTTTGAAATCAAGTTCAAATTCCTCATTTTTCACATCAGGAAATTGAAGTCTGAAAATGTTAAATGATCCAAGTGACAGAAGTAGCAGGTAAAAAACAGATCTAGAAATGAAACACAAATCCTCAAACACCAAAGACTCACTCTTTTCCATGGGCTTATGTTAGGGCCTTGCACTGTCTTCTACAAAGATTTATCATTGTTGTCCAAGCACCTTTAGAAACCTAAAAAAGAGGTTTCTCACTTAACACTGGAGGAATGGTTATAAAGGTTATAAATGGTTATAAAAGAGTCACGTTTCCAGCATATCCCTCAACCAATAAATAGACCTGCCAAAAAGAAGAAAATATGGCTAAAAAAATACAAAAATGAAAACCGACAAAAATCTAAAATAAGCAAAATAAAGGAAAAGGCTAATACAAAAGAAAAAAAATAACAGAATAATTCAGTCATTTGAAGTTCAAGAAGCAACAAAGACAGAAAAAGAAACCATGCAAAATGTTTGGATGTCAGATGTCAGACAGTTAAAGGACCTGTTTAAGGAAATCAAACAATAATGAGCATTAGCAAGAGGATCACAAGACCAAATAAAAGAAGGCTTGAAGAAAGTAAAGTATGTGGGAGGAAATGGAACTAGAATCTTAAAAGGCTTTAAAAAATGGTAGGCAGTCAGGAAAGGAATCACTAACATGTAATTAATAATAGAAAACTGAAAAGAAAAAACCAAATGTATTTCAGTGAGAAACAGAATTACTGTCAACAAAGATCAGCAGGAAGAAACACATAACCCAAAAAAATGACTGAATTATCTTAAAACTTGAAAAACATACAGAATTAAGTGATGTCCCTGGAAGACAGATCATGATGTAGCAATCTAAGGACTGGTTTACATCTCAAGAAACATGAAGGGCAATTTGGGAGAGGGCATAACTGTCATTAAATATTCCAGAAAATTGACAAGAAAAATTTCTAGAAGAAGTAAAAGCAGCTTAAATTCAAATTAACAGTATCAATAGGAGTCCTAAAAGGAATTAATCCAAGATTCAATATTCATAGGCTCTTTATGCTTAAACTATAAAATTATAATTGTAAAGAAATAAAAAATCAAGTTTTCAGAAAAAGAACATAAATTGCTTACAAAGGAATATTAATCAGAATCTCCATGAACTTTTTACTTGGGAACAGCGACAACTGGATAAGCCAGAAGAGAAAATACAAAGAATAAGGAACACATGTTGTCCCAAGACAAGACATGTGGACATATGAGTGATTAGTTAATAGAATAGATTAGGAACACAATATACAGAAGTAAATGACCACATTAATAATAACATAGTATTGATAAACTCAAAGACATCAGCCATTGATGCAAAAATCCACTGTTTGACAAAAACTTCTGGGAAAATTAGAAAGTGGTTTGGAGAGACTAGATATACACCCTCTCATACCATATACCATATATGTATATATATACCATATATATACCATATACCATATATGTATATATATACCATATATATACCATATATAAGGTGAAAATGGGTACAGGATTTAGATATAGAGGGTGATACCATGAGCAAGTTAGGAGAACATGGAAGAATTTACCTGTCGGATCTATGGATGAGGGGAGATTCTATTACTAAACAAGAGATGGAGATGTTCATGAGAATTAAAATGAATAATGTTGATTACGCAAAATTAAAAAGTTTTTGTACAAACGAGATCAATGAAGCCAAAATTATAATAAAAGTAGAAAACTGGAGGGCAGAGCCAAGATGGCAGCTGCATAGAAGCAACGAGGTTCCACAGCTCCCACATAGCCACCTCAAATACCCATAAAATATGACTCTAAACAAATTTTAGTCTCCAAAACTCACAAAAATACGGAAAAACACAGCTCCCACTGAAGGCAGCTCGGCAGGAAGGGCTCATCACAGCACGCTGGAAGCCGAAAACAGCCCAGCCTGAAACCGCAGGTTGGCCCCGGGGTATCCAGGAGAAGCTGCAGCTGGAGCCTTCAGGAGACTGGATCAACAGCAGCTGTGTCAGTTTCCAGAATTATCAAGCCATAAGAAACAAGATCAAAGTGAAAGGTAAGTGGAACTCACCTAATTTGGGGGAGAAAAGTGGTCTGGCTGAACTGCCTTCAAGGCAAGGAAGCAGCAGAAGATGCAGCCCTGCAGCCACCTCCATATGGCTGCTTCAGAGCTCCTGGCCTACAGACTGCAGGGGGGGCCAAGAAATTGTTCAGAGGCCAAGTGCTCTTGCACTGAGCGGCCTGGATCCAGATCATGGTCTTAGGTGATGGTCCTGGGGTGCGTTTTCAGTGAGCCAAAGCTGGTGGGGGCTGAAAAAAAAAAAAGACAGCCTCCTAATAGCTCCGGCAGCTGTGAAAACCCCAGAAACTTGGGACAGAGCTTTCCCCTCTGGAAGCAGAGTTCCACAGAGGTAAAAAGTTAAGTAATTGACTGGCAACAACATGAGCAGGCAAAGGAAGCAAAGTAAGAACAGCAACTAAACTCTAGATTCCCTCTTAGGGGACAAAAAAGGATCAAAGCATGGAATAGGAGGAAGACAACACAGTCAGCACTCCCACACCAAAAGCTTCCAAGAAACATGAAGAT
>CM053588.1:268114520-268133910 GCA_028646515.1 Pseudochirops corinnae
TTATAAGAATAAAAGTCATTCTGCAATTGATAAATGGTCAATGGATACAAATAGGCAGTTTTCAGAGGACGCAGAGGAAGAAATCCAAGCTATAAATAGAAATAAGAAAAAAATGTTCTAAATCATTAACAATTAGAGGAATAACAATTGAACTCTGAGGTACTACCTCACACCCATCAGGTTGGCTAAGTTGACAGAAAAGGAAAATGACAAATTCCAGAATAGATGTGGGAAAATAGGTACAATAATGTATTGTTGAGAAAGCTGTAAACTAGTCCAACCTTTCTGGGGATCAATTTAGAACCATTCCCAAAGAGCTGTATAAGCTCTGTGATCCAGTAATACCACGACTAGACCTTTACCCCAAAGAGATCTAAGGAAAATGACCCATATGTATAGCAGTTCTTTTTTTGGCTGCAGAGAATTGGAAACTGAGAGGATGTTCATCCATTGGGGAATGGCTGAACAAGTTATAGTATATTAAATGTGATAGAATACTACTGTTGTATAAGAAATGATGAAGGGAATGGTTTCAGAAAAATCTCAGAAAACAGATGAACTGATGCAAAATGAAATAAGCAGAACCAGGAAATCAACGTATACATTAATATTGATATTGATAAAGATAATCATCTCTAGAAGACTTAGTAACTGATCAATACAATGATCTACCAATATTCTAAAGGATGCATGATAGAAAATGCTATCTACCTCCAAATTGAGAACTGATAGAAACAGGGTATAGATTGAAATATATTTTTTTCTCTTCCTCTTTCTTGGTTTTTTTTTTTTTGGTAGGAGGGTTTTTTAACATTGTTTAAGCAGAAATATGTTTTTCATTCCTTCATATATGTGCTCTGTATCATATTTCTTGCCTTCTCAATGGAAGAAGTGGAGAGAGGAAAAAATTTTGACACTCAAAGTAAAATTAAATTTAAGAAGAAGAAAGAAAAGAACAGAAAGGAAGAAGATAACTTTCTAAAACTATTTACCTATTTACCTTAGAAGGTAGTTAGAAGGTACATAGTATAGTAATAGAGATCCCCAGGAATCCACAGGGCACAAAATTTTTAAAGGAGTCAGCAATAAAAGCTATGGCCTCTGACATCTATATGCAAATATATCAATTATGGATAAAAAGCAAACTGAACTAGAGATCTTAAATATAAAGAGGTATATGTGATCTCATAAGGGGCACTTTAATTTAGTGGGATACGATCTATACCTAGAATATGTTCTCAAAGGGTACACATAGTACATGTGTCACTATAGATAAAGGGCTTGTGAGTAGGAAACACATTGTAGATTAATTATATACAGGTAGGTGGAGAAATTTGAGGTCTAGAAAAAACAGGTGTGATTTGGATGAAGATTCACAGTCATAAGCAGAAAAAAGGTTGCCATCAGATCATACAACCCGAAGAGAATGAGAAAATAGATAAGGAGCTGAGAAATCAGATCAAAGTCTGGCACAACATAACAATAATAATAATAGGGTTTTTTAAATATCTGAACATCCTTTAGGGTCCTCTCTGCCAAAAACAGAGCAGTTAATAATTTATTGGCTTTTATCCTACAAAGGGTGGAGGAAGCAACAAAAAGAACTGATACTTTAGACTTGGTTCTCCTCAACCAGGAGGAACTAGCTGGTAAAGCAGAAAGATGGGAAGTTTGGGGACAGTGACCACTTCATCTTAGCATTTGTATTACTGAAGGAGAGAAAAGTAGGGTATAGCCCAGTGTGTACTCCAGATTTAGGAAAAATAAGTTCTAAAGGTTTTAGAAAAAAAGATAGCCAAGATCCCATGGTAGACAACTGCATAAGGAAAGTCAGCCTAAGAGAAACGAGATCTCAAAAATAAAATTCTGAAGGCACAAAGAAAAGTAATTCTAATGAAGAGGAAAAAGGGGAATTGTCTAAAGAGACCAATATGGATGCCTAAGGAGCTCAGCAATCAACTTGTGTTTTTGGAAAACAAGCACACCTAGTGAAAATAATCTACTGCTAGGTCCAAGGGGCAAGACTGTTTCTCCTACTCCCTTTCCATTAAGGGGTCCCTCTGCTTTAATATATGTACCTATTTCAAGGGCTGGTTCATAAAATGCAATAAACTCTCTTCACCCAAGACCAAACCAAAATATTTATTTGAAACATCGCAATTGGGGTACCACAAGCGAAATTTAGCAAGGTACTCATCACCAGTCCAGGAAGCACTGAATTCTCCAGTGTTCTGTCCAGCCACCCTGCCAGCAAGTTCCCCTAGGCAAGTACCTCCTCTGACCCACTCCCTTCTCTCTTGGTCTACCAGCCTCTAAGCAATACCATATACATGATTTCCAAACAAGGACTCTTTTCACTTGATTGACTTAGTGCCAGGAAACTTGGAAATTTACCTAATTGGAAAGACATGGCAAGAGCCTAAATGACTGCATCAGGGCTCCATGTGAGGCCTATTAATGGACAGGAAGATCTTATATCCCATTAACCCTATGCTTCCCACATGCAGCCTGACCAAGTTCATTACCAGGTGTATTTTGACATTTAAAAAGATATTTAAAACTATCTAAACACGAAGCATTTTGTGGGGATTGCTATTAGGCATTTTAGACTTCACCTTGGCTCCGCACTATGCCCCTCACAATAGATCCCAGGCAAGAGCTTGGTCTCTTCTTGTTGGTGGTTCTGTCCTCCAAGTGTGTTTAGCGTAGTTGCTGGGGATCCCTACTGTTTGTTGCCAGTCAGCTCTGAACAACTAAATCAGGACCTCTCTCAGTTTCATAAGGTGGTCTCCAAGCCTTCACATGGCCATCTTGGCATTGATGTTCAGTCACCTTTACTCAGGAAAAGAAATATAAAGCAGAAGAGACAGTCAGGAGCCAGTGCACAAGCTTATCTTGTTGTGTCTTCTTGCTCTAGCTGCCATATTGGAGTAGTAGGAGTAGTCACCATGAAGATGGGACAGAAAAGAGCCAGCTCTTGTTGGAAATCTAAGACTCTGACTTTCTCTCTCTCACTTTCTCTCTCACTTTCTCTCTCTCTCTCTCTCTCTCTCTCTCTCTCTCTCTCTCCCTCTCTCTCTCTCCTTCTCTCTCTCTCTCTCTCTCTCTCACACACCCCCCCCCCCCATTGATTCACTAGCTCTTCCACCTCAACAACCACAATAAGTGGATTGTCTCATCATCTCAAAGTGCTAGGTGTGACCAGCCAAAAGGAGGCGTGGAATTTGGGGACATCCTCCGTGCAATCCCTATTATATACAGAAGATGAAGCAAGAGCAGGTAATGTAGAATGATGAATGCTAAAGACAGGAGGGTGCTGGCTTACCCCCAGAGTAGATTATTAAATTTTCAGTGTGAGCATTTACACTTCAGAAATCAGCAAACGCAAGAAACCAGGGCTTGATTTATTGTTTTGTTGGTTGACTAGACTTAAAAAAGTGAAGAAAAAAATCTTAAGAATGTAGATTAAGCGGAAAAGTATTTCATGGGTATATGGAAGGTGGAGGGAGGGGATCCAGTCTGGATTGGTCAAAACAACCAAAAGGAAAATTGCAAATGTTGGAGGGGCTGTGGTAAAGCAGGCAAATCAATGTATTGTTGGTAGAACTCTTAATGGGTGCAACCATTTTGGAAAGCAATTTGGAATTATATACAAAAAGTTACTAAATAATGCACGTCCTTTGACCCTGTTTTACCACTTCCAGTCCTGTATCCAAAAGAGATCAGAGAAAGAAGAAAAGGTTATACTTTGCGAGTGTGTATGCATATGTCAGTATATTTTTATATAGATGCATACATAGACACATGCATATATACATAATATATATAAAATTTATATAAAATTTATATCAGTTCTTTTGGTGGTGACAAAAAACAGGACACTAGGGAAGTACCCACCATTTGGGGAATGGCTGAGCAAGTTGTGGCGCATGAATATAATGGAATACTAGTGTGCTATAAGAAATGAATAAGTAGATCATTTCAAAGAGATAGGCAAGACTCATATCAACAGAGGCAAAATGAAGCGAGCAGAACTAGGAGAACAATTTGTATTATGACATCAATATTACAAAAACAAACAACTTTGAAGACTTTTATTAGCTGATGAAGAATGAAATGAGAAGAACCAGGAGAACAATTTATGCAATAGCAACACTGTAAGGACAAGTATCTTTGAAAGCTGTAAAAAAATATATATATATGATCAAAGTAGTGGCTATTAATAATTCCACAGGACCAAAGATGAGGCATGCTGTCCACCTCCTGATGGACAAGAAGGACTCAAGGTGCAGAATGATATGGTATTTTTTTAACATGACCAACAATGACACTTGTTTTGCTTAACTGACTATTTCTTATAAGGAATTTGTTTTACTTTTCTTTTGTTACCAATGAAATAGGCTGGGACAGAGAAAAAATAAATTTCTGTTAATTAAAAAATATAAACTTTAATACATTAAAAAAGACTCAGAAGGTAGCATTTAAGCTGAGTCTTAAAGGAAGTCACAGGAAGTAATGTGTGGAGATGAGGAGGAAGTGCATTCCAGGCATGAAGGATAATTAGTATAATGGCGTTGAGATATGAAATGAAGGCTGGCCAAGGGGAAGGAAACAAAGTGTGCAAAGACTAGAAAGGTAGAAAGGAACCAGTCAGTGAAGAATTTTAAATGCCAAGTATGCAGGACTTTCAGATTCTCCTGTTAACTTCATGCCTAGCTCATTGCATTCAGAGAAATAATCCATAATGTTTATAGCTCATGTGATACTGAACCATTCACAAATATAACCCTCCTAGTCAAGAAACTAATGCTTTTAAATACTTTCTGTTAATAAATCTATGATGTGTTGTTGTGTGTGCTCCCCATACCGTGTAGATTGCAGCCTCCCCATCTTTGCAGTTTTGTGTGGTTCTCACGCATCTTCTTTAATAAATCCACCATGAAGGATTCAATGGAGAGTTTCCTCAGATTTTGGTTTTGATAAATTTAAGGATAGTAATGTGCAATTTGGGCTGTTAATCTTCTTACATATCTGTTTTTGTTGTTTTTCAGTCATGTCCGACTCTCTGTGACCCTCTCGTACTTTTAGGAGGAAAGGGGCAGGGGCGTCACATTAGGTAGCAAGGCCTGGTCATCAGATGCCGGCCTCCCCCAGCAAGCCGAGCAAGGAAAACCCTTCACTCTGGCTATTGCGTCCTTCACACCAGAACCTCTCCTGACGGGGGTGAGGACATCAGAAGCTACTTTGGAAGGTGGTCTGGCTCAGGTAGTCCTTGTTTACAAGGGAAGGTCCAAAGGTGGGGACTTGGGGTGTGGCTCAGTTGAACCTAGTGGATAGTAGAAGGAATGCATGGCCATTACTGGAGTTCTGGTGTTACTAGGATCATTAAGACAGAGTGGCAGACAACATCACGTTTGCTATTAACTATTTTTCTGTCAGAAATAATATATGATTAAATCAGAAAAGGGTTTTTAATGCATAAATTATCCTAGAAGTAATGGGGGTGGGATCTGGACCCCTGAAAGGAAAAGACCATGTCTTTGGGACCTGTCCTAAGATACGGTTTTTTCCTTTCAGGTGTCCAGATGCCATCCCCATCAGAAGCAAGAGGGAGACACTAAAATTTTTAGAGTAAAGAAGAGAATGAGATGGTCAGACTTGTGTGTCAGGAATATCAACTTGGCCACTATGTGAAGAAGGATGGGCTGAAAGGAGGAATAAGATTCAGGGAAACCAAGTTCAGGTGAGAGGTGATGAGGCCCTGACAATATGGCAGCCTCCATTCTTCAGGATCACTTCTTTGCCTGATGGAAGAGATTTTGTGAGGGTTGCAGTTGTAAGATAAATTATGGCCAAAAAAGCAAGACTAAGTTTGTGAAATACTTGCAGTCTTCAAAACATGGCTGAAGGAAAGGAAGGAAATAGCTTTTGGATAAAAGGGAGGGTGGGATTAATAGTTGTGGACTGAAAAACTCCAAGGACTAAGGCCAAAGCCCTGAGCCAGACAGCCTGAAGGAGATCCAGGCCCAATAGTTAAATGCACAAATAAGTAATTAAACTGATCTGAGGATACGTTACAGGAGAGGGCATGTCTATAACATGCTTTCCTGTGTATCATAAATCTGAAAAAAGAGTAGCAAAGAAAGTAATTTTACATTTTAATGTTAATGCCTAAATTTACAGAAAAGATTTTGTGTTGAAATAGAGGAACAATTAGGGAACTGGGAGAAAAAGATGTGATTTGATTCATTTATTAAAGGCTGCCTAGATGCCAGTCACTTGCTACATATGGGAGACACAAAGCCAAAATCAGAGTAGTCCCTGTCCTTAAGAATATGTGACCGAGTAACTTAAGAGAATGCTCATTATCCAGGGAATTCAGGAAAGGTCACTTTTGGGCAGTGGCACTTAAACCACACTTTGAAGGGAACGAGGAATTCAGCAAGGCAGAAATGAAGGAATGCATGGGAAGGAATCCTTTCTGCAAAGATGAGGAGGCAGGAGATGCACATATATATGTATGTATATATGATTTAGCTATATAAATGCTAGCTATCACTATCATCAGTGTTATTATCATCATTCTTATCAGGCAGCTAGGTGAGGCAGTGGACAGAGCGCTGGGCCTGGAGTCAAAAACCTGAGTTCAAATGTAGCCTCAGATACTTAGAAGTTGTGTGACCTTGGGCAAGTCACTTAACCCATTCACCCCAATTTCCTCAACTGTAAAACTGGGATAATAACAGCATCCGCTTCTCAGCATTGTTATGAGGAACAAATGAGATAATATTTGTAAAGTACTGAGCCCACTGCCCGGCACAGAGTAGGAAGCTACATAAATCATTATATTCCGTTTCACTCCATTCCACATGAAGTGCTGGAAATGAGGAATGACGGCCACGAGACCAATTTCCTTAGAAGAGGACAAACTCAGGAAGCAGATTAATAGGAAATAAGACCATAAAAACAAGTGGGAGCCCAACTGAAGCTAAGAATTTAGCATTTAGCGATCCACCTCCAGAGTGGGAAATGATGACACGTGTACAGACCAAAGTATAATTTTTTACATCATTTTTCTTGCTTTTTCTGTAACATTGCTAATATGAAAACGTTTTGCATGATTTTACATATATAATTGATATCACAAGGCTTGCCTTCTCAATGGGTCGAGGAGGGAGTGGAGAGAAAATTTGGAATTCAAAAGTTGTTTTTTTTTATATTCATGTTAAAAATGAATAAGAAATTTATGCACGTGTTTTTTTAAAGGAATTAGTCTATAGCACCCAGGAACACACCCCAGCTCACAGACAGCACCCGCGAGATGTACTCCATGGGCCTTCATTCCCTCAAAATCACAGCTCACAACACTTTTCTCATGCTTTTTCCTTTAATAGTCAGCCAGAGGACATAATCAGTTTAAAATTAAAGGAATAGATATTTAAAGAAATGAACAAGTCAGTTAATGGACATTTATTAACAGTGCCTACGTGCCAAGCCCTGGGTCAAACTGGTGACACAAAGAAAGGCATAAGATATTCCCTTTCCTCAAGGAAAAGGAATACAGTCTAATCAGTGAGATACCATGCAAATAACCATGTGCAAGCAAGTTATGCACAGGATAAACTGGAAATAATCGGAATTAAGGAGGCTCAGGAAAGGTAGGATTTTAGCTGGGACTCGAAGGAAGCCAGGAGGAGATGGTCGAGAACGGCCAAAGTTGAAGAGAACCCAAGAAGGAGAAAGAGAGAACAGGTGACTGGATTTAGCGTTGAAGAGATCATTGGTAGCCTTGGGGAAATATTTCTGAAAAAAAAGTAAAAGGCTATATGTCATTCCAAAGGAGCAATTTTTGAAGCAGGCAATTCCAGGCTCAGATAATTGCCCCCACTTTAGGAGTTTAATGGAAAATAAGGCTTCCCTTGAGAGCCTTGTGTTTGGGCTTTCCCCAGGCTTTGTTTCTGTCACAGCTCTCTATAAGACAGGGTCCTCAACACTTCACTCCCATAGTCTGTCTGATAGAGCTGCTCTGAGGAACAATGACCTCCCACAGTCTCGTTTGACAGACTGAGGAAAATAATGACTCGGAATTCACATCTGTGTAACTTTAAACCCTTTCCTTCGTGAGTAACCTATGGCGCCGGTTGTGTAAGTATTAGTAAGGGAACCAAGGCTTAATCCAAAAAATTGCTTGTGTGATCATAGCAAATGGCCTAGATCCAACTTCCTTGACATTATTTTCGTGCTTACTTTAATACTTAAAAGATTTTTTGTTTAATTAGTGTGGAAGCTCCCATGGAGGAAGTTTGCTGCTTCTCTGTATACTTAGTAGTCTTGGAGGAAATATCTGCTCTGGAACATGTGGGGGGTTGGGGGGAAGAGGAGGAATCTGCATCTCTTTCTCATTAAGGAGATTCCATGATGCCAGTACTTTTTAGCCCTACTGGTTTAGCCTTCTTGGAGTTGTAACTGAGTTTGGGCAGGGAAACATTGTTTTTGGAGGAGGGGTGGGGTATATTTCCTTCCTACTGTGGTCTGGAGACCACTGTCCCTGAGCTGTATGCCTTGGGTATGACTCCCCAAAATCGAGTGAATAGACTGTCCTAGGAAATGATTGAATTTGGCAAGAAAGCAAGAGGGGATGATCTGCCCAGCACCCCCTTGTCTCCCTTCCCCCACAATGGCATATTCCAAACTTTATGAGGCATGGTCCCTTACCTCCCTTTATTTGCCACAATGCCAGGATTCCTGGTTATAGCCCTAAGCCTAGTTGACCAAGTTCCCAAGTAAGTGGTAACAAGTCTGGACTTTTCTTAAAGAAGTTGCATAAGAATGGTTCCCAGGGAAAGAAATGACTGTCATAAATCAGCAAATTTTCAAAGTTATTGCACTCTCACCTCCGTGGATTTAAAGATGTCATTTCCTAAGCCTGGAATGGATTGTTCTTCCTCTACTCTCCCCTATCTTTCCCTGCCTATTAAAATCATTTTTCTTCTTTCATAGACAAGTTCAAGTGACATCTCCTCCATGAAATCTCTCCTAATCTCCCTGCCAAAATCCTTTTTCAACAGATGTCTCATGGACCTATGTTCCACCTCTCCCAGGTCAAATGGGAAACTTAAATGATATACTAGTTAATACTATGTTTTATGAGATATGTGTATTATCTTTCCTATATGACTATAAGCTGCTTGAGGGCAGGGACTTAGACGATTTTGTTGTTATTGTATTTCATCACAACATTCCCAACACTTATCATAATGCTAAGCCCAAAGGAGGAGTAGAATATGTGTTTGCAGAATAGAACAGGATTCAGAGAAGACTTGGCAACTAGTGTCAAAGCATTAAGGTTAACTCGTAAAGTCCCAGCTCACCCTCAGAGAAGTCAACCTTAGATGTCATGTGATACATACCAAAATTTAACTGATAGTTGATAATAATAATAATAGCTGATAACTTGCTAAGGCAATTTTAGTTGTTACTTGGGTTGGTTACTCTTAGTAATCATTGTTATAACTGACCCCCAGGCAAAATTGTCAAGGACACCAAATTCCTCCTTCAATTTTCAACTTTCTTCTTCCTAACCCTTAGCATTTCCTATTTTTTCTACCATATATCCTATGGCTATTTGCATTCCAACACCTGTTTCCCAGTACTTTGGTATCCTCTTTGGACAATCACTCCAGTATGGACTAAGATAGATGATAGATAGATAGATAGATAAATAGATAGATAGATAGATGAATGAGAGATAAAAAGATAAAAACACATAAAGGAATATAGATAAATCATTTATTAAGTACATACTAGAGGCCAGGCACTGTTCTAAGTACTAGGGAAACAAATATAAGACCATCCTAGCTCTCAACAAGCTTGCATTCTAATGGGAGAAGATGACACATAAGAGGAACTGGAAATGGGGTAGAGAAAAAAGCGAGTCCGCCAGGTGGCATGGGATGGAGACAGCTGGGAAGAGGCATGTTTGGGAAAAGATGAGATCATGTTTCAGAGTTTGGTTTCTCAGAGCAAAGTCCAAGGTTTCCATAGGAGTGCCAGTATGGTGAAATGGAATAAGTACTGGTTTTGCAGCTGGAGGACCTTGGCTTGAATTCCAACTTTGTAATTTGTTAACTTTCTGGGTCTCACTTTATTCATTTGTCCCTTCTCTAGGCCATGAATAGACAGAGAGAAGGGCTTAGAGCTGAGAGATCTACATGTCACTTTATCTCTCTGGGCCTGTTGCTTTTTCTGTGAAATCAAGATGATCCCTCATGCACAATCAGCTTCTCGGAATTGTGATCAACAAGAGGTTTTGTCAGCCATACATGGACTAGATGACCTCTTACGGTCCATTCTGGCTCAAAACTTATTATCCTGTAACTCTTATAATTTACTTTGGAACTCTCCAACACCACCTCCAACCTCCTTCAACTACCTACTAAGCTGGAAAGGAAGTAATAAATGAATTTTAAATCATTTTTCTTAATAACTGAAAATAACTAACTTACTGTGTTGACTTTGTCAGGAGTACAATGATTATTCATTATTCCTCTTTGATATATTCCTTGGTATAAGAATGGGCATTGAAATTGTTTGAAACCAACAGGGTCTTCTTGCAGCAGGACTCATTGGAATATCTAGAATGTGATAGGGCAATATAAATCCCCTCCCCTCTCCTACCACACAAATCCTTCTTAACCTGTATCTTTCCTTCTTTCCCCACCTCCATCTTCCTTTTCTTCATTGCTCTTGGGCTACTTCCTATCCCAGACTCTGAAGGGTTCTAGAAAAAAAGACTTCTACAAACAATTTGAGAAAGAAATAAGTAGACAGGGTCAGAGCAAAAAAAAAGATAATGAAAAAGTTTTCCAGTTTCTGAAGGCACAGAAGAAAGGAACAGAACAACTGGAAAAAATATTTTTTAATGAATCAATATTTACAAGTATAATTAAAACAGAGGAACTGATGGCATATCAAATAGTGACCACGCTTTTTGAACCAACATTTCATTCCTGATCTAACCAAGGATATTCACTTTGCAAAGACTCATTAAAAGTTCTTTCTTGTCTTAAAATCAGCACTGTGCTGGAAAATCCGAATTGGAATATCATTAAGACATCCATGACAGGCTTATAGCAGCTGGAGATTTTTAGTGGGTTATAGTGGTAGGAAAAGGGCATGGAAGAAGGGAGGGAACACTTTTTATCATAGCAAGATCACCCTTATCTATCGAAAAGGATAACCTCAAAGCTTGTAGCTTTTTTAGGATTCTAAAAAGCCAATCTCTATAATTAAAACAGTTAACCAACAAGAAATTAGTAGAAAGCAGGAAACAGGTGTTTCCCCTCCTTTTGCTTGCCACAAAATTTCAGTCAGAAAGCACCTCAAAAGTCATCTAGTTCAATTCATACCTAAAAAAAGGCCCCTCTGTGAATTCCCTTAAACATGGTTCTCTAGCTTCTTTAAAACTTCTAGCCACAAGGCAATTAAACAATTCTAATTGTAAGTGATTCTTCCCTTAAATAATGACAAGATAACATTGCTAAACACCATCCCGGCCCCATTTGACAAGAAGAATCAGTTACTAGGAAGTCTTATCTCACTTTCTGATCAATTAGTATGTTTACTTAATCCAGTAATAAGCATTTAGGAGCAGCCTCCTTCAACAGTAATATTGCAGGATGATCAGCTAGGAATGAATCACCCATCTCAGCAAAACAATGATCTAAGACAATTCCAAAGGACTTAGGATGAAAAATATCACCCATCTCCAGAGAAAGAACTGATGAAGTCTGAATAAAGATCGAAGCATACTATTTCCCACTTTATTTTTTTGTTTTTTTTTATTGGTCTGTGTTTTCTTTTACAGCATGACTAATATGAAATATGTTTTGCATGATCACACATGTAAAACCTATATCAAATTGCTTACTGTCTCAGAGAGGGAAAAGGGGAGGGAGGGAAAGAGAATTTGAAACTCAAATTTTTTTTTTCCTTTTTGGAGGGGGGAAGGCAGGGCAATTGGGGTTAAGTGACTTGCCCAAGGTCACATGGCTAGTTAAGTGTTAAGTGTCTGAGGCCGCATTTGAACTCAGGTCCTCCTGACTTCAGGGCCAGTGCTCTATTTACTGTGCCACCTAGCTGCCCCCAAAACTCAAATTTTTTTTTAAAAAACAAATTTTAAAAATTGTTTTCATGTAATTGAGAAAATATTATAAAATTATCAAAATATCAAAATCAATATTATTTTAAAAAATGAATTGGAGAGAGACAGAGACAGAAAGTCAGAGAGACAAGGAAGTACAAAGTGTCAGTCATTGGGCAAAGCACTGAAAACACAATGATACGAAGTAGTCCTTGAGCTCTCCCCCCCCCCAAATTACTTAACCTCAAATGAGGGAAATAACACAAAGTTTTCATTACATGTTCTGTTATTAACAGCTTACAACTGCCCTAAAGCTTTTGGGACACCCTGTAGATAGATAGATAGATAGATAGATAGATAGATAGATAGATAGATAGATAGATAGAAAAGCAGATAGATAGATGGATAGTAATGAAATTTGAAGATCCCTTTGTATTGCCAAGATGACAGGTACTTAGCACCTAGTTTCAAATTAAGCCTCTGTAAAGAAACACGAGGTATGAACCCTGTTGCTGATGTAACAAGAAGGGGCTGAACAGGGAGGAGCTAATACCTATATAAGGAAGAGCCCAAGCTGGATGGTCAGAATTTCCTGGGGTAAGCATTGTGGAGGCAGAGCAGCTGCTGCCAGAAGAGAGAGACAGAGAAAGAGAGAGAGAGAAAGAGAGAGAGAGAGAAAGAGAGACAGAGAGAAAGAGAGCAGAGAGAGAGAGAGAGAGAAAGAGAAAGAGAGAGAGAGAGATTCAGAATTTTTCTCAGCAAGCATCTGGAGGCTGGGCTGTTATTGCTGGACTGAACTGAGAATGGAGAAGAACTGAGAAGAGAAACGACAACTGAGAACTGACACAGAACTCAGATTTGTGGTGGCAAAGCTCAAACTTGTGATGGCAATGAAGTGGCCAGGAACTAGTTAAGCAGAAACTTCATGGACTTAAGATAGGAGTCTAGAAACTGGCCTAGAATAATTTGCCTATTTTTCATTTGCTTGCTCGGTCGTCATGCCCTGTGCCCCTCCACTTACCTTACAAACCGCCTCCTTGACTTAATAACAGCTTGCATGCATCTATATGGTAACCTGCTTAGTAACCAATTGTGTTAGTTAGATACATAAACCAAAAAAACTGTATAAAGGGTTCTTCACCCCTGAACTAGATGCTGCTCCCCCTTTTGAACTGGCATGGAGTAACCCCAGCTGGTAAATTAAAGCTCCTTAAAATTTTTTAATTCAGACTCTGTGGTCACTTTGTTAAGACTCGTCATTTCAGCAAGACTTCCAAGAGCCAGCTGGAGCTGCTGAAGACTGAGGAAGCATGACTGTGGTGCCAGCATTCATTTTATACAAATGTTATTGTGCCTTTGTTAAGCCTTGTCTTCCCAAGAACAGAGACTGTGAAGTATTTGAGATGGAGTGGACACTTCATTGTGGAGCAGGAACTGCACAGAGAGCTGGACAAGAACTGGGGGCTGACAGCCTTCGAACCCAGGTGACAGTTTGGTGGATTCAGGTAGGAGCTACCTGCCTTGAGTCAAAATGAAAAGACTTTTCTGTGGATACTGAGTAGTGACTGATGAAATTGTCTGAGTAGTAACTGATGAAATAGGGTACTGAGCCTCCTTAAGGATGATTGAATGGTTGACTTACTAAATGATTGTACTTAGTTGAAAACTACGTGACCACCTTGGTGAAAACTATGTGGCCATTTTAGCGATAGGTTGTTGAGTTGTGACATGGCGAATGCTGTATTTTGATTTTTTTGTCATAAGTTGTAACATTGTGAATGCTGTACCTTGATTTTCTGTGAATATTTTGCTCTGATTTGTTATTGAATAGAGAGTTTGCTATACTATGTAATCAGAACCTTGAAAGCTATTCACAGCAGTAATCCTCTGGAAAGCTGCTCATACTTGGCTTTACAGATAGATAGAAAGAGAGAGAGAGAGAGACAAATAGACAGACAGACAGATGGATAGATAGAAAAGTAGAGAGAGAAAGAGAGAAAGAGATAACTATACAAAAGAGATACACAGTAACCTTAGAGGAGAGAGCACTGGCAGCCAGGGGGAATCAGGAAAGGTTTCAAAGTAGAGGTTGAGTTGAGTTTTTAAGAAAAACAAAGGTTCTTAAGAGGCAGCACTAGGGACAGAATGCATTTCAGACTCGAGGGACAGATGATTCGAGCAGGACAGAGATAAAAGACAGAGCGTTGTGTGTGAGAAAGAGCAAAAAGGCCAGTTTGTATGGATTAGAAAGTAAATGGAAAACTATAATGTATTGTAAGGTTGGAAGAATAGGACCAGCTTTCTAGCGAAAGCTTTAAATGCCGAACTGAGGGATATATAGATTTTATTAGCGGTCAGACCTGTGCTTTTTCTCCACGCCACTCATGGAAACAAAATCTCCCCGTCCCACTTTACATCTTGCCTCCTCTGTTCTCCTCATCTCTGACCGTAACCATGCCACTTCTCCCTTGGTTGTCACTGCCACTTCATCTTCCTTGCAGTCCATCAGGAAGCCAAAGTGTAACCTCTCCGTACTGGGGACCGAAATCTATTTTTCTGTTTCTCTACCATTTAGCACAGTGTCTGGCACAGAGTAGGCACTTAATACATGTCTGTTGATTGATTCACTGATTTCTGTGCAACTTTTACCCATTCCTTCTAATTCTGTTCTCTGGAGTCAAGCAGAAATAGTTGAATTCTACTCTCTTCCTCATGAAAACCCTTATGATAACTTGAAAACAGTGATCAGACTTCCCCACTAAATTATATTTTCTCCAGTTTAATATCCACATTTCTTCAACTGATCCTTATTTCTCATTTGTAGTCTCCTCACCATCCAAGTTACTGTACTCTGAATGGTTTGTCAACAAACTTCCTAAAATTTGGCATCCAGAACTAAATACAACACTTGAGAAGTGTCTGACAAGGACAGAGCACTACAGGATGATAGCTTCCCTTGAACCTGGCATCATCTTTCTATCAACACCCGAAATGGCTGATAAGTCATTATCAATGACCCATTAAAGTCTCCAGGTCTTTTTCATACAAAATGCTATCTCATGTGTCTCTCCCAAACTATATTTTTTTAAGCCTGAATATGGGATTTTACATGTATTCCTATTAAAATTCATCTTAATAGATTTTCCTCTCCCTCCTCTCACACCCTATCCCAATAACAGGAGACATGAAGTGGTAACCCAATTCCCTTTGCCCCACTGTGCAATTCCCATTAGGCATCAAATGAATCCTTTTGGGTAGGTGCAGACTCTTCCCACCTCACCTCTGCTGGAGGTTGACCTCCTCCACACTGACCTTTGGGCCCACTCTCCTCTCGATCGAGGATAATCTGCCTGGCCATCGCTCCTCAAGGTCGTCAGGCAGGGGCTTTTCATTCTGGACTTCCTTGACAGATCCTGATTTTTAGCATCTACCTGAAATGAAACCTTACTTTACATTCTGTCTCACCCAACTGGAAGGTGAACTCTTTGAGAGCAGGACTATCGTGAACTTGGCATGAGGTCAGCACTTAATAAATGTTTTTCCAATCCATTCTAGGACGCTCTGTTCTGTTGATCATTCTTCTGGTCACCCAGTTGCACAACCTTGGAATTACTCTTCCTGCCCACCTCCACAGATTCAGTTGTGAAAGCTGCTGTAAGAGCTCACATATCTGCTTCTTTCTCTCCTGGCTTCTCTGGTTTCCTTTAAGTCTCAACTAAAATCCCATCTTCTATGGAAAACCTTTCCTAATGCTTCCTTATTCTAGTGCCTTTCCTCTGGTAATTATTTCCTATTTATTCTATATAAGGAGCAGTTAGGTGGTACAATGGTTAGAGTGCCAGGCCTGGAGTCAGGAAGACTGAACTTCCTGAGTTCAAATCTGGCTTCAAACACTTGTTAGCTGTGTGACCCTAGGTAAGTCACTTAACCCTGTTTGCCTCAGTTTCCTCATCTGTAAAATGACCTGGAGGAGAAAATGGCAAGCCACTGCAGGATCTTCCCAAGAAAATTCCAAATAGAGTCATGAAGAACCTGAAAGGACTGAAAAATGACTGAACAAACTACTATCCTATATAAAGTTTGTTTGTACAAATTTGTTTACTTATTGTCTCCTCTCTTAGATTGTGAGGTCCTTGAGGGAAGGTCTTTTGCCTACTTTTGTATCCTGAACACTTAGCCCAGTCCCTGGCACATAATAGACACTTAATAAAAGTATATTGATTGATTTGATCCTCTGGCAAGGTGACCACTCTACCTGGACCAGGCCCCTCCTCACCTTTCACCTCAACCATTGCAATAGCCCTTTAACTGGTCTATCGGTTCCTAACCTTTCTCTCTCAACATCCTACACATAGCTGACCAAAATGAAATCAAATAAATAAGGCAAACATCCTAAAATGCAGACCGGAACAAGTCACTCCCCTGCCCAACATCTATAGTGGGTTCCTATCCACCTTAGGACAAATTAAAAAATTCCTTAGCTTGCCATTCAAAGCTTACCTTTTCAAATAGGTCACATCACTTACTTTCACATGCTCTGTGTTCAAGGTTCTTGGTTATTCTTTGAATTCAGCTTCCTATCTTCCATCTCCATGCCTTTACACAGCCTACCCTGAGATACACTTCCTCTTCACCTCTGCCGGTTAGAATGTGAGCATCCTTTAATGTTCCTCTCAAGGGCTATCTCCAATCAGATGTCTTTCCTCTAATCACCACCACCACCTGTTGTTAGTGCTCTCTCTTTTCTAATTATATTGTATTGCTTTATCTGTGTAAATGTTTCAACTTCCTTTAGTGGAGTGGAAGTTGCTTATAGGATTATCTTTCATTTTATCTTTGCACCAAAATAAAAGGTGCTCCATGAGTCACTGTTGAATTAAATGGCATTGAATTATGCAAGCAGGCCTCACTGATCTGTCTGTCTCTAGAGCTCTCCTGCTCTCTCTCTCTCTGCCCCAAGCAGAGCAGCTAATAATTTCTTGGCTTTGCCTTCATGGTAATTTCATCCTTCACAAGGTACAGGAAGCAACCAAAAAACCTTCTTTTCTAAATTTGATCCTAGTAGAGGCAACTAGGTGGCAAGACACTAGAATTAAGAAGGACTTCTTGCAAATCCTAAATAAGATTTTAGTTAGGACTTAAAGGAAGCCAGGAAGGCCAATAGTAAGAGTGAAGGAGGAAGAGCAAAAATACCTGGAACCCAAAGAAGGAAGATCTTGTTCATGGAATAGCCAGGAGATCAGCGTCACTGTATCAAAGAGCATGTGTTGGGGAGTAAGAGATAAATAGAATGAAAAGGTAGGAGGTGGCTTGGTTATGAAAGGCTTTGAATGCTAAACGACATTTCGAAATTGATCCTGGAAGCAATAGAAAGCCAATGGGGTTTATTAAGTGGGTATGGGGGCAAGGGGATGGAAAAGGGAGGGAGTTTAATATGATTGGACCTGCACTTTAGGAAAATCACTTTAGTGGCTAAATGGAGGATGGATTGCATTGTGGAGATTCTTGAAGCAAATAGACTTGCACGTCATGGCATTACCTCCCTAACCTCATGGTCCTCTTTGAGAATGAAGGACAAACAACCAACACTGTGAGTAGAAAGGAGCTGCCCACTGGGACCAACCAGTTGGGCAACACAACTTCCTTCCCTCCTTCCTTCCTCCTTCCTTCCTTCCTTCCTTCTTTCCTCTCTCTCTCTCTCTCTCTCTCTCTCTCTCTCTCTCTCTCCTTCCCTTCCTTCTGTCCACACAGGATATCACACCATTACCTGCAGGGGTTCTGCCCAAAGGGAATGTAAATTTTAATCTCTGAAACTTTTTTCTTTCTTAAAGATCAGCTTTAACCTCAAATCACCAGGAACCCTGAGAGTCTTCCCCTCCCAAATGTGTTCTTTTTTTTTTTTTTTGACTAGGTAAAGATAGGCATTTCCCCAATCAAACTGAGACTTTAGTTTTAAAAGTCCAAGATCTCCCCGTACATCTGGACCGTCTCCAATTGTCCTGATCTATACCTGGCCCCTGGACCAAGATGGCTCCTGAGGAAAAAGTGAGGCTGGTAATTTTGCACAGCCCTCCCTCACTTAAATCCAATTCTCTTGTGTGCCATGTCATCACTTCCCTGATGTCATAATCCTCTCTAAGAACAAAGGACAATCAACAACATTTGTCTGTGTGAATCTGATTTTCACTGAAGAAAAAAAATGCAGTGCCCTTGTGGCTCATCCTCACATCCCAAATAAACCAATCTGTATTTATTTGGGAGCTTACATTACATTAATCAGATCATATTCTTACATAGCAGCAAGCATTCCTTTGCAATCTAGGGTGTTGGGGCACAACTCTGGCTGGCATTGCCCTGCTGACAACAGGAACTATGGGATAGGGAATAATAAAATAGCAAGTTTATTTCTTTAACTTCAGGTCAATTCATTAAACATTGATATTTAGAGGATTTGGAGGCTGGTTGTTGAGTGAACCCCGATCAAGTGAGTCCCCCAATCTGCTTGATGAAATTAAAATATTATAGACCTTAAATGGTTCATTTGCATGTAAAAGAAGCAGAAAACTCAGTTGAGAATTGGCAGAGACTTCCAACTTGCTACCGCCCCATCTTTTCCTCCACACCTTTTTTTTCCTGTTCATTCATTTACATGAGCAAGTGAGAGACACTGAATTTTAAAATGGGGAGGAGGAGGAACAGACTAAATTCTTAACAATCAGTTGAGATAAAAACTAGCTTTGGAGGAAGATGAACTCAAGTCCTGAGAATCCTCTCAAATCTTGTAGACTTACTTGTACCTCTGGAAGGGGGAAGAGTAGAATTATCTCTCTTCCACATGTCCCACATTGGCAATAGAATCTTACAACAGAAGCACATGGCTTTAGGAGACATGCACAAGCATACAGAACCTAGGGAAAATCCAAGGATATGGCATCTTTGAAGAGCTATAAGCAGGGGGGATTTCTATTGAAATCCTTTGAGGGTTTGTCGTCCAAAAAGAATTACTGGACTCAGCTGTCTTTTGGAAGAGTTATAAAAGTTTATTGTTACACTGGGGCAAAGGGGGGCTAGGAGACCTGCAAGCTGACAGGGATTTAAGGTAGAGTTACAAAGTTATATGTTATGCTTTGCAACAAGCAGGGGGTGTGATAGAAAAAGCCTGCAAAGTGCAGGGTTTAGTGTGATGCTCTGCTGCAGGCAGGGGGGGATAGAAAAAGCCTGCAAAAACCTACAAAGTGTAGGAATTAG
>CM053588.1:268134410-268150070 GCA_028646515.1 Pseudochirops corinnae
CATAATTTAACTTCTCTGAGGCTCAGTTTTCTCATCTGTAAAATGGAGGCATTGGACTTAATGACTTCTAAGTTCTTTTCCAGCTTTGAATCTATGATCCTATGACGTCTTCTATCTTCTGCCCGAACTTCAGTTGTTGACAGCTCTCCACTGCTTCTATCTAGTGCAGGAGTGGGAAGCCTGCAGCCTTAAGGCCACATGAGGCCTCTAGGTCCTCAAGTGTGGCCATCTGATAGAATCCAAACTTCGCAGAACAAATCCCCTTAATAAAATGATTTGTTCTGTAAAACTTGGACTCAGTCAAAAGGTAACAACCAAGGACCTAGAAGGCCACAAGTGGCCTTGAGGCTGCAGGTTCCCCACCCAGGTGAGTTCACTTAGTAGCAGACAAACTTGAACTCTGGGGAGACAAGCAAGTTAGAATTCTGTGAGGTCTAAGATCTTGTTCAAATCAGAGCTGAAGATAGTGGCAGATGACTTCTTGTATGTACCATGGCGATATTAACTGACAAATAAAACATTTGGGTTGCTCAAAATCCTGGTGAAAAGTTCTAAGCATCCATCTGCTCAGTGATGCCCTCGCAGAGCATTTAGAGACATTTTTAGAAATACCTTCATCTTTTCACATTGGGAGCCCGATAATGTTATAAGTACAAAAGATGTTGCTTCTTTCCTCCATCTTATGCTAAAGTCACCCTGGGCTTTATGGGGTTTATCTTAACCCCAGACAGGATGACGGACCCATTTAGGAGGAGACAATTCAAGCTTTGATCGTTACCGCTTGCATGCCTCTGAAGAGATGGCTCTAGGCTGTTAGCATGGAATAGAGCTCTTTTCCTTCCTCCTTCACTTCTCAAGGAGGAGGCACTCACCAGGGCAGAGTTGAGAGTGGGATGCTCCTTGGTCCGAAAGGATGATCTGCAATAGCTCTGTTGTTTTGGCTTCAGGCCCAATGACCCATGGAAACCAAGGCTTCTGCAGCATCAGCAGCAGCAAAAACAGAGTCAGATGAAAAAGTAGGAGGGAAATCTGGCCTCAGGAAGCTATTTGCTTGACAGTGATGTGGCATTCACATTAAGGGACACACCTTAATTGTGCCAGTTGAGCCAGAGCTAGGAATTTTTTCAGTTGAGGCAGGTACAGGTCATACCAGGAGAGCAGTGACCCATCCTCAAGAAAGTTTAGTTCTCTGCCCTTCAGGGATTGGATAAGGGAGGGGTGAGAAGGATGATCTAGGCAAAGAGGTACCCTCTGCCTCATAGACCCTCTCTCTTCCCTTAAGATGCAGCTTAGGCCCTACTTTTTTCATGAAGCCTGTCCTAATCCCTACAACTGCAAGTGCCTTCCCTTCCAAACTAGCCTACATTTAACTAATTTGGATTGATTTCCTTTATATTTCTGTTGTATATATTTTTTTATATGAACTTGTCTCTCTCATTAGATCGTCAGCTTCTTGGGGAATGGGGGTTGCTTCATTCTTGGCACCTCTTTTCTCAGATCCTAGCAGGGCACAGCACAAAATAAATGCTTTTTGCTTGCTTGGTTGATGGTGATGAGACCTGGGGGCAGTTGTGATGGACAATAGCTGGTTTGGCAGAAGATTTAAGGTGAAACATGAGGTCAGCACGTTCCCACTTCTTTCCTACACTCTGAAAGGAAGCCTGGAAGTCCCAATGGATGTGCACTTGCTCAAGGAAAAAGACCTATTTAAATTATACTATCTATAGATATATTTGATGTGCACAAAAATAAACTGAATTGTAAAAAAAGCCAGGAGTTTCTAGCAGTAAAGACAGCCTTGGAGGTCTGGTGGCGGTATCCTGAAAGGGCATGGTATCAGGTAAAAGCCATAATAGAGCATAAGAATTTATTTAAAGCATGTCCTCATGCTGTTAGGGTGCTGCGCACAGTAGGCCCTCCTATGCTCCCTGTTTTCTTCCTGTGTGGTGTGTTTTCCCAGGGATGGAGGACAGGTTTGGATGTCCTTTCCAAAAGTTTAGAGTTGGAAGAAACCTAGGAAGGGAGAAAGTAAAAGCGAAGCTGGCATCAGAAAGACATATGGCTATGGTGGGGATATGTGGTGAGACCCAGTCATTTCAGATACAAGGCATGCTGATGGGAAAATAGGGACTGAGGCTTTAGCCAGACTGGGTGCCAGACTGTGGCCAGAGTGGGTGTGTCATGTCCAGCATTATATATGACACTGTGACTGACAGATGCCAGGAGGTCAAGAGAACCTAACAAAAACCACAAGGATGGCAGCCACTCTCCCTCCATAGCCCCAGTGTGCATATGGGCACAGACTTCATAATTTACTGTTGCAATTGAGGATTTGCCCCCCAGGGTTTTTCACCTTCTGCCCAGAGACACCATCTGTTTCCTCAGTGGACACCTTGGCATTTTCTTTCTTCTCTTTTTTAAAAATTTTCTTAAGGAGGCAGTTTACTCTATTGAGCCCCCAGAGAGGAAAGTTCCAAACTTGGGATCACAGGTCACAGCCAAGTTTTGGAAAGAACTACCAAGTTAGGTGCTTAATTCCTATTCACAAGTCCCTCTCTATCACCCCATAGGACAATAAAAACATGGAACAAGCAAAGCAGTTCAAGGGTTTTGGAGGACTATGCTCCACTTTACCAATAAATGGGGCTAGCTAATTAACCAAGGTCTCAGCCAGAAACAGTCATTCGTTCTTCTCTAGGAAGTCACTGTTTCTAGTCCTATATCTTGGGTGAATAGAGCATAAGCAGGACCATAAGTGGGTGGGAAAAACATCTACCAACCGGCAGACAATCAAACCAGCCTGACTTTAGTCACAGGAATAGAATAACTACTGGGGAAAGGGTGACTCTTTTGAATTAGGTCTAGTTGCAATAGATCCTTTTATGTAGGTGTCCTGCTTTTGCCTCAGTGTGCTGATATCCAGAATCATTTATGATACTTAGAACCTGGATATAGGGAAGTGGGGATAGAGTACAGGGAGACCTGGAAGATTAATCCAGTATTTCACTTTTCCTGCCTCAGGGTCTTATGCTTACTGATGTTTTCACAACAGCAAACAAACAGACAAAATCCCAGCTCCTTTCTGAGCGACATGACGAGTATAAGGTATGAGAGATTCTGTTCTGATAAAAGGAATGGGGCAGTGGTTAGACCTGAGAGAGCAGAAAGGATATGGTCCAAAGGCCTGGACACGGGAATGTATGATATCCATATCCCTGTCTTGGTGAGATGAAGTTAGCGTAAAAAGCTCCCTGTGCTTTCCTCAGAATTGGGTGAGGGCAGAAAGAAAGAGTAAGGCTTCTAAGAGCAGGGAATATTGTTAGCACAGCAAGGCAAGCTGCATCACTACCCTACACTGGGTAAGATAGAAAGCAGGTGAAGTCATTGGTCCAGGAAGTGGTAAGATTAGCCAGTTTTGAGAGGAGGAGCAATGAAATGTTGCTGGGGTTTGCCTTAAACCAGCCTCAGGATTTGAAAATGCATATTGAGTATGAGGTGAGAGTGATTAGAAGCAGGGTTGGGGCCGCTGTCAAAGAGAGCAGGGTTGCAAAGCCTAGGGACCCCTAGCACTTTCCCTTTTGTTTCTGTGTTCTGCTAGGAGGTTTCCCTGCAGGGAATACCACCAGGAGGGCATATTTTATGTTTGTTCCTCTAAGCTTGTCTTGCTTGTCTATATATGAGCTGGTGCATTTCCTGGAAGTAAACAGAACACCAGCATGGAATTGGTTGATAATGATGATGTGGTGCCTTAGATTTAGCTGTTGATAGTTGTCCGAGACAGCCTATTTTCTTTTAGGGATTTTGTTTTTGTCCTTTTGGAGGGGAGAAGGCAGGGCAATTGGGATTAAGTGACTTGCCCAAGGTCACACAACTAGTAAGTGTTAAGTGTCTGAGGCCACATTTGAACTCAGTTCCTCCTGATTCCAGGGCCCAGTGCTCTATGCACTGCCCTGCTCTTAGGTATTTTTAACCAATTTTTGTGTCAGATTCTTTTGGTAATATGGTGAAGCCGTACCTCTTCTTAGAATGTTTTAAAACATATATAACACGTAGGATTACAAGAGAACTAATTATTTTGAAATGCCGTGATCAAAAAAAAATTTTCACACACAAAAAATAAGTTCATGCACTCCAAGTTAAAACCCTTGGCTTAAAGTATGTTCATGACAGGTCAGGACCATATCCAACTTAGAAGAGCTACCTCAAACTAGTTAAGGAGTTCTTTACAAGTAAAACAAACAAGCACTGCTCTCCAGTAACAAAGTATGGAAATCTACCCAATATTTCTAGTTTACTCAGCCATTTTAAGAACGTGAATGCTAATTCCTTGGGCTTCTTCCCTATAAATAAGATGAATCAGTCCAAGTAACCTACCAACCACAGCTCCCATAGAACCTGCGACACCCTTCCCTTCTCTGTCCCACCAAAACTGATCTCTTCCTACTGAGTTTTCGCCATAACCACACTCACTCCCTGAACTGTTTCACAGGATAAAAACATTTGAGGTATGTACCATTCTGGATTCTGGGTATAGAAGGAAAAATTTCTGGATGTGAACTGGAAAGACCACAGACCCAACACAGGAGCCGACTGTTTACCTCCTTGTCCTGATCTGGCACAGGCCTTTTATTGTAGTGTTCCAGGAAGCCAGGACTTTTCATGGCATGGTAGAAACCACTTGTGGGAGGAATGGTGCCAAGGACCTGCAGCATCCCACCAGTCAACCAATAAGAAAAAAAAAGGTTCTGAAGATACAGATAGTATTATGATGTGGGGATCTGGGGAGCCTCTTCTTGTCCTCATCTACCCTGTCTTCCTCCAAACAAGACATAGGAGGTAGGGGGATTAGCATCATCCCCACCATCCTTTGTCCCAGCATAATGAGATCATCTGTCATAAGAAACATCTTTGCCCATAGTAGGGAAGGCTCATTTTGTCCTGCACCCTGTCATCTTGTTAAATACTCACATATGTCTGGAATATGAGGCAAGTGCCTCAGTCATAACTTCCAGTGTTAAGCACAGAACTACTTCATTGCTTTCTAGCTATCTGACTTGACTGACTTTGGATTCTCTTCTTATTTGCTTTCTTAGGAAGATTTAAGCTCACTGTAACAAATATATACATATAATATTTATATATGCACATATATATTTCACATCCAAACATCTCTAAGTTTGTATGTGTAGCGCCAATGCAATATTCATGGCACCTATGAATATGCCAGCATAGTTCTGAATCACAAAATATAACACTCTCCATATAGAAGACAGAAGCAAAACATTTATTTAGACACAAGAAAGCTGAATCCTCAAACCAGAAAGTTAAATTGCAATACCAGAAAACTGAATCCATCATAGCAACAAAGAAGTTAATGCACCATAACACAGCAGGGAGCCATACCATACCTAGAAGTCTCCTTCTGTGCCTCTTCTCTTCCTTCAGCTCTAACTGCTCTGACTCCCAGCTTCCTCTGGGCTCTGCTCCACCCATTCAGCAAACTTCTTCCACTAAAGGTTCCATGTGATTATATTCGGCCTGTTAAAGGGCAGGGAAGATCTTCAAATTCCCATTACCAGTACATTCAGCCCCAAAATCTTTCATGTCCCTTACATAGCAAAAATACATTAACAACACACTTCATTACATAGGTTATTGGGAGTTTAGGTGTAACTGGTGTCAATGGAACTTCACAACAATATAACAGGGATAATTGAAAATAAGCACATAAAACAATATTTTAGGGTGGGTCTTGAGCACAAGTACCCCATCATTTCCCCTTTGAATGAATGGGGCTCAAAATCCTGGGGTAAGTGGCAAAGGTCTCTTTTTCTATAGCTACTTGCTTCTGAAATTGGACATAAAGCTATTTCTGCCACAAGAGGTCCTATTCAAGTGGTCAGTTCTTTAGCTGACATCCAAAGCTTGGTCACCAGGTCCAGGGGTGATATATCACAGTCATGGACAGGGGGTGACATCTGGTTTAAGCGATCTAGCATCTGCAGGTGGAGGGTACTAAGCCTGTAAGAAATAAATCTTAAAAACAAGTCTGACAGACAAAGAGCCAAAAAGAAACAAAGAAACAAAAACCAAAAGCAGGGTATATGTAGGATCAGCCGTGTTTCTGGAATTCATGATCCCACTATCATAGCCTCATTCATGGTAGAATATATGAGTTAAGGGTACAATTTGGTAATCAGCTTCTCCTGAATAAACAACAGTTACAGTGTTATTTTTCCCATGTGCAGCCTTTGGAACATTATCTGACTTCACTTTGGCTCCCGATTTTATTCTTTCAGTAGAACCAAACCCTTCAGTTCCTCTGATAGCTATCTCAGAAGGAGGGTCAGTTTTCACAAGGGGTATTGTTTCACAAGGAATAATAATCACTTGAACTATTCCATCATTTTTACAAAACTATATGGGTTCTTCACACAAATTTTGAAATGTCACAATAATTTCTCCTTGATAACCAGAATCTATTACTCTAGCCAATACATGTGTTCCTTGAACTGATAAACCTGATTTAGGTAATATCCATCCAAAATGATTTTTATGGATTCTCATACATATTCCAGTAGATATTTTTCTTACTTCTTTTCTATCCAACTAAAAGTCCTCTAAACAATGTAAATCATATCCTGCCAAACCAGGTGTTCCTGGATACAGTGCTGGGACATCGGGCCTCATAATCCAATACTCAATATTTGGGATCTTATGTATTTGTTGTTTTCTAATTAGCAAATTTGGGGTCATCATTCTGGCTAGAGGTGTACTTCCTCCCAATGGTCTATTATTCAAATTATGTAAAGCAGTAAACAAATTATCCTCCCAATGTTGATATGAATTATTAGAACTTAACTTTCTCAACTGTTCTTTCAATAATCCATTCATTCTTTCAATTAATCTGGATGCTTGTGGATAATATGTAATATTATATATCCATTCTATATTGTTTAATATACAACATCTCTTCATTTCATTACCTTTGAAATGTGACCCACTGTCACTTTGAATCTGCTTTGGGGATCCATAATATACACTTCTGATATCTAGAGTTTTACAGGTGTTTTTCTGGGTTGTATTCTTATAAGGACAAACCACTAGTACACCTGAATAGGTGTCAACACAAGTACATATAAATTTACATCCTTTATCTTGAGGTAGGGGTCCAGTGTAATCTATCTGCCAAATTTGGGCTGGAACTTTTCCCCTTGCTATCTCTCCAATTGTTACCTGTGGAACAGTTTGCTCCTTTTCCAGTTAACATCTATGACATTCTTCTGCTACCTGTTTTAACAATAAATGAGAGATACTAATACCTCAATCTTGTGCCCACCCGTGTGTGGCCTGGACCCCTAAATGGTCAGCCATTTGATGGACTCATTTTGCTAGTACTGGATCATCAGTTGGTGTCAGTATGAGTAGGGACATTGTGTTGACTAGCAATCTTTGCTAGTCAATCAGTATGTGCATTGTACTCTCGTTCTGGTGTGTTGAGGGCCACGTAAGTATCTACGTGAAAAACTGACAAATTAGCAACCAAAGACATGTTTCACATATCTTCCCATAATTCTTTGCCCCAGACTTGTTTGCCATGAATTTCCCAATTTTGATATTTCCAGACTTGTGTGCCATGAATTTCCCAATTTTGATATTTCTACATGGATATCTATGTAGCTAACCCATCAGCTGCCCATGAATCAGTAAATATTTGACACTGTCCTCCTTGTTCTGTTTTGATGGCTTGATGTACTGCCATAAGTTCAGTATATTAAATACTTCCACTTGTCCCAGTACTTTCCAAAGTCTGCCTAGTACATTGGCTATAGGCTATCACTTTCCAATATCTTTTATGGCCCAAATATTTTGCTGTCCCATCAGTAAGTCATGCATGTTTCTTTTGTCCTTTAGTTAAGCCATCACATCCCTCATTCCATTTTACTAAGGACTGTACCATTTCCCTCTGTATCTATGTTTGCTATAGATTCATGTAGAACAGAAACTCCATTTTTGCCTGTTTTAGATCTATTTTGAATGTACCGTTTCCATTTAATTATGCTAGCTTCTTGTGCATGTTCAATTCTGTGAGAAGCCAGGGTACTCATGGTCAGGATTCCAGGACTTAATATTACTTCATGGCCCAGAGTCAGTTGTTCAGTCTCTACCAAAACCCAATATGCAGCTAACAACTACTTTTCGAAAGGGCTATATTGAACTCCAGATGAAGGGAGTTTCCTACACCAAAATCCTAAGGGTGCATTTTGGCTTCGTTGTTTTTGCCATAAACTCAGGTTTGCATAATCATCCTCTACAGTCACTTGTAATTCCACCAGGTCATTTTGCGTAGGTCATAAATCTAGAGCCAATTGTATAGCAACCTTGCCTTCTTCAAGAGCTTTACTCTGATCAAGTCCCCAATCAAATTCACGTTTCTTCTTAGTAACTTTATATAAGGGTTTCAAAATCTGTTCCAGATGTGAAATGTGGTGCCCCAAATATCCAAATAATCCTGTAAACTTTTGGGTCTTTTTCTCATTGGTAGGGATAGGAAAATGCTGAATCTTTTGTCAGGCTTGCAGGAGAATCTCTTGCAGCCCTTTATTCCATTCATTGTATACCCCAAAATTTTATATTTTGAGCTGGCCCTTGAATCTTTGCAGGGTTTATTTCCCATCATTTACTTTTCATATGCTCAATTAAAAGTGTCAAACTCTTCTCCACTTCTTTCACATTTTGTTATTTTTATATATCATCTGTCTAGTAGATAAGCTGTACACCAAGTAGCTCTAATTCATCCAAATGTTCAGCCACAATCCTATGACAAATAGTGGGGCTATGCAGATATCCTTGTGGCAGGTAGAAGTCTGTTGTCTGCCTTTCCAAGTGAAAGCAAACTGGTCCTATTGTTTAGAATCTATTGGGATAGTAAAGAAAGAATTTTCTAAATCAGTAACTGCATACCAAGTCCCATCATATTTCTGGATCTTTTCTATCAAAGTGATGGTATCTGGAACGGCAGCATACAAGGGGGGGTCACCGTATCCAATTGTCTATAATCCATTGTCATTCTCCTTGTCCCATCTGACTTTCATACTGACCAGACAGAATTATTCCGTTGAGTTGTTGTAGGTACTAACACTCCTGCCTCAACGTATTCCTTTGTAATACCAGTAATTTCATCTTGCCCACCTGGCACATGGTACTACTTTAAAGTAATTACTTCAGAAGGTTCAAGTACAGCGATTGGGTCCACTTTTATTTACCCACTAAAACTGTATTAATTCCTGTCTTCCTTACTGCAAATTGGTATCTCCCCTCAGGTAAATTTAAAGTCATACCTCTCAATGTACCTATTCCAATGATGTATGTTTTTTACACAACAATTAAGCTTAACCTGAGCTACATATTCATTCTTCTTATTAGTTTTTCTCTTTTTGAGAGCTAAACACACAGCAACCTTCCCTTCTACCATCTGAGACTCTCCAGCTTGTCCTTCTGAAGGAGAGCCTGAACACAGTAACACAGAAAGTTTCCCATGAAAATCAGCTAACTTCTCCCTATGAGCTTTCTCTTCCAGTGGCTCATCTCTGCTTTTACATATAACACTTGTAGGAGAATTTCTTGCAGCCTGTTAGTAAAACCCAGCCTCTTCTACACACTCCTTCCAGTTCTTTTCCTGGTTTTACTGGCATTCCTTACAATCATCTTTCTAAATCTCTAGGTTCTTTCTTTGGTAGCCTTGACTCCTAGTTTTTATAGAGCCCTGTACTTTTACCCCATTCTCTTGCTAGGGAGGAATAAGGTAAATCCTTCCATCCTGGGATATCCATTTCTTCTTCTAAAGCCCTTCTGCCTTCAAACAGAGGTCTCATATTTTGTGATCCCATCTTTATCACCAAATGTAGTGCCAACTCAATATTCACAGCGCCAACAGTGACTGTGAAGATGCTGACATAGTTCTGAATTGCAAAATATAACAGACTCTCCATATAGAATACAGAAGTAAAACATTTATTCAGACATCAGAAAGCCAAATTCCAAAACCAGAAAGACAAATCCCAACACTAGAAAACTGAATTCATCATAGCAATAAAGAGGTTAATATACCATAATACACCATAACACAGCAGGGAGACACATCATACCTAACTTACTCCTTGTCTGTGTCCTCTCCTCTCTCCAGCTCTAACTGCTCTGACTGCCAGCTTCCTCTGCTCCATGCATTCAGCAAACTCCTCCTACCACAGACTTCATGTGATTACATTTGGCCTATTAAGGGGCAGGGACAATCTTCAAAGCAGGGAAGATCTTCACATTCCCATTCCCATTACAATATGCACATACACTAAGCTATCTAAAACTGATCAAACACTTCAGGAAACAGGCAGGTCCATTTCATTGGAAATAATAACAAGAAGATAATCATTTCTCAGCTATGTCATAGAGAGTATTCCTGTTCAATTGTGGAGCTGAAGTAGGTTACCACATAACTGCCTTCCAAATTCTGAAATTCTGTGCCTTTCTGATTTCTGCACACACAGTAGATAGAGATTCTGGACTTGGAGTCAGGGAGACCTGAGTTCAAATCCTGCCTTGGACACTAACTGGCTGTGTGATCCTGGGCAGCCTCAGTTTCTTCATCTGTTAAATGAGTGGGATGGGAGGTGGCTTGGGCGAGAGACGTCTTATCTACTGCCATTTCCTTTGTAAACCTCCCAGTATGTATGACTGGCTTTGGCCTTTTTGCTTTTCTATCTCAGATTGCATATTACCTAAATGACGTTAATCTATTTTTATCAGTTTCATACGTATCAGTTTCATAGCAAACATCTACCCCTGCTTGTTTGCTACCTAAACACACCACTATTATGCTGCCTTTTTTCTCTACAGCAATTAGCAGGACCTTTGGATCTGCCTTACTTGATCTATTTCCAATCCATTCCATATGTTACTGCCTCCTCACCCCTGCATCCAGTCAGTCAAGAAGTCCTGTCACTTCTTCCTCTGAAATGTCTCCTAAGTTTATCCATTCCCTTCCCACTCCCTTTTTAACACCCTATTTAACTGCTTTATTGTCTCATCCATGAACCACTGAAATAATTTCTTGATCTCTCTGCCTCCATCCTCTCCCCCTTAAAACAACTTTGTACTGCTTCCATATTAATCTTCCTAAACTACAACTCTTAAGTCATGGCTTTAGTCAAACTCCTAGTACCTACAGACTAACCCTTTTTTTTCCCTGGCATTTAAGGTCCTCCATAGTTTGGTCCCAATGTAGTATTTGACCTAATCTCAGTATTATTCAGAATCACACAATCCTGGAGCTGAAAGGAACCACAGAGAACACTGACATCCAACTAGTACCAGCCGTACAAGAACCCTTTTCTTTAAGAATCATCTCAAATCCCAGCTTCTTCAAGCTGTTTTTGTACTCCTGCATCCCTTGTGCTATTATCTTCCCTCTGGGTTTGCTTCTCATTTAATCTTTTCACCTCTCCTCCCTGCCCTCATCTCCCTTCCTTTCCTCTCTCCTCTTCTCTCCTCTTTCTTCTTTTCCCTCTCTTCTTACCTCCTCTCTCCTTCTCTCTCTCTCCTCTCCCTCTCTCTCTCCCTCTCCTTCTCTCTCTCTCTTTCTCTCTCTCTCTCTCCTTCTCTCTCTCTCCCTCTCCTCTCTCTCTCTCTCTCTCTCTCTCTCTCTCTCTCTCTCTCTCTCCTTTCCTCTCTCTCTGTCTCCCCTCTCTCTCTCTCTGTCTCCCCTCTCTCTCTCTCTCTCCCTCTCCTTCTCTCTCTCTCCTCTGTCTCCCTCTCTGTGATAGATGGGATTAATATATATTTATTGCATATAGCAAATATACATGTATGTACATGTTTCACATCTACATAGTTGTTTGCATTTTGTCTCCCCCATTAGATTGTGACCTCTTCGAGGGAAGTGAGTGGCTGGGTTTTTGTTGTTGTTTTGCTGTTCGTTTTTGTTTTTTTGCTTTTATTTGCATACCCTGTGTTCAGCCCAGTGTCTGGCAAGTAGTGAACCCTTCATAAATGCTTGTTGATTGATTCTACAAGATACAAGATAAATAGTCATCAGGAGGCAGTCTTTAGCCTTTGATTGAAGATCTCCAGGGAGGGGGAACTCATTATCTCCTAAGGTAACGTATTACTATTTTGAAGAAGTTATAATTCTTTTTTTTCCCTTTATGGATATAGTTTTCACCTTACCTTCATTTCTGAATGTGTCCCTCTCCTACCCGGTGAGAGCTTTATCTCCTTGTAATAATGAATTAAAAAGAGTAAACAAAAAAGTTCAGCAAAGACCAACTGGCACATGATTATCTGACCGTGTTTTTCACCTTCCTGGTTCTCTGCCTCTGGAAAGAACATGAAGAAAGCTCTAATTGTCAGGAAGCTTTGTCAAATTACGTCAAACCTAAATCTGTTTTTAAGTCATCCCAACCCATTCTAGTTCTGCCCTATGATGTCAAGCACAAACTCTCATTTCCAAATGGCAGCAAGGCCTTCAAGTACTTGATGACTGCTGTCATGGTCTCCTTAAGCCATTGCTTTCCCAGGTTTCCACTCAATGCCTCTAATGGACCCTCAGATGGCAGGCTCTCCAGTATGTTCTCCACAGTGGTCACTTGTCTCTGAACAAGTTCTAACTTGCCCATTCCCTCCTAAAATGTGCATCTGGAACTAAATCTAATACTCCAGATGTGGCCTGACCAGGGAAGACAATAGCAAATATCATCATTTCCCTCGTCTGGACACAGGGGCATTATGACTCCAGACTGCCCTTGAATTAGCTATGGGCTTACAGTCCTCTTCACCTTGGGCTTACAAACCACTAAAATCATTAGTTCTTTTTTTCAGGACAAGCTTAATCTCTACCTTGTACTCGTGAGGTCAGTTTATTAAACTTCATATTGTTGCTATTTAATTCTGCCTTCTTAGAGTTTGTCTAGTGCTTTAGGCTGTCAAGACCTTTTTTGGATTCTGTCACATAATGTCTTAGCTGTCCCTTCCAGCTTTGTCTCATCTGCCACCTTGAAAAACATGTCTTCTATGCCTTCATCCAAAATCACTGACAGAAATGTTGAACAAGACAAGTCCAAACACAGAACATTGAGGCCCTCCACTAGAGACTTCTAAGTTTTTATGATGGAACCCCCTCGCTCCTCCCATATTTCTCTCTTGTCCTTGAGGATAACAGTAAAAACTATGAAATCTATATACTATATACTTTGCTGAAATCTCTATACTATGTCTATAGCATTTCCCTGATTTATTAGTCTAAATACTTTGGACAAAAGGAAATGAGGTCAGCTTGGCATAACCTGTTCTTGATGAAACCATAATGACAGCTAGCAATCTGCTTGCTTTCTTTTCCAACTACTCATAAACCATCCTTTCAATAAGGTTTCTAAAATTAAAAAAGAAGTAGAATTCAAGTTCTATGTCCCAGAGTTTTCTGACTTCTTCTCATTTTTAGAAATAGGAGCAACATCTGCCCTTTTTCAGTCCTTGGCTATCTTGGTTCTCCAAGGTCTTTTGAATCTACCTCCATAGCAGCTTAGAAATCAGCATCTGACAGCTCTCTCACTAATTATCCATATGCTGCCTGTACACTATTACTCTAGTTCAGGGGTGGGTTAGATGAGGCCACTTTGTTCTGTCAAATTTGGATGCAATCAAAAGGCCGTACTTAAAGATCTAGAAGGCCGCATGTGGCCTCAAGGCCACAGGTTCCCCACACCTGCTCTAGTTACATGGAACTACCTGCTATTCCTTAAACAAGACTGTAGTTTCCTACCTCTGTCCCATTATCATGCCACTCTCTTGGAATCATGAAGATCTGGGTTCAAATCTTGCCTTTGACACTCATCTTGAGAGGAGGTTAGAGAGTAGGCATTGAATATGTGTCCAGTCTAGCTTGAGTGAAAGAGACCATTTTCTGCCTTATTTCTTATCTCACCTTGATCACTGAATGGTCATTGTCTCAATCAAACTGAGACCTGGGAAAGACCTTAGATTAAAAGGGCCAAGGTTTCCTACTGCATCCAGGGCTATCTCCATATCTGGCCACTGGACCCAGATGGCACTGGAGGAGAGAGTGAGGCTGGTGACTTTGCACAGCCCTGCCTCACTTAAATCTAGTTCTCTTGCATGCCATGGCATCACCTCCCTGATGTCATGGTTCTCTTTGAGAATGAAGGACAAAAACACCAACAGTAATAGTCCAGCTTGAGAGACCTGATCGACGTGTATTTATTTACTGAGCCAGATGTCCACTCCCTATCTACTTCTTACCCCCCTCTTATCATTTCCCCAGTGTTTGAAGTAACAACACAGAAGCTACATCACCCTATACCAGTACCATGACCAAAGATCAACTTGTTCTTCCCCCATCCCATGTCTTGCAGACTCCCAACTCTGATTTCCCTTATCTCTGGGATTCAGAGTCATTGTCCTCTGAGGTGAAAGTTCTCTTTCTCTGCAACATTTCTACATTCTCTTGTCCCCATACTTTCCAGCCCTACCCCTCCTCAGTGCATATACTCCTCTTCCCTCCCATTCCATTATACCTTCTAGAACTCCCATTCCCATTGTTAACAAACAATCCCAACTCTCTTCTTCTCACATTCTTTATTTCATCTGGTATTCACAGAGCTTGGCTCACTCCAGAATGTAACGCTGTCCTTACCACCCTTTCCAATACTAGGTGCCTCTTTCCTTATGGCCTCTGACAGACTGGCCCAGGAGGAAGAATGGGTACCCTTGCTCCAGACTCCCACATCTAGACTATCTCCTTGCAGCTTTCACTCAGTAGCCTCTTCTTTGAGGCACACTTTCTTCTTTTTTTAATTTAAAAATTTTTTTAAAATTTATTTATTTAATATTTTTAGTTTATATAATTCATTTCCACAAGATTTTGAGTTATGCATTTTTCCCCGTCTTTCCCCTACCCACCACCCCAAAACAGCAATCCCACTGTATACCCCCTCCCCCAATCTGCTCTCTCCTATATCCTCCCCTATCACTCCTCTGACTTTCTGGTAGGGCAAGATGGATGTCCCTACCCCAGTGCCTGTATATCTTATTACCCAGTTGCATATAAATAATAATAATAATAACAATTTTATATATATATATATCACTTATCACCCAACCCCACTGGGAAGACAAGCAATTCAATACAGGCCGTACATGTGTAGTTATGCAGAACATCTCCACAATGGACATATTGTGCAAGACTGACTATATTTCCCTCCATCCTATCCCACCCCTTACTTGTTCTATTCTCTACTTTGTCTCTGTCCCTTTACAAAAGTGTGTGCTTCTAACAACCCTCCCCTCCGACCTTCCCTCCCCTCCATCATTCCTCCTCTCATCCCTATCGCCCCTACTCTCCTGTAGGCCAAGATACCCAATTTAGAGTGTATGTCATTCCCTCCCTAAGCCAAATTCAATGAGAGTAAGGTTGACCCATTCCCTTTTGCCTTCCTGTTCTTCTCCATTGTAACAGTTATCCCTTGCTTCTTCTATATGAGATAATTAACCCCATTCTGTCTCTCCTTGTCTCCTCTCATTATATTCCTCTCCCACCTCTCAATTTCACCTTTTAAATATCATCCCTTCCTATTCAATTGATCCTGTGCC
>CM053588.1:268150570-268168791 GCA_028646515.1 Pseudochirops corinnae
TACAGAAGTGTGCACTTTCATCAACCCTCCCCCCTACCCTGCCCTCCCCTCCATCATCCCACCTCTCATCCCCATCCCCTCTACTCTCCTGTGTGGCAAGATACCCAGTTTAGAGTTTATGTCATTCAATTACAAACATTTTTAACATACATTTTAAAAAGAATTTTGAGTTCTAAGTTCTCTGCCTTCCTCCTCTTTCTCCCCAATCCCTCAAGAAGGAAGCAAAGCAATGTGATATTGATTATATAGCACATATCTTCTGATTTTAATCCCTGAAAACTATACTATACCTGGTTGTCATCCATATATGGACTATTTTCTTAGTAATTACCAATTAGTTCTTGAGTTTCTGGGTTCCCAATCCTTTCAGTTTCAAATCCCTTTTACTTTTCTGTGTTGATACCTATGCAGGGGAGTAGACCCAGAGACAAAGTTAAATCTAGGGGAAAAGACCATTTTCTCATCTGATTAGCCTCCTTCCTTGCCTTTCCTTTGCATATAGGCAAAACCTGTGGGAATTTTGAGTTCACCCTTCTACAAACTAAAAACCTAGTATCAGAGAGGTTAAGTGATTTGCCTCAAGACTCTAAAGAACTGTGAAGACACAGGGCCTGCTTGATTAAAGATTCAATAAAATGTAGGGAGTTTCCACATTTCTGTATTAGGATTCTGTATAATTTCTCATCAGACTAGCTTCAGACTTCTCCAACGTGCCCCAGGAAGCTCTTCATGCTGGAAGATCGCCTCAGCTCCTGGAGCCCTTCCTCCCTCTGAGTAGATGGCTTCTCCTAAAATCTCCACTGAAGGAGGGCACCCAGGCCATCCATCTCTTCATTTTTCACTAAGCTGAAATCTCATCTCCATTATTCTGCCTTACCTGTTACTTTCATTTCTCCCCACTCTCCCACCCCTTTTTAGCATCCTTTTATGTGTTGTCTTCTTCACCTGAGTTCAAATCTAGATTCAGTTATTTATTAGCTGTGTGATCATAGGCAAAGTACTTAATGTCTATCTGCCTGATTTCTTCAATTGTAAAATGTGGATGGCAGCATCGATTTCTGAGAGTTGTGATGAAGCTCAAATGAGATAATGTCTGCAAAGTACCCAGCACATCAGTAGGAGCTTAATAAATGCTTGTTCCTTTCCCATTAGAATATAAACAGGCTCCTCTCTCTCTCCCTCTCTCTCCTTCTTTCTCCCCCCTCCCTCTCTCTCTCCCTCCCTCCCTCACTCCCTTTCTTTCCCCCTCCCTCTCCTTCTCCCCCCTTCCCTCTCCCTTTCTCTCCCCCTCTCTCTCCCTCTCCCTCCTTCTCTCCCTCTCTCTCCCTTCCTCTTTCTTCCCCCCTCTCCCTCTCTGTCTCCCCTCTTCTCTCTCTCTCTCCCTCTCCCCCCCTCTGTCTCTCTCTCTGTCTCTGTCTCTCTTTGTCTCTGTCTCTGTCTGTCTCTGTCTCTCCCCCCCCCCCCCTTCCTCTGCTCATTTTTGTATTCCTAGCACTTAGCACAGTGTCTGGTAAGTAGTGAATGTTTAATAAATACTTCTTGACTGACCAACTTAAGTCAAGGTAAAGTCAACAAGGATTTGTTGTGCTAAATGGCCTTGTGCTAAATACTAAAGATACAAAGAAGCAAAAAAAAAAATCCTGTTTTCAAAAAATTCATAGTCCTAAAGAGCTAAGTGTGATAATACTTGTAAAATGAATACCATTTTTGGAGTTCCTTTCCAGTTCTGGATTTATGATCCTATGATTCTTCTAGCCTCTGAACCAAGAAGTGGGTGGGAGTCAGTGTCTGTTTCATGCCAGACTTTCAGACATAGACTAATAGAATTACTGACTAACTCAGGATATGGTTTGGACAGAAGAGTGAATAATCATTGAGGAGGATCTTGTGGGCAAAACAGCACAAACATTTACTTTGTGGAGGAGCTAGGGATTCCCTCCATGCCTAAAACTGTTTTGTATCTACCTCATTTTTATAATATTATATACCTTAAAAAAAACAATTCCATATTTCCACTTTATAGTTCCTTTCCTCCCACCAGGATGCAAGTGATTTTTAAGCATTTTCCTGTAAGGAAAAATATGAGATCAATGACTCTTAATCTCTTTCAGTGAAACAAATGAATAGGAATTATAGAAAACTGGTGGGAGGGGGAAGGGGGAAGGAATTTAAATCATTCTGGTGATCTTGAAGAATTCTGCATCCAAGGACTGATGATTCCTCCTCGGTTTCCCCTTCCTCTCTCTCCCCGACAAAGCTCCCTTGCCTAGAAGACATGATAACAGCTCCCTCCTTCCTGTTCTTTAGGAAGGCTCAATCAGATACCGTCAGATAGGAATAACCTCAGGTCTTATCTAGTCTGAACTCTACCACATCATAGGCAAGTGGTCATCCATTTTCTGTTTGGAGATCACTGGAGGGAGGGAGCTCATTGTTTCTGAAGATGGCTAGTTCCACTTGTGTACAGCTTTAATTGTAAGGAAACCATCCTTCATATTGAGACAAAATCTCTCTCTCTCTGTTACTTCTATCCATGGTCCTAATTATTCCCTCCAGGACTAAGCAAAGTAGAGTATACTATCCTCCTAGGACAGGTCTGAGTAAATTTCTGTAAAACATTTTAAACTTTGTGGGCAAATAGGCAAAATCGAAGGTATTATATGGTACTTATATAACAAGAAAAAAAATTTACATAACATTTTTGTTAATGAAATTCAAAATATAGTAATAATGATGATGTTGTTGCTGATGATGCAGCCAGTGACTCAGTGGTTAGAGCACTGGGTCTGGAGCCAGGAAGATCTGAGTTCAAATCCAGTCTCAGACACTTCCTAGCTGTGTGACTTGGGGAAAGTCACTGAAACTGGCATAGAATTCTTTCTAGGAGTGATAACATTTCACTAACTTGAGGTTCAAAGTTAGCATCAAAATCTGTTGTAAATGCTGATTGTAATGATATTTTACGTATTTCCTCATTGAAAATGTCTTTTCACACAGATAGGCATAGCCAAATACATATATCCACTAGAATATGATTTTAATTGAGCTGAAAAGCTAATAATTTTAAACAAGTTCATTTTCTCTGGACACATTTGTTTAGCTGCTTCAAATATAATTCAATACATTTATCGCTGATAAACTGCTTTCCTTGCTTGCCTAACAAACGGGCCGTTCAGAAACTCATTTTTGGTTGCAGCCTCATTTCCGATTTTTATTTTTGTCAAGAAATTCTGCTGTGATGAGATATTCCATTTTAAAATTTCTAATTTTTCTGATAGATGCTCTTCTGTGAGTTGGAAATACTGTGGTAAGTGCTTTGTCTGGTAATGTCAACCTGTATTGTATTCTTTTAGCACAGTTACAGTGCCATTGCAGAAGAAACACAATGCTTTGCCATCTAATTCAATAGCATTAATTAGCACTCCACTGTGCCTTAAAAGCATGACATTCAAGGTCCGTTTTTCTCTTTTTCTCTTGTTTTGACATGATGTGTGTATACTGAATAAGAAGCCATAGATAATAAACAATGACCAATGTTCCAATAAAACTTTACTAAAGGACACTGAAATTTGTATTTCCTCTAATCTTCATTGTCATCAAGGACTAGTTTTCTAATGCCTTTTTTCAGTTATTTAAAAATGTAAAACCCATCTTTAACTCACATACAACATACAGGACATGGGTTGGATTGGGCCCCACAGGCTGCAGTTTGCTGACCCTCTGCTCTAGGCTCAATATTCCCAGTTCCTTGAGATTGGCATTCTTCCATAGCATGATTCAAATTCTCTTACCATCATGGTTGCTCTCTGTTCTCAATCTGGCTTCTCTGTGTACTTCTAAAATGTGACATTTTAAATATAAAACTGTAGCCTGGCACGTCTGAAATGCTCATATGTGTTCTCTTAAAGCAAGAGTCAAACTGCCTCACCCACCTGTGGCCCACAAAACTCCTGACCAGGGACCAAACCTGATTAAAATATCATTGGGAAATGTTTAACAAAATAAATTAAAATAAAAAATATAGAATATAATAAACAGTAAATAATAAATTAAATAATAAATAGCAAATGAAAACATAGATAATGTTAAATCAAGGTTTTCTAAGTCAGTATGCAGTTAGCAGAGACTCATTTCTATTTGAACTTGACACCACTGTCTTAAAGGGGAACTTCCCATGTGTTAGTCTACAATTTCATTCATTCATGATTAGTAAAAAGATCTGAGAATATTTGAATGGAAAGAGATTTTAAAGATTATCCAGCCCTTATCTTACAGGTGAGGAAATTGAAGCCTACAAAGAAGAACTGATTTATTTAAACTTAAATAGCTATTAAGTAGGAGATAGGATGATATTTTAAAATATTTAAAATATTTTAAAATAGCTATTAAGAGCAGAATTCTACAGACTTTTATTTAGCATCTACTGTATTCAGAACCTTAGGTTAGGCACTTAGTGAGGTGCGAAGTTAAATCAGTTTGAGAAGTCCAAAAGGCAGTTGGGGATAGGAAACTGGAGGGTGAGAAGGGTTAAGGCAGAACTAGCAGATCTGAGTCATCTATATAGGGATGACAATTAAAATCATGGGAGCTGGTGAGATTAACAAGTGAAACAGTATGGAGGAAGAAGAAAGGAGGGCCCAGGACAAAGCCTTGGAGAGCACCCAAGGCACTACCTAGAGCAGTGGTTCTCAACCTGTGGGTTGCGACCCCTTTGGGGGTCGAATGACCCTTTCACAGGGGTCACCTAAGACCATTGGAAAACACATATTTCCAATGGTTTTAGACACAGACATCGCTCCTCTATCTGTCTCCAGGCGGGTCCGTCCACATGCAGATACACCCATATATGAGTATTAAAGGGTTGTGGCATTAGGAGGGTTGAGAACCACTGGCATAGAGGAAGAATCAGCCAAGGAGTCTGAGGAGAACGACTAGAGAACAGTATCACAAGAAACCAAGAGAGAAGCGAGTATGAAGGAAAAGGGGGGTGAATGAAAGTGTCAAAGTCTGCAGAAAGGTCAAAGAGGATGAGAATTGAGAAAAAAAAAACATTGAATCTGGCAATTAAGAGATCATTGGTAACTTTGGAAAGAGCAGTTTCAGTTGAATTATGAAGCCAGATGCCAGACTACAGAGAGTTATGTACTGTCACTAAGAGTGAAAGGAAAGGAAGTGGAAGTATCTGCTGTAGATGACCTTCTCAAGAAGTGTAACTGTAAAAGAAAGGAGATATAGGACAATAGCTAGGAGGGATAGATGTGTCAGGTGAGGTGTTTTTTGTTTGCTTTGGTTTTTGTTTTTTGAGGATGGGGAGACATGGGCATGTTTGTAAGCAAAGGGAAAAGAGTAGACAGAGAAAGATTAAAGATGCATTCAAGAGTAGGGATGACAGAAGAGAAAATCTACTGGAAAAGACAGGATGGAATGAGATTACTTGTGCATGCAGATGGCTTTGCTTTGTCAAGGAGAAGGGCCACTTCCTCAGGTGAAAAAGGAGTGAAAGAGAGTTGTCAAAGTCATTTGGATGCTGTGAGAAGAGGAACAGGGTAGAAGAGGAAACTTGCTGTGAATGGCCTCAATTTTTTTTTTGTGAAATAGGAGGTATGGTTCTTAAATAAGAGAGTGGGGGAGAGAGGGGACTATGGGAGGTTTAAGGAGAGATGAAAAGGCTTGGAAAAGGTACAGTAGTGGTGGGATAGTGAAACGAGTTGTTGGTGGTGTTGTTTAGTTTTTTTCAATTGTGTCTGACTCTCCATGACCCCATTTGGGGTTTTGTTGCCAAAAACGTTGGCATGGTTTGCCATTTCCTTCTCCAGCTCATTTTACAGATGAGGAAACTGAGGCAAACAGGGTTAAGATCCTTGCCCAGGATCACACAGCTAGTAAGTGTCTGAGGCTGAATTTGAACACAAGTTCTCTGATTCTAGATCAGGGCTCTATCCATTGGGCCACCTAACTGCCCCAAGACCAAATTAAATCAAATTGGGATGTATAAGATGATTTGCTTCAGTGAAGGCTCAGGTGAGATTATGTAACATAACTTTTTAGTGTCTCCAGCCAGCATGGCTTCTTCATGTTCTCCAACCTTTGTTCAGCAGTAGGTAAGTGGGAGCAAAGGCATTGAAGACTGGGTTTTGCAGGGTAAGACCTTCAACAGGATAAAGGAATGATTGGGAGGTTAGGGTCTATGAGGGAGTATCAATATGTACATTGAAGTCCCCTAGTATGAGGGCAGGAATTGAGAGGCAAGACTGTGAGCTGAGCATTGAACTCATTGAGGAAGGACGGAGAGTGTCCTGGAGGTCTATAAACAATAGCCACTTGTTTGGGTGAAAAATGTGGATTGAATAACTTCCAAGGTGATGTGATGCTGGTAGGAGGAGAATCTGAAAGTGTCAATGGGGAGCAAGGAGGATTCCTGCTTCCAACTTGTAACTTTTTTACCACTTCCCGTGAGTGGTGATGGGAGGGATATGAGTAAAACTGCAGTCAGTGCTGGAAAGAGTACCCAGGGAAGTTGTATTATCATGATGCAGCCACATCTTAGTGAATGAAAGAGGATGGAGAGATGTAAAGCCAAGTACAAGCAGCTTTCCAGAGGACTGCTGCTGTGAACAGCTTTCAAGGTTCTGATTACATAGTATAGTGAACTCTCTATTTATTTAATAAGAAATCAGAATAAAACATTCACAGAAAATCAAGGTACAGCATTCATAATGTTACAACTTATCACAGAAAATCAAAATACAGCATTCATCATGTCACAAGTCAACAACTTATCATAAAATGGCCACATAGTTTTCACCACAGTGGTCACATAGTTTTGAACAAAGTACAATCATTTTTGTCAATCAATCACTTAGTAACTCAATCATCCAATCATCCTTCAGGAGGCTTGCCTCCTCCTTAAAGGACACAAAATACAAAAGTAAAACTACTCCACCCCTGGGGTAGTCTCAACTGGAGACTAGTTTCCAATCATAAACAAAGTACATTCATTTAGTCAATCACAAAATCCTTAATTCAATCACAAAGTACAAAAGTAAAAGTTCTCCACCCCTACATCACAGTAAATCATAATCTTCTCAGTTAGTACACAGTATCCAAGTAAAGTCTTCTTTCAGCTTGACTCAAGGCTGGTTCTCAGGTTTCCTGGTTCTCCTTCCATTGTCCCAGCTCCTACATGAATTCACCAAACTGTCACCTGCATTCAAAGGCAGACAGCTCCCAGCTCTTTGTCCAGCTCTCCATGCAGTTCCTGTTCCACAGTTAAGCTCACAGTGTTCAGTACACCTTAAATCCTTTACTATCTCTATTCCTGGGAAGTCAAGGCTTAACAAAGCCACAAACAGGCAAAGTATCAACACCATAGTCATGCGTCCTCTGGCATCTCCGGCTGGCCCTTGGAACAGCAATCTCCTCAGCAGCTCTAGCTGGCTCTTGGAAGTCCTCAGCAGCTCACCTGGCCTTCAGAAGAAGCTCTGCCACTACAGATTCCCAGGAAATTCTGCCTTTCCCAGCTGAGGTTTTTTCTTATATTCAGTATTGCTCCTTCCTGTTCAGCCCCTTCCTGTTATGTCAGCAACAGGGGTTTACACCTTGTGTTTCTTTAACAGAGGCTTAATTTGAAATTAGGTGCTAAGTACCTGTCAGCTTAGCAATACAAAGGGCTCTTCAAATTTCATCACCATTACAAAAGAATAAGAAGGAAAAGGCTCAAGATGAATGCTAGTGGAGCAGACATTCCAGAGAGTACAGTGGAAGGATTGGGTAGCTGTAGAAGGGGATATTGGAGGATTTGGGGGTTCAGTAGGATGGCAATAAAGGACTGGTCAGTGATAGATAGAGAATGAGGTTTGAACAATAGCAATCCAGGGTTCAGAATCACTGGGATGGGAAGGGTCTTATTATGTGGGAATTTATTAATCATCAAGGAAAGAGTTTAGGTAGATTATCATTATCCATATGCATTCAACCTCAAGTGGAGTTGTTCTAGGGTTATGTGTGGCTGGAGAGAGGGGAGAGAAGAGGGAGGATAGAGAATGTCCAGGCACAGGTAAGGCAATTACTATGGAAGGATGCCTTGAGTACCTGGAGTATAATGCAGTGACTGCTCATGGAATTTATTGTCTAGTAGGAAGGTAGAATACATGATAACAGCTAACATTTATTTAACATTTTAAAGTTTATGAAGGATTTTATATAAGGGAAATATGGTATAATTAAGGCCCATTTGAATACCCCCATTTTACAGATGAGGAAACTGAAGCCAAAAGAAGTGAAGTGACTTGTTCAGGGTTACATAGCTAGGAACTGTGTGAGGTAGAATTTGAATTCAAGTTATCCTTATACCAAGATCAGCACTTTATCCCCAGTACCACTGATCAGTCTCTCGGCAATATAAAAATAATTATAATACAAATTATCCCACACTAAGTGTACAGGAAATGTGAAAGCAAAGTTCTAAGTGATGTTTGAGATTTGAATAAATCATTATTAACATGGGGAAATGGGGAAATATTCCTTGAGGAGATGGCTTTTGGGTTTAAAGAATGGGTAAGAATTCATTAGGTAAATGGAGTGTGCGGAAGGGTTTCCTGGAACAAGTACTTGGGTCTCTTGACTGGAGCCTGCTGTTATTTCCACTACTTCATGTGAAGTGGAAGCAGTGAATCATAAAGTCTAGAATACTTTTGAAATGTGATGGTAAAAGGAAGGAGGATAATTGGTTGGGTGCTCAAGGGGCAAAAGAAAAACGTGGTTTTATTTTGTTTTGTTTTAGAATAGAAGTCATGCATAGTTATGGACCGAGTGGAAGGAGCCAGTGAATGAGGAAAGATTTAAAATGTTTTGTTTATTTTTTTCCTGGAAAGGGATTTTTGTCACTGGAAGAATCTGGAAACTTGACTATTCATATTTACTGCCAGAAGTAAATTCAGTGGCAAATGTGGTGACTTGTCAACTCCTGAACAAATAAGAGTCATCTTTTGGGGGGTAGTCAGTCAACAAGCATTTGTTAAACACTTACTATGTGAGAAATGCCGAAACAAGCACTGGGGGTAGAAATAACGGTGAAACAAAGTCTCTGCCACCAGGAGTGAACATTCTAATATAGTAGACAAAATGCAATGTGTCTGGCACATGCACAGAACCAGTTCTTAACTGATGAAGCCTCACCATGTGGAGGATATGAGGGAGTTTGCTTCTGGGAAAATCACGATGACATATAAGGGGAGTGCCTTAGAGAGGCAGTTGGGTGCTGCCAGGGACAGAGCACTGGGACTGGACTCAGGAAGATCCAGCCTGAGACACTTACTAGCTGTGTGACCCTGGACAAGTAATTTACTCTATTTGCCTCAGTTTCCTTAACTGTAAAATAGAGATAATAATAGCACCTACCTCCCAGGTTGATTGTAAGCATCAAATGAGATATTTGTAAAGTGCTAGCAAATAGAAGACTCTTACTAAATGCTAGTTTTCTTCTTTCCTTGGAGAGATTGTGGAGTATGTTGAGACATTCTGTAACTAGTTCTGGTTGACTAATGATGTGTTTGAAGATGAAATTCTTAGTCCTTGAAAAAGAACCTATGTGCTTTCACCTTTCTCCTTCACGTGTCTCCTTCACTTATGGTTTCCAGTGAGAGCTCTTGCCATGAGAGAAAAGCCTTTAGGAACTTCCATCCCTCTAAGGCCACAAAACCCTGAGAAACCCATCTCTGTTCTTGGCTTTTTTTAAATTCATTTTCCATTTTAGGTGAAGAGAGTATAGTTTCCTTCTGGGGCCATAAGATTGAGCCAGAGGAATCTGGGAACTGGAATTCAGGCTGGATCAATGAATCAGTGCTGCAGCTAGTACAGCATTGATTCCCCAGAATAAAGGGTGACTTACGGGAGTGACCTTCAGGATCCCAGCCCAGTGACAGCTGAATACAAAGAAGGACTCATCTAACATCGGTGTTGTATCCAGACATGATCTTGGTGAGATCATTGCTGTGAGAATTGAGCCAAGCATTGAGCCTACTCCCCCAGAGATCAAGGAGTTATAGGGGAGAACATACCCTCTAGGTCTTGAGGCAGTATGCTTGTATATTTATTCTTGCTAAATTGTTGAAGTAAATATCCTTTTTAAAAGTCAATTGATATTAAGTGATTAAATGGAACTAGGGTGCTAGTTGTAGGCCCACATCAGATAGGGGAAAATATAGCTAGTTGAGGTTCAAACGAAGAAGTGTTTCTTATAACTCAGCTCCCCTAGGATCACCTCTGGAATCCTGAGTGATAATGTATCAGGCCTAGCTCTGGGAAGCAACCAGAGGGTGACACAAATAACTAAGTATGTACAAGATGTATACAATGTAAATGGAAGGGATAACCAATTGTAATGTAGCCAAATAGGAAAGACAACAGGACTGGAATGAGATGGCAATCACCTTAACAATGAATGAAGTCAGTGCTGGTGACTATCAGGTACTTAAGGCAGAAGGGATTATAGGTAGCATCCTTTTGTGAAGAAGCACACAAAAGTTGCTCCTGAGTGAGGGTGAGAGGTGACTGAGAGGTAAACAGAGTTCCAACCTTAATAAAGGAGCCCCTAGTCTGGAACAGAATAGCTTGAACCATAGGTTCTTCTGAAAGACTCATTATCCCTGGTCAGGTCAGGATGGGCCTGAGATGACTGGAGAAGACACCAGAGAAGGAGGCAGACAGTTTTTACCCACAAAGTTCAATACTCCAAACCATGGCAATGTAGTTACCACAGCAGCAGAGGAATAATCATGAGCAGATTATTCTAGGGAAATGGCCATGTTATCATGCAATGATAAACATGTCACTGGAGGAACTGTGCCATATTGCCTGCAGAGATCTACCCACTGTAATTGACACTGAGGAATCCTTACTCAAGGACATTATATAGGTCTTGAGATTACTCTGATTTGTCTTTTGACAAATATAGTATATTTGATTTTCTATAAATAAAACTTCCTTTTGAAATATCTGTATCTATATCCATATCTATATACTATTTTACTAGTGGAATTGGTATCAGTCTACTGGATTGTCTAGTGGAAAGATTTAAGAGCGAGAACTTAAGGTTATAAAAGGTTTTTCTACTTACTAGGAGCAATTCAAGAAAGAATCTGAAATTAGAATTTTCATGCTACCTTGAATTCAGTCTTCTTATTGTTGTATTAATCTAACTATATTTCCTCTTTTAAAAAAATCATTTGTCTTGACTAATCCCTTTTTTTCTGCATGAGATAATAAATTTTATTATATTCTTCCTTTCCATATGACTAAATAGCTTTGGTGACCACCATCCTTACCATTTCTTTTAGTTAGTTTCTCTTGTAAAGAGGAGAGTGATCTTTAGTTCGTGATATTACCAGGCCATATGTACACTGTCTAGAGTTGAAACTCATCAGTTCAAACTTCAAAATATAGTACATTTCCCAAGGGAAACATTGTGCTACAAGAGTCAGATAGTTGAAATGTGACCTTAACTGGATGTTACTAATAAGAAACAAACTAACAAACAATGTAGTGCATAGGTTCCCAAAGTGGGTGATGCCACCCCCTGGGGGGAGCTGGACTAATCCAGGAGGGTAATAGAAGCCTCAGGTGCAATTAGGGGGCATTGAATAAAAATAAGGGAGTGGTGGAAGTATAAGGAAAGAAGAGAATTTTGAAAAACCATACATGTTTCATCTGTTGTGTAACAGAGTTAAAGTTGTAGTGATTACATTATTTTCCAAATAAAGACATGAAATGCAAGGTATAACCAATTAGCGGTCAAGTCTTAACAAGCAAGTGTTGGCAGCTGAGCATGTCTCACATTGTTGAGAAGTCCAGCATGCATTGGCAGCAATGTGTGTTTGTAATGACTTGTTTATAATATGATACTATATGGTTACATGATGCAATGTTGTATCATCAAAATTTCATCGCAGGAAAAAACCCACAAAATTATTATATTTAAGATGCATCATTTTAAAAATTATTTTAAAAAATGACATAAATTTTTAAAAATACTGTTAAAGGGTTAAAGAAAATAGATTTCCAAGGGGAGCTGAGTATTTTTGTTTTAAGGGGGCAGTAAGGCCAAATAAGTTTGGGAATCTCTGATATAGGGAATGATTTAGGGAAGAGACAAACTTCTCTTCTGCTCTTCAAATGGAAGAATCTGGGGGTAAGAATTTGGTCTGGGTGGTTCTAGTTGGAAGATGAGTTGTACTTAACTTTTTATCTCCCTCAACTCATTCTTTTAGTTGAGTATGGAGTAGGGAAGAAGAATTTGTGATTAATATAGCTTTATCTAATTTCTCCCAGGAGTGAAATGAAAAAATCTTATCGACATAGGGGAAGTGGAGAAACCCTATTTGTTGAATACTTTCCAGAGGAAAGGGCTTATGGACAAGGAAAATGACCATCTCCCCCCTATTTTTCCTTTGTATTTACCAAGACTGAACTTTGTGATCAGTGTCCTAGTCCCTGAAACAACTGACACAGTTTATAGCTAAAGATAAACTGAGGAAAGGCAGCTTCAAAACTCTAAAAGTACTCCTCGAGGGAGAGACAATGACTTTCAACAGTTAGGAGGGACATACTGCTTCTTTGCCGTCAGTACTGTCTAAGCTGGAGTCCACTTTCCCACAGACTCTATAAGTCCTGGTGAGAAAATGTGTCACAGATTTTAAGGAATGATTTGCACCAAGCCTGGTTGGTGCATTTTACAGCACTTTAATAAATATCTCTTTCTAAAAGCTAATTACATTTGTCTGATTAGTTGATATTACTTGAAAATCCATGGCAGTAGCACACTATTTGGGTTTGGGTTTTTAACCTTGTGCGTGTGTGTGTGTGTATATGTGTGTGTGTGTGTGTGTGTGAGTGTGTGTGTGTGTGTGTGTGTGTGTGTGTGTGAGAGAGAGAGAGAGAGAGAGAGAGAGAGAGAGGGAGAGAGAGAGAGACGGGAGAGACCCCCTTTGGAGATCTGGACCTATTCTCAGAATAATGTTTTTAGATACATGAAATTAAATAGTATTATTAAAAAAATAATTATGTAAAAATATAGTTAGTATATATTAAATATTTAAAATTAAACCAAATTATATTTTTAAAAAGGACAAGTATACAAACCCCAAGTTAAAAACCCCTCAGTGGTAGAATTAGAAAAATACTCTCATCTCCTCAGGGCTCTCCTAGAATCCTGAGAGGATATACAGTAGCTGCCCTCTGGGGATCCAGCTCACTGGTGCTAGTAGGGCTTGGGAGAGCAACTCCAAGGTCAGTTCTACAAATAATTCCCCTTCTTTTGTTTCCTATATTGAACGAGAACGTTTATCCAGGAATTGGTGGCATATACTTTTCAAAAACTGATGACTCCTTTCTGCTGTTAAAGCTTAATGCTTACATTTTAAAAAATTTAATGCTCAACATTTTTAGTAAGAAACCTAATAAAGTCAGGTAGGATTTACAGTTAATGTACATGCTAGCAATTCTTTCTACCTGACTCGGATGCTGGTGAATTATTAGTGACTTCCTTTGGTGGGTCTCATAAAGTAACAGGGCTACCATCCAGAAAACATCTTCCCTTCATACATTACTTAGTTCTGATCCATTTGCCTACTCAAAGAGGAAGAGTAGCTTGCATGATTGCTTATTTCCTAAGTGTCAAATGCTTTCAATTCCATATTTCATTTATCCTTATGACCCTCAACTGTAAACTAAGAGTTTGATTAGGTAAGCTCTAAAGTCCATCCCAACTCTAAATCTGAAGATATTATGACCAGAGACATTCCTTTAACCGTATCCAATCTTCAGCTTTATCTTGAAAAGAAAGCAATGAACCCATTAGGGAATGAACTAAGTTAAATCCTTCACCAGTTTATATTATATTGGTAGGAATCAGTATTCTCTCCACATGGAAGTGGATCAGCTCTGTATGCATTGTGTTGCAAAGGAGGTTGTGTGACCCTCTACATTTGCAAGCTTCAGAGGTAGGGGGCTGATGACTAGGAATGAGCCATTCTTAAGCCTCAGGTGAGAAGAGAATATGGAAAAGTGTGATTATTTTCCCCTTCTCTGATTAGAGTATCCACAGGGGAAAATTAGGAAGTTTTAATATTTAGTATCTCACCTTCCTGTTGTGATGAAGAGTTAATCAAGGCCTGCCAAGTGTGCTAAATCCTTTTGAATAAAGTGCTACGTCAATATCAAATGCAATTTGGAACACTCATCCAAAAGCATCCTCCTGACACACCAGGGAAGGGTAGCTGGGGCAGATGGAAGCCAGCGGAAGCAGATAAGCATTGAGACGGATACTTTGTGAAAGGGTTCAGAAATTCTTGATCTGAAACAAAAAGAACAACGTTCTCCATGTTGTCTCCTTCCTACAGTCTGCATGTTTCTATTTAATCTTCCATTCCCCTCTTAGCTCTGGCTCCATTGAGCTTTCTCCTTACTAAAATGGGCTTCCAAAGATGTGGGTGTCTTAACTAGGGCAAAACTGTCTGTCCTTCAGTATGATTAAAAGATAGTTGAATAGGGTAGACTTTCTTCAACGTGATTTATGGAAACAAAGTTCCTTTCCCAGTTCATACTGGTCTCTCTTGAGGTATGTTTGTAGAGAAGAGGGAGTAAAGGGAAGAAGGGTGGGTGAAAGTAAAGGAAATGCATGAGATAATGTGAGAACAGAATGAGCTATGATCCCACACTAGGGACAGTGGGTTGGGATGGGAATGTAAACACTAGTGACTCTTCCCTGGGAATTAACATGGAGAAAAGGCTATGGTCCCACTGAACTTTCTAATTAAACACATCTTTTTCACTCTGTGTCTGTCTGTTTCTCTTTCTAACAGCCACTATCCCTTTCCATCTTCCACAAATGAAGTCCAAGCGAGAGGCTTTAAAGGTCCTGACATACTCCACAGAATAAAGAACAAGAGCAAAAGTCAGCCTTCCTTTTAAAAACTCTTGAGATAGCTCTCCTCAGAACAAAACAGTTTAGAGAGAACAAAGTTAAAATGAAAAATTAAACAGCTCACAAAAATAAAACAAAATAAAATGGAAAAGGAAAAGAATGATCTTCCCCTCTTAGAAGAGCAAGCTAGTCCCAAGAGGGCTCCCAGAGCACACGAAGTCCTCCCCATAGAGACTGGTGACCTGGGGGCAACTGGAAGTACACTCACTCCTATGCTGGACTGTGCTTCTCATCCCTGCCATGGCCTGTGCTACTCACTCCTACCCTAGGTTGTGCTAGAGTGAGTTCTAATCAGCTCACAAGCCAATTGTTAAATGTTCAGTCTTAGAGGTTACATTTCACAAATCAGCAAACACTACAACTCAAGGCTTGATTTATTATTCAGTTAGTTGTTTATACTTGAGAAAATGATGAAGAAAATGTGACTTTGGGTAACTTCACTTGGGTGAAAATCTAGGTTCTTTTTTATTCAGATGACTAAACTTCACTCCCAACAGGAGAGCTCCTTCATTTTCTAGTATATATTTTGCCACGTCACCCTCTGATTTTCGTTTTGCTTCTTATTTTAGCTAAAAACTGGCCGCATTAAAGAAAGACTATCCCACTCTTTTAGGGGTACACCTGCATATGAAGGGAGAGATAGAGATGGCATTGCTCTGGAAAAGCAACAAGTTCAAAGAGTCTCTACATTAACAAAAAAGTTGAACCTATCTTGTCTGATCATCTCTAGGGGAAAAATAGTGTCTGTGAACTTTCTAAACTGAGCAAAAAGAATGAGTGGTTTGATTCAATTACCTGAAGCATCATAAAGCTTTCTCTGCAAAGGCAGAATAAAATAGAGAATAGAGAGTAATATTCAGGTAATTCAATGTAAAGAGAGAGAGTGGACCTGTGATTTCATTGATATCACAGTTGTGAGGGATGACTTGCAGCAAAGTTTCCCCATTCTGAACATCCTATTACATTCTTATTTCTTCTTTATACTTAGGAACTAAATTCAGTATTGTTTCCCCGTATATACAGGATCATTGTGTATTTCAAGGTAATGTAAGAGCTTTGGGGTATGAAGACAATTGATTGGATTATCTCTTGAAACCAAATTAGAGGCATTTTTAGTTTGGAGATGAGTGAGGTAAGAAAACCAAATGAATATTTCTCAAATTTGGAGTGGCTGCAACATCCACTAGGCCAAAGTTCAGAAATCACCTGACCTTGCAGGAATCTGGGACTTGGAGCAATGAAGACCCTTGCCAGTGCCACCTCAGCACAAGATATGCCAAACAAGGACAAAACTGCTTTCCTGGCTTTACATTGGTTACCCACATGTTTCTGTGTTCTTTGTTTCCAGGGTAGATTCCTGCCCTTGGATTGTGAGCCTGCCTCCTAACCAATGGGAGTAAAGGCCAGTTTAGGGGTATATAACTGTATGCTTGCTTTCTGCCTCTCAACTGTCTTGCCTGACGCCTGATTGGAGCAGAGACACCCTTTCTTGCAAGGTCATAATAAAGCTCCTTTTTGTTTTTACTTTGAGAAGTCTCACTATTTTATTTAAGTTAGTAGTCTCTGACTCCCACACAGTGATATCACAATGCTATGCTGCTGAATTCCCTTTATTATTGCAGTTTGGCACTTTTCTTTAATCTTATATCAGTAGAAAGTTGCTTAGAGTACTGAAAGGTTAAATCATTTACCCAGGGTCATATAGCTAGTATACATCAGAGGAAGGACTTTGAAAGCGGATCTTCCTCTGAAATTGGCTCTCCACCCATGTCTTTAAGAGGGGAACACAAAAACAATTCTTGTGGGTAAGGAGAGAATTATTACTTGAAAAATCCATATTGGCATATGTTGAATTGACTATGTAACTGGTAAACATAGCAGCACTTTTTCTACTTAAGCATAATTTATGTAGTCAAGCTTTTTTTTTTCTTCCTACACTTGTGGGGATTAGTGGGTGGCTTTCCTTTTTTGGGGGGGAGGACATGTGACTACTGTAATCTGTCAAAATCTAATGCTCCAATAATCTATTCAGTGAAGGGTTGTCTGTAGTTTTTGTTTTTAGAAAATCTCTAAAACTTAGAAGAAGCCATGAATTCTAGGAAAGTATGTTGCACAACATTCCTATTACTGTGACTTTAAAAAAATTTGGATAGAATAAACTTTCAGAAAACACAGCACTTTCTGTACAAGCAGGTAGAATATTTGCAACAGACATTATTATCTGTGTTTTAATTATCTTAGATCTAGATTATCGGTAGATATATGGGAGAATTGTAGCAAATCTGATTAAGAACCAATTCGGAGGGGCTTTGTTTGTTTGTTTTCTTTTTTTTTTTTTTTTTGAAGAATTAGTTTTGGGCAGGAACTGAAGTAAAGGTTGGACCAATCAACTGCCAATCTGGATTGTTTTAGAAAAGAAATTGAAAATCTGGACAAAAGCTGGTCTTTTTTGTTGTTGACTTAGATTGGTCCTTCAATCCAATACAATTTAATTCATTTCAATAAGCATTTATTAAGCACCTCTTTTGCACAGAACACCATGTTAGGTACTGTGGGAGGTCTCAAGTTTGTACAAAACATAGACCATGCCATCACAGGGCTTACAGTCTTGTAGGGACACAAGACATGTAGAGAGATAAGCATAATGCCAAATAATGCAAGAAGTTAAAATTCATCAACAAATGAAAGTTAACTGTTTACTTTGTAAGCTGGCTTTTAAAAGCATGAGCAATAACAGCTAACATGTGCCAGGCATCATGCTAAGTCCTTTATATTTCTTACCTCATTTGATCCTTACAACAACCCTGGGATGTAGGTGCTATTATTATCTACATTTCACAGATCAGGAAACTGAAGCAAACAGAAGTTAAGTGACTTGCCCAAAGTCACACAACTAGTGCATGTCTGAGGCTGTATTTGAACTCAGATCTTCTTGACTCTGGTTCCAGAACTTCTTCCACTCTACTACCTTTTTCTATATTCAGACAAAAAAATAGCAAGCAAAATAATGCATAGTAGAAGAGGTTAGTCCAAGTCTCTGTAATAGTAATTATAGTTTAGCAGGATACTTAGTGCTAAATGTGGAAGGTGCAAACGCTGTCCCACTGTTAAGAAGGCATGAACTCCCCTGTTGATGTGGAAGAAGGGGATTGGCTGAGCCCCTGTGGATGTGGAAGAAGGGTATTGGCTGAGGTGGGTATATAAGCAAGAATTCCAGAGACAGACAGACAGAATTGGAATT